>OY992894.1:56825227-57272727 GCA_963921405.1 Cepaea hortensis
GGAGGAGGGAGAAGGAGAAGGGAGAAGGAGGAGGGAGGAGAAGGAGGGGAGGAGGAATGATGAGGAGGAGTGAGGAAGAGGAAGGAGGAGGGATGTGGAGGAAGGAGGTGGAGGGAGGTAGAGGGAGGAGATAGGAGGAGGAGGAGGGAGGAGGTAGGAGGAGGAGGAAAGGAAGGAGGAGGGAGGAGGAGGAAGAGGGAGGAGGAAGAAGAGGGAGGAGGAGGAAGAGGGAGGAGGAGGATGGAGGAGGAAGAGGAGGAGAGGGAGGAGGGTGGAGGGGAAGAGGAAGAGGGTAGGAGGAGGAGGAGGAGGGATGTGGAGGGATGTGGAGGAGGGAAGAGGATGGATTAGGTAGAGGGAGGAGGAGGAGGGAGGAAAAGGGAGGAGGAGGAGGAGAGAGGAGGAGGAAGAAGGAGGAGGAGGGAGGAGGAGGAGGGAGGAGGAAGAAGGAGGAGGAAGGGGAGGAGGAGGAGGGAGAGGGAGGAGGGAGAGGGAGGAGGGGAGGGGAAGCGGGAAGAGGGTAAGAATTGGAGGAGGGTAGAGGAGGAGGAGGGAGAAGGAGGGAGGAGGAGAAGGGAGGAGAAGGGGAGGAGGGGAAGGGGAAGAGGAGGGGAGAGGAGGAGGAGGAGGAGGCGGAGGGAGACGGAGGAAGGATGAGGAGGGAGGAGGGAGAGGGAGGAGGGAAGAAGAGGAGGGAGAATTTTGAGGGGAGGAAGGAAAGGGAGGTGGAAGAGGAGGGAGGAGGGAGGAAGAGGAAGGAGGAGGAGGAGGGTGGAGGAAGGAGGAAGGAGGTAGAGGGAGGAGGAGGAGGTAGAGGGAGGAGGAGGAGGAAGGAAAGGGAGGAGGAAGAGGCGGACTGTAGATAACTTCCTTACACATAAAAAGATGAATTGTTATTGATATTTGCCGTGACATGGAGGCATATATATCAGCAGCAGAGTTGATCCAGAAAACCAAAGACTGAGATCTATGGAGAACCATGAACGCCTACGCCAGCCGGCATGGCACTTGATGATGATGATTGTCGTGTGACCATTATGTGTAGTCACGTCATTTTCTTCGCTTGTCCTAGCGTTTTGGTTCGGGGATTCTTTCATCATCATCATCATATATTTACGTACGTATTTAGGGAGGGGGAGGAGGAGGAGGAGGAAGAAGACAAAAAAAATATGACAGTTGGCAGCGCTGGAATGAGAGGAAGACGTGTAGAAAATTTCATCTCAATCGGATGGGCCGTTCGCGAACGCATAAAGGACATACATATAGACATACACATCCACACACATTGCCTTTTATATATAAGACTAGCTGACCCGGCCCGGCTTCGCCCAGACCTTGTGGGGAGCATCTCATTTAATTCATATAAGTAGTCATATAAGTTCCCGTTCCCGTTACCGACTATCTGTCTGTCTGTCTGTCTGTCTGTCTGTCTGTCTGTCTGTCTGTCTGATCCGGCCCGGCTTCGCCCAGCCCCTGATGGGGAGCATTTAATTTAATTCATATAAGTAGTCATACAAGTTCCCGATTCTCCAGACTGTCCGTCGCTCTGTCTGTCTGTCTGTCTGTCTGTCTGTCTGTCTGTCTGTCTGTCTGTCTGGTCTGTCTGTCTAATCATTTATTGGTTGCAGTTAGAACAACCTTAGATAAACGAAGACCAACTTACAAAAAGCATTAGAAAGGGCACTTGAAAGATCTTTACACCTTCCCCTACAATTAACTTGGGTAAATGGAGCAGCGGCAGCAGCAGCAGCAGAAGAAGAAAAAGGAGGAGTATGAGCTGGGAGAAGGAAGAGGGAGGTGGAGGAGGGGAGGAGGAGAGAGGAGTAGGAGGGAGGAAGAGATAGGAGCTGGGAGGAGGAAGAGGGAGGTGGAGGAGGGAGGAGGAGGAGAGGAGTAGGAGGGAGGAAGAGATAGGCGGAGAGAGGAGGAGGAGGGAAGAGGAGGGAGGAGGAAGGAGGAGGGAGTAGTATGGAGGAATAGGAGGGAGGAGGAGAGATTAGGAGGAGGAGAGAGAAGGAGGAGGGAGGAGGAAGAAGGAGGAAGGAGGAGGAAGGAGGAGGAAGGAGGAGGAGGGAGGAGGATGAGGGGAGGAGGAGGAGGGGAGGAGGAGGGGGAGGAGGGGGGAGGAGTAATAGGGAGGAGGAAGGAGGAGGGAGGATGAGGGAGAAGGAGGGAGGAGAAGAACGCAGGGAGGAGGAGGAGGGGGGAGGAGAGGAGGAGGAGGGAGATGGACGAGGGAGGAGGAAGAGGGAGGAGGAAGAGGGAGAAGGAGGAGGGAGTAGGAGGAGGGGAGGAGAAGGAGGGGGAGGAGGAGGGAGGAGAAGGAAGAGGGAGGAGGAGGGATGTGGAGGGAGGAGGAGGAGGGAGGAGGTAGAGGGAGGAGGAGGAGAGGGGTGGAGAGAGGATGAGGAGGGAGGAGGAGAAGGGAGGAGGAGGGATGAGGAGGAGGGAGGAGGAGAGGGAGGAGGGAGGAGGAGGAGGAGGGAGGAAGAGGGAGGAGGAGGGAGAAGAGGGAGGACGTAGGAGGAGAGAGGAGGAGAAGGGAGGAAGAAGGAAGCGGAGTGATTAGGAGGAGGCAGGAGGGCGAGGAGGCAGGAGGAGGAAGAGGGAGGAAGGAGGAGGAGGAAGGAGGAGGAAGAGGGAGGAGGAGGAGAAAGAGGGAAGAGGAGGAGGGAGAGGGAGGAGGGGGAGGGGAAGAGGAAGAGGGTAGGAGGTGGAGGAGGGGAGAGGAGGAGGAGGATCATAACGCATATGCCTGTAGATTTAATAATGGCTGAAGGTGTTCCATGTCTTATTAGAGTTGGCGACAGTGTAAAGAAATATAAAATCTTCAAACTTGATAGAGATAAGGTAACTATTATTTATTTATTCTTTAAGCATAAAAAGATGAGTTACAATGTTATGCATTATGCATTATTTTTATGAAAACTTTGAAAATGCCTTAAAGATTGTATCACTATTTATTATAACTCATATGCCGGTATATAACTATAGACAAAGAGTTTATAAATCTCTGAAAACGATGCAACAATATGACTATAAGTTATACAGAAAAGTTATGCCCCTTGAAATAACTTTTACAGAGTTAAGTCCCCTCGCTGTATATAAATTACAATGTAAAATGAAAAATTAAATAATATTAAGTAAGCAGCCGATTTCACACTAAATAAAATATCACAGTGGGCTGCGCTGGAATGAAAGGAAGACGTGTAGAAAATTTCATCTCAATCGGATGGGCCGTTCGCGAACGCATAAAGGACATACAGACATACCCACACACATCCTGTTTTATATATAAGACTAGCTGACCCTGCCCGGCTTCGCCCAGACCCTGGTGGGAAGCATCTCATTTAATTCATATAAGTAGTCATATAAGTTCCCGTTCCCGTTACTGTCTGTCTGTCTGTCTGTCTGTCTGTCTGTCTGTCTGTCTGTCTGACCCGGCCCGGCTTCGCCCAGCTCCTGGTGTGAAGCATCTCATTTAATTTATATAAGTAGTCATATAAGTTCCTGTTCCCGACTGTCTATCTGTCTGTCTATCTGTCTGCCTGACCCTGTCCGGCTTCATTAAATTCATACAACAAAAAAAGTAACTTAAAAGAACGTTCTTCCACACACCATCCATTATTTTTAATGAAAACTCTTTCTAATCACCTGCATGACTACAGTAACTTCTTAAGCAAAAAAAAGATGAGTTACAATGTTATGCATTGTGCATCATTTTTATGAAAACTTTGAAAATGCCTTACAGATTGTATCATTATTTATTATAACTCATATGCCGGTACATAACTATGGACAAAGAGTTTATAAATCTTTGAAAACGATGCCACAATATGACTATAAGTTATATAGAAAAGTTATGCCCCTTGAAATAACTTTTACAGAGTTAGGTCCCCTGAGATATATGAAATTATGATGAAAAATGAAAAATGAAATAATACTGAGTAAGCAGGCGATTTCACACTAACAAAATATCACAGTTGGCAGCTCTGGAATGAAAGGAAGGCGTGTAGAAAATTTCATCTCAATCGGATGGGCCGTTCGCGAACGTATAAAGGACATACAGACATAAATACATACATTTGGACGGAGATCCTTTTTTATATATAAGATAAAAGACCGCTGATTTTTAAAGGCTGGGTTACAGGTCATAGATTTTGAAACGAAAAAAAAAAAAAACATAAAAACATAAAGAGTGATATATAAAAATAAAGAAACAAATGGACGGGAAAATGGGCCGGGGCTGACTGCTACGTCTGTAAAGGATATGCACCTAACTAAACAAATTAATTAACTTAATTAACAAATAATAAAAAAAAAATAAAATGCGATGACAAGGGCATGAGTAGGTGGGTATCTGTGGACGGGAAAACACGCGGCTTGTGTTTATTAATAGTAACACGTGGCGCAAACATGATAGGTTCCATACCAAAACAACAGCATTCCTGCGACGGATTAGATATTTTGTACTTGCAAAGATACATGCATGTGTGTATGTAGTAATTGTATGAGTATTATTCTTTTGGTCTTAGGTTTACATAATTGTTTTGGGCTATATAAGTAATTGAAGTAGTATTGGCAGTAACAGAAGTTTCCACCTATATTAACATTAATGGGGGAAAGTTGATACAACAACATATAGTAATTGTAGTTATCATCAACACGTGTCTTACCGGGTAGTGTAGGCGATCAAGCTTTTCGGGATATTGCGATCTCTGACGGTATGGTTCAGTAATACAAGAGGTAATAATATTGGAAGTAGTAGTAGTAGTAGTAGTAGTAGTAGTAGTAGTAGTAGTAGTAGTAGTAGTAGTAGTAGTAGTAGTAGTAGTAGTAGTAGTAGTAGTAGTAGTAGTAGCAGTAGCAGAAGCAACAGCAGTGGTAGTGGTGGTGGTGGTAGTAGTAATAGTAATAGTAGAATAGAGAGGGTGCTTGTTATTTCAGTAAGTATTTGTATATCTTATTATTATGTATTATAAAGCTAGTTTGTATTGTATGTTGTGTAATGTGTTGCTGAAATATCTGTCTTTTGTAGTTGTAAGAGGTTATGACGTCATAAGCTGAAACACCCTCTCTGTCATTGTCACCAGCTTATTGACATTGTCTTCATTACCGCGAAAAAGACTAATTGTGAGATATCGATAACTCCCTTCTCCACACTGGGTGCGTCTGGGCTGCATAACCATTACGAGCAAACAACGGTATGGTAATTACAAGACAACAACAAGGCAAAATGGCGTCGGATAAAACGTAACATACAAGACTTATGAGATCAGAGGTTGTCTGTTCCATCATGATCGACAAATAAGCGCTCACTAAGTCCTCAAATTACTCACTCCAATTCACATATATGATAATAGTTCACCACCTCAAGCAATGAAAACTGACAAAAGCAATGAAAAATGACATAAACGCTGAACGATCCACAAATGTAAACGTCAAAATGTAACACATACAAAGAAATCAACAACTACTGAAAACATAAAATGGCACGACAAAATGACATAAACAATGACAGCTGACACAACAACACACTGACATAAACAAAAGAAAACCAGAACATCCAAAATGTAACGAACACCTACAGAAAAAGAAATCGACAACAAACAGACACAAAAAATGAAAACTGAAACAACCAATGCAAAAATGACATAAACAATTACTTAACGGTGCGCAAATGTAAACGTCAAAATGCGACACATACAAAGAAATCGGCAACTACTCAAAAATAATACGACACGACAAAATGACACAAACAATGAAAAATGACACAAGGACAAACTGACACAAACAAGGAAAAATGCTGGCATAAACACTTAAAACTGACAAAACAACACACTTAACTAGACGCCTAAAGAAAACATGACATCCAAATGTTGAGTCAGAAGTTGTCACTGGTCATGTCAGTTTTTAGTATTCATGTCCTTTCGATTGGTTATGTTGCTTCTTTGATAGTCTCAATGTTTGTCATTTTTTAGTGGTTGTGTCTTTTTCGATTGTTGTTTGTTTCCTTTTGTGTGTTACATTTTGACCTTTACATTTGGCTGTTTTGTTTTCTTTGGTTGTATCAGATTGTCGTTATGTCAGGCTTTTAGTGTGTATGTTGGCAGTTTTCATTGATTGTTTTAGTTTTCCTTGCCTGTGTCGCTTCATTACTTGTCTCAGTGGTTGTCATTGTTTCAGTGGCTGTGTTATTTTTCATGTGTTGTTGATTTCTTTTTGTGCATGAGTCTGTTACTTTTTGATTTGTACATTTGGATGTCTTGTTTTCATGAGGTGCACCGTTAAGTGTTTATGTCATTTTTTTATTGTTTGTGTTAGTCGTTTTAATTGGTTGTTTCATTGTGTTGGTGTGCCATTTTTCAGTGGTTTATCATTTTTCCTTTGTTGTCGATCTCTTTTTGTGTATGTCTCTGTTACATTTTGGATGTGTTTTTTTTTCTTTTCATTAGGTGCCTTGTTCAGTGTTTTTGTCAGTTTTCAGTGTTTATGTCAGCAATTTTGTTAATGTATCGTGTCTGTTTTCTTTGAACGTGTCATTTTCGTTTATTGTCGATTTCCTTTTGTTATTGTGTGTTCCATTTTGACGTTTACATTTGGATGTCATGTTTTCTTTAGGCGTCTAGTTCAGTGTGTTGTTTATCAGTTTTAAGAGTTTATGTCAGCATTTTCCTTGTTTGTGTCAGTTTGTCATTGTGTCATTTTTCATTGTTTGTGTCATTTTGTCGTGTCATTTCATTTTTGAGTAGTTGCCGATTTCTTTGTATGTGTTCATTTTGACGTTTACATTTGTGCATCGTTAATTGTTTATGTCATTTTTTTAATTGGTTGTTTCAGTTTTCATTTTTTTTGGGTGTCGGTTTGTTGTCGATTTCTTTTTGTGTACGTGTTTGTTACATTTTGGATGTTTTGGTTTTCTTTTGTTTGCGTCAGTGTGTTGTTGTGTCAGATTTCATTGTTGGTTTCATTTGTCATGTCATTTTATTTTTTCAGTAGTTGTTGATTTCTTTGTATGTGTTAACATTTTGACGTTTACATTTGTGGATCGTTCAGTGTTTATGTCATTTTTCATTGTTTTTGTCAGTTTTAATTGTTTGGGTCGGTGAAATATTATCATAAATGTGTATTTGAGTGAGTAATTTGAGGACCTAGTGAGCGCTTATTTGTCGATCGTGATGGAACAGACAACCGCTGATCTCATAAGTCTTGTATGTTATGCTATATCCGACGCCATTTTGCCTTGTTGTCTTGTAATTACCATACCGTTGTTTGCTCGTAATGGTTATGCAGCCCAGACGCACTCAGTGTGGAGAAGGGAGTTATCGATATCTCACAATTAGTCTTTTTCGCGGCAATGAAGACAATATCAATAAGCTCGTGACAATGATAGAGAGGGTGTTTCAGCTTATGACGTCATAACCTCTCACAACTACAAAAGGCAAATATTTCAGTAACACATTACACAACATACTATACAAACTAGCTTTATAGTACATCATAAAAGGATATACAATACTTATTGAAACAACAAGCACCCTCTCTATTTTACTATGTACTACCACCACTGCTGCTACTTATACTACTACTACTACTACTACTACTACTACTACTACTACTACTACTACTACTACTACTACTACTACTACTACTACTGCTGCTGCTGCTGCTGCTGCTGCTACTACTACTACTACTACTACTACTACTACTGCTACTGCTACTACTACTACTACTATATTATTACTACTTGTATTACTGAACCATACCGTTGGAGATCACGATATGCTGAAAAACTTGATCGCCTATGCCAGCTGGTAAGACATTTGATGATGATGACTACAATTACTATCTGTTGTTATATCTACTTTTCCCCGCTAATGTTAATATCGGTGGAAACCAGTGGCGTCACTGGGGTTGGTGTCACCCAGTGCGGTAAACTCTTGGTGTCACCCCTCTAGACTTTCACCATGGTCTTCTTCCGAGTGTTCCTGTACCATATATAATCGCATATAGTAATGTTTGTAAAATAAGTCAAAATGTTAATAAGGACATAAGAAAGAAAGCAAATTGAACAATATAACTTCAATACTTCAGGTAAAACATAAATAAAGAACTTCGACAAACTCGGACAAAGTTAAATTTTTGTTATTTTGCTATGTCTGCTTTGTCAAATTTGCAATTTTTTTTATTTTGGTGTCACCCCTTGATGGTGTCACCCGGTGCGGCCCGCACCCCCCTAGTGACGCCCCTGGTGGAAACTTCTGTTACTACCAATACTAATACTACTTCTATTACTTATATAGCCTATAACAATTATGTAAACCTAAGACAAAAGGAATACTACTCATACAATTACTTCATACACACGTGCATGTCTCTTTGCAAGTACAAAATATCTAATCTGTCTCATGAATTCTGTTTTGGTATGGAACCTATCATATTTGTGCCACGTGGTACAATCGATTTGTCTCAGCAAGCACAAGCCGCGTGTTTTCCCTTCCACAGATACCCACCTGCCGCTCATGCCATTGTTAGCGCACCTGATTTTTTCATAATTATTTGTTAATTAAAGATAAGTTAGTTGCATATCCTTTACAGGCGTAGCAGTTAACACCAGTCCATTTTCCCGTCTATTTGTTTCTTTATTTTTATATATCACTCTTTATGTTTTTATGTTTTTCTTTTCGTTTGAAGCTCTATGATCTGTAACAACACCTTTAAAAAACACCGATATTTTATTATTAAATTCATTGGCACCTTTCCGTCTTGACAGACGATAGTTTGGTACACTGTGCTTCAAAAAGGCTTAATAACTACGATCCATGACGGTGGCGAGTGTGGCTGGTAAGGCCAATTCTTGCTGCAAATGTTTGCCCACAGTAGGTGCATGTGAAAACATGGTCATTTCCACCATTTTGCAACATCTTTCGTCTCTCACGCTCTGTGTGTGCTTTATCTGCAGTCATTTTCTCCTTTGTCTTTATTCCATTTCTGATAGTTGCGCTCCATGCAACACGTTCAGCGGCGACGTGTTCCCATTGTGCATTATCAATGCCTATATCAATCATGTCCCGCTTACACACATCTTTGTATCGTAGTAGAGGCCGACCCTGAGATCTCCTACCCATCTGTAATTCACCAAAAAAGATGTCCTTTGGTATTCTACCATCATCCATCCTTCTAACGTGTCCTATCCATCTAAGTCTACGAAGACTGAGCATGGAATACACCGTCACACAACCTATCTTTCCAATACTTCAGTATTTGTGATTTTGTCTTGCCACTTAATACCAAGTATTCTTCCCAGACACCGCATATGAAAGCTGTTTAAACGTTTCTCTTGGCGTGAGTAAGTTGTCCAGGTTTCACTGCCATAAAGAAGAGTACTAAGGACACAGGCTTGGTAGACGAGGACTTTTGTTTTGGCAGTAAGCTTCCTGTTCTCCCAGACTCTTTTTGCTAACATGTTCATTGTTGTTGCTGCCTTGCCAATCCTGATGTTGATTTCCTGATCGAGGGATAATTTGCTATTTACCTCTGATCCTAGATATGTAAAATGGTCTACTATCTCCAGTTCGGCGTCGTCAATAAAGATTGATGGTACATCATGTGCACCTTGTGACATAATCTGTGTCTTCTTTTTGTTAATTGTTAAACCAAATTCCCGCAGAAGTCGGATGTGTCGGCCTAACGGCGCAAGAACGCAGCTCCGCTGTAAACAGGCACAACGCAATCACGTCCGGAAAAAAAACTCCGGATGAACGAAGAAGAAGAAGAAGAAACCAAATTCAGAACAAGCATTGGAGAATGATGATAGTAGATGTTGTAATTCTTCCTCAGAGTGGGTCGTAATCGCAGCATCATCTGCAAAAAGCAACTCTCTGATAAGTACCCTGCTAATTTTGGTCTTGGCCTTCAATCTCTGAGCATTATAGAGGCCACCATCTGAGCGTGAGTGAATGTATATACCGTCATACTGATCACGAAAGGCATATTTCAGCAGAAGTGAAAAGTATATCCCAAAGAGGGTGGGGGCTAGTACACAACCTTGCTTAACTCCACTCTTGATTTCAAACTCTTCTGAAGTTGAGCCATCAAACTTGATTATATCCTTCATGCCTGTGTGGAACGACTCCACAATGGACAGAAGAGTTGGTGGGCAGCCAATCTTCTTTAGTGCTTTGAACAGACCCTCACGACTGACCAAATCGAATGCCTTTGTGAGGTCGATGAAGGCAATAAACAGTGGCTGATTTTGTTCCCGGCATTTTTCTTGCATCTGTCGCAATGAGAATATCATATCAATTGTAGACCGGTTCTGACGGAAGCCGCACTGTGATTCGGGGTAGACTTGATCTCCCAGGACTTGAAGTCTGTGCAGGACAATTCTGGCAAATACTTTCCCAACAATACACAGAAGTGAAATACCCCTATAGTTGTTACAGTCGCTCCGATCTCCCTTGTTCTTGTACAGCGTTATGATGTTTGAACCTTTGAAATCCTGTGGGACTTGTCCTTCTCGCCAGCATAGCTCTATTAGCTGGTGGATCTGTAGAGCGAGTGTGTCTGGCCCACTCCTGATTACCTCTATTGGAATCCCATCCTTACCTGGAGCCTTGCCAAATGCAAGCTCATTTATAGCACACTTAACTTCTGTTATAGTGGGAAGTGTGTCCAGGTGGTCAAGAGTTGGCAGGGCCTCTATGGCGTTGAGGGCATCATCCGCTAGCTTGGTCTCACTTGAGTAAAGCTCTAAATAGTGCTCGACCCATCTATCCATCTGCTGTTTCTTATCAGTGATGATTTCTCCAGTCCAGGTTTTCAGCGGTGCACTTCTTTTGATCATTGGACCACAGGCTTTCTTTATCCCTTCATACATGCTTCTGATGTTTCCCTTATCACTTGCGATTTGAATGGACTCACATAACTTTATCCAATAGTCATTCGCACACTGCCTGGCAGCCTTTTGTACATCCTTCCTCGCTTGCTTCAGCTCACTCAGAGTGTTACGCGATGGTCTTTCCTTGTTTCTTAAGAGAGCTATCTTCTTTTTATCAATTAAGGGCTGCAGTGTCTGGCTGTTTGCCGCAAACCAGTCCTGCCTCTTATGATCCACAGCGCCGTAAACCCCTACCGCTGTTTTATAAATAGTTTCCTTAAGTTTACTCCATTTATCATTTACTATACAATTTTCTGATGTATCATTGAAAGCGTCTTCAAGTTGCTGTTGAAATTCAAAGCACTTTCCAGGATCGTGAGTGTTAGTAATATTAATCCTGGGGCTAGACTTGTGTTTAGCTGTGTAGATTCTCTTTGGTCTCAGTCTAACCCTTGCAACAACCAAAGAATGATCTGTATCACAGTCAGCACTGTGGTAACTTCGAGTTAATGATGTATGGTTCAGATGTTGTCTCCGTGTGATAATGAAATCCAGCTGATGCCAATGGCTGGATCTTGGATGTTTCCATGTGACCTTATGCATCTCTTTTGTTTTAAAAAAGGAGTTTGTAATACATAGGTCATTTCTAGTGCAATGCTCCAGCAGCCTTTGCCCATTATCATTCATGCGACCGATGTTGTATTTTCCAAGGCACACTGGCCATGAACTCGAGTCCTTGCCCACACGAGCATTGAAATCACCGAGCATATAAATGTAGTCGGATTTTGGAACTGCCTTGATCGCAGAGTCTAGCTGCTCATAGAACGTATCCTTCACATCATCAGAGGAAGCGAGTGTCGGTGCATATGCAGTGAGAATGGTGGCAAAACCACAAGAGGTTGCCAAGCGCAGTGATAATAATCTTTCATTACCTCCAGCTGGGATATCAATCATTCCCAGTAGCGAATTCTTCACTGCAAAGCCCACACCATGTTGCCTTTTTTCTGCCTGCCCTCTTCCCTTCCAAAAAAAGGTGTAATTGTTTTCCCTGAGTGACCCTTCCTCAGCGAGGCGAGTCTCCTGCAGGCCAGCAATATCAATGTTAAGACGATTGAGTTCGGCATCAATCACAGCCGTTTTTCTCACATCGTCAATATTTGTCAAGTCAGTACAAAATCCTGGACACATGGTTCTCACGTTCCAGGTTGCAAGCCGTAGCTTGAGGTTTCTATTCTTTTTATTAGTACGTGGTGCATTGGTTTTACAGCCTGCAAATTCAGATTTTGTCCTAGCCCCAAGCACCCATTGAAGCAGGCAGGCTGTGGCGGATCAGCACCCAATTGGCTGGGGGCTGCCCAGCTTGAGGCGGGCGGTAGCTGATCAGTGACACCTGTAGGTGTCTCCCACCGTCAGAGGCAACGCGTGGCGCCCCATGTCTACGCCAACTGACAAGGACTTATAACCCGTAACAGTTGCCTCTCGCTTTGATTCCGAGACCGGTTAAGACCAGGGATGGAGTTATTGCCTCTCCATAGCACAAAGCCTGGGCTAAAATAAAGAAACCATGTGTTGCCCATGCAGCATGATCCCTCTCTCGGCCTGCCTAGTTCACTCCAGAGGAAAGTTAACACCTATACATCTGGAACAAGACAAGCTGCAGAAGCTGCCGGATCAGCAAAGCAATGCTCTAACTGTCCGCCTGTCGGAGCTTCGATCCTAGACCAGCTGCCAACCAAGGCTTAGGGCCTGGTCTGCCCTGCCATGACTTATTTTGTCTTTGGGTTGCATTTCCTCGCACCAGGATAAGGCTATTACCCTCCCAATTGCGCTCTTCCGCCCGAAGCCGTTGGCACAATGTGGGGTGTCGGGTTTGGTAAGCGCCGCCCAACATTCGGCGCTGACAGAAAGCAGGTAGTACCGTCTACTGTCATACGGTAGCTCAGTCATATCTGACTAAGACCTGACTAGTATTATGACTATTATATATTATTAAACATGTATAAGGAAACCTATCGTTGTGACGCTCGGTTCCCCAAAAGACCATCATGATCCGCCGGGAACCTGTCAAATGGATTAGTTTACTAAGAATATATAAGGAAAAAAGCAATCGATAATTAAACCACCCTTCGCTCCTGGTGTACACTTCGAGGGATCACTGGACTACTTCTTACATCATCGCACACTTTAACCACCACCGGTCTACTAGGGTACTCTCCCCTACAATTTACGGGGTCACTTGACCACCCCTTGACCACCTCTTTACCACGTCATCGCTCACTTTAACCACCACGGGGTCACTACACGTACCCTCCCCTACAATTTAAGGGGTTACCTGACCACCACTTGACCACCTTTTGATCACATCTTGACCACGGCATTGCTCACTTTAACCACCGTATCACTACACGTACCCTTCCTAAAATATAAGGGGTCACTTGACCACCCTTGACCACTTGACCACCGCTTAGCCACCTCTCTACCACGGTATCGCTCATTTTAACCACCACGGTGTCACTACACGTACCCTCCCCTAGAATTTAAGGGGTCACTTGACCACCACTTGACCACTTTATCCCCTCTTGACAACCTCTTGACCACGCCTACTCTGATGAATCACTTGATCTCGTCTACTTAAAAAAAGTCAGAAGTTATCACCCTTTGCGGTGCACACTGATAAATGCATTTGCTGATGATATTCTCGTGTATCGACAGGGTCGAGATAGACAGGCGGTTGCCAATGATACGCAGGGCGAACTAGATCGGATTTCCTCATGGTGTGCGGATGCCAGTGCCATTGTCAACCCTGCAAAAGCATCGGTTACATGGTTCTCCCTAAACAACCATACTGTGAACACAGACCTGCCGGCTGTGAGAATGGATGGGAGCATTGTGAATAGAACCCAGTCGATGACATATCTTGGCGTGAGGAGTGGGGCTTGATCTTAGTCTGTCTTTCAGAGATCATGTCGATTATGTCATAACGAAAGCTCGAAAAGGTTTGTCAACAATGAGAGTCATGGCGACTACCAATATCGAGCAAAGACTGCTAATACTTCTGTTCCAAGGACTGGTGCTTTCACCCATCGAGTATGCCCTGACCATCCTTACTGTCAGCCCTACACAGATTGGAAGACTTAAAAAGGTACAAAATGAGGCCATGCGCCTCATTTTGGGCTGCACGAGAGACACCAGCTGTGTAGCGATGAGATACCTCCTTGACTTCCCGACAATGACCACAGGATCAAGATCTTGAGAACTCGCGCCTACTTGAAAATAAGTGCGGTTGAGCAACACCCTCTGCATGAAGATATATTCAGAGAAAAGGGCAACAAGCTAAAGAGGGGAAAATCATGGATGGGTCGGGCGGAGGATATCATCAGACAGGTCTGCAGTCCTACCAGTATCAACCCCGGCAAGGAATGGGTGCCTGTGCCTCCAGCTTTTAAGTGCACCTTCTCCTGCATTATCACACTTGACAGACGGTGCAGAGAACAGAATCCTGTCACTGTAAATGTAGAGGTCAACGCGCTCATCAATGAACACGCAGACAACCCCGAAGTGCTCATCTATACAGATGGATCTGTTGTAAAGAAGCAGAGAAGTGCATGGGCATTTACAGCCCGTTCAGCGGGCCGAACAGTCCAAGAATCCAGTGGTGCCCACACTATGCCCACAAGCAGCATGACGATGGAGGTAATGGCAGTAACACAGGCTTTCCTATGGCTAGAAGCACAGCATTATACCAACGTGTGTGTACTAAGTGATTCAATGAGCATGATTCGGAAGGTCGAAGCTGGATCTGTACGTAGACAGTGGACTGAGTCGCTGAGGAAGTGTGTTGTTCGTAAAGTCACCTTCATCTTTGTCCCGGGACATACGGGAGTCGAGGGAAATGAACGAGCTGATAAACTGGCGGACTCTGCACTCCCTGCAGATGGCCAGCCCATGGATCGTGCCGATGTTATTAACGTCCTTAAAGACATGTCGAGAACAGAAGACTTTGACGTCAGTGAATCCACATCGCTGTCCAGGATGAAAGACTTGGGAGTAAGAATTGGCACGGCCAGACACGAGAGGTACATCGGGAAAACGAGGTGCCTCGTTAACCAACACAAAACTGGCACTATTAGCCACCGAATGCTGATGCATATGCTGGGGGGGGGGGGATCTGAGCACTTATGGATATGTCCGGAGTGCAATGAAGATACCCCAACTGATAACTGATTGATAAATGCTAAAAATATATTTCAATTTGTTGTGCAAAATCGATAAATTGTTGATTTGTATAAAGAATGTGCACCGCAAAAAAAAAAAAAAAAAGAGGCGGCTTTCTGATTTACTATATTACTATGGTCGAAAGTCTGAGACAGGGTGGTATTGTCGTGTGTGTGTAAAGAATGAATGTAGTAGTAGTTACTTGTTCTTCTTTACCACTTTAGTGTCGTCCCTGGAGTGAGGGGAATCAACACCCACATTTTAAAAAAAATCAAATATCTCTATCCTGGAGATATCCGTCCACACACTCCTTCAATCTGAAGACACCTTCCACTCACTCTTACTCACCCCTGGATTATGCCCCCTCTCATTCTTCCCCAACATAACATACTTGACAACTCTAGCCTCAACAATTAAAAACAAGAAATTTATTAAAGCAAAGAGTATATGTAGGAGAAGTGTGTATGTGTGTATAAGGTGTAGAATGTGTGTCGAATATTCTAATGGTAGACCAGTGATTTAGAAGCAAAGTCTGTAACATCATAGTGCTTAGCACACAACAGCACCATTTATTCCGGACAGTGAACCTCACCCAGAAGATGACGACTTTCTCCAATCACTCGAACAAACAGGATGCTGGTAATCCGATAGACACTGTTGATCTTGGTCTTCACTCTACCACACGGTGAAGTTACTCTGTTTCATAATGTTTGTTGAACTGATAATCTTCCAATTAACTGAAATGTCACTTGGGGAAAATCTAATGTTCATAAGTCTCTGATTATAACATTTTCCCCTCTTTTAGAACACAACCTATTAATGTTTGTTAGGTAGATGTGTATATATATATACATATATGTGTCCTTAGTATGCGAGTTATTAATTTTCGGTGATGAAGCTTATCACTCATTAAACACAACACTTATGTTCAGTAAATCCTGCTCAGCAGAAGCCAGGTTTCGGCGGAACAACTAAGTTCTGAGCCCCGTGTAAAAACCTCTCAGTAACCTCTGTCTTCTTTCCATGAGCCATCATTGTATAAAACTTTGAAACTGCTTCTTCGTAATAAATCATCTCACACTCAAGTGGAACACTCAAGGGGAACTGTAAATGGAACCTGTAGAGTAGATAACATCATGGTGAGGGCAACTCAATCCTGACCGGAATTAGGTAAGTGTAGGCCAATAACAGCACTCAGATCTATAACAGAGATCCGATCTCTGTCATACGGCCAAATAACTCAATCATATGATCTGAGACATGGCAACACCAGGAAAGAATAAAGGAACGGGTAGAAACCCAGCAGATGCCCTACTGGAAGATCCTACCATTTCACATTCCCCTCCTCCCTCTCAACCATCCTTAATCTCTCTAATTATTATTCCACTACATTGTCCTCAACTCCCCGAGTAAAATGATATATCACACAAGCTAGTTGAAGCCACACAATAAGATACCAGTGCCGACGCTCCTATGATACTTTCTAGCACCGCACTAATAGAACATTCTATCACTAATCATAATACATTATATCACTGCACAGTACTGCACTCTATTCCTAATCATACTCTTTAGTTAGATATAATTAATTGCCTACCATATGTCTATTCCTGTTGCTAATCGAAACTAGGCGATCACAGACTGGATCTATGTCCGCCGATAACTATCAACAATTTGACACCCCTAGTTTCTCTCATGTAACACAACTCGGAATAATGACCCAATCCTAACACTTCAGAATGTTTTTCTCGACTCCCTCCACCTGTTTACCGCAACTGGGTTTTATCTGGGTGCTTGAGTGACGTCACCAAAAAGTCCAGACGCCAATCAGTCCAGAATATGGCTTTGTCCTCCTGTTTCCAGACTAACCGGAGTCAATTAGCTGTCAAGTTTCCTTTCATCTGGGGAGTTCTTTGTCTCATCCAACAAATATCCTGGCTGTCTGTGAGCCACAGACCTTTCCCCCATATGACAGAATCCTTCCGACCTCTGGCAGACATTCTGTCCATCACTTTCAACGGCCAACTCCCGCTTCATAGACAGATGTCGCCAGTACACGTCTCTCGAACAACAACCTGTCAACAAACTGTCGACCGTGTGTAGACCACTCGACGTGACTCACTTTGATCTCATACACCAATGCTGACCAGGTGCAGACAGTTTTAACAACGTATTTTTCTCAGTCTGTTCAACCTCAAAGGGTTGCTGTTTTTGCCGACTAAGGTCGGGTCTAGTTTGTCATCGATCGACACGAACAAGTTTATTTAACTCGTGACAGGTATGATGATGGTGCTATTCGCGTAGAGATATGTGGGTACGGTGTACGTGTACGTTGTGCTGAAGACGTTGAGTCGCAAGGGATAGTCGGTTATTAAAACGACTGGGCGAGGCTGCGGATGAAGGCCTCGTGCTGGCTATGGAACAATCAAAACGTGGGACATATCGATGGAGACAAGATGGTTCAGGTCTGTGCATGCAATGCAAGGTATAATATATCTATCACCCAAGTCAAAGCGTGTATTTGTTGGGTAAGTGCGAAAGACAATGAAAATGTTTGGAAGTCAAGGTGCGAAAGCATGATAGTAGAAAAACACCCGGGAGTCATAATCCGGGCGGACCAGCCCGAAGAGTGCCAAGAAGGTAAACGGGCTGAAACACTAGCCAAAGAGGGAAGCCTCCTGTCATGCTTGATCCTAGAGGAGTTTATGTCACTATGAACATTGAGGGAAACTTATAAGCCATAAACAGTACCATGTCTCAGAAACTAAATACGTTGGCTACACTAGATATGGCCATATAGGCCGAAGAAGCTTTCAATGGTTAGAAGGCAATACTCACCACGAATCCAACTGGGCCAATACACCACACAGCACGGCTCTTGCAATATGTAGGATTGAGAGACCATTAAAAAAAAAAAAAATAACGCCCCTAGTGCCTTGGAAAGAACAGCGATGGAAGGCGTGGTTCATGAAGACAGAAGCGAAAGTCGACCAGCAGGAAGATGGACCAGGACATTGTAGACTCCTTGGCCATTAGGCGAGAGAAATTGCCAGAGATCAAGAATTTTTCCTTTGGACCGTGATAAGAGCGACGTTCTGCAAAGGACTTGCTACATGAATCATCAACATCATCATCATCATCATCATCATCATCATCATCATCATCATCATCATCATCATCATCATGTGCCCTGCCAACTAACGTAGGCGTCCATGTCTCTCCACAGATCTCGGTTCTTGGTGTTCTGGATCAACTCGGTTGACCGCCTCAGTCCACTCAACAACATTTCTCTCGGCCTGCCTCTGCCTCTTTCCCCCCATTGATCTTTCAAGTCGTCACTATTTTTCCAATGCCCCTCTTGAGATGAGTTGAGTTAAGAACCGACATCACTGCACTCAGGACATTCCCATACGTGCTCAGTCCCCTCGTTCAACAGCCAGCGAAGAGTCATACTACTAATCGTTCCCACCGCTATCTGATTAAAAGTTCTCCTGGTCTTCCCTCTCAGTTTTGAGATTCTTCCAGAACCCCTGCCCAGGGGCGTCACTAGGGGGGTGCGGGGAGTGCGGGCCGCACCGGGTGACACCATCAAGGGGTGACACCAAAATAAAAAAATTGCAAATTTGACAAAGCAGACATGGCAAAATAACAAAAATTTAACTTTGTCCGAGTTTGTCGAAATTCTTTATTTATGTTTTACCTGAAGTATTGAAGTTATATTGTTCAATTTGTTTTCTTTCTTATGTCCTTATTAACTTTTTGACTTATTTTACAAACATTACTATATGCGATTATATATGGTACAGGAACACTCGGAAGAAGACCATGGTGAAAGTCTAGAGGGGTGACACCAAGAGTTTACCGCACTGGGTGACACCAACCCCAGTGACGCCACTGCCCCTGCCGATCCCCAGCAATCTCATTCTTTCCATATTTGGGTTCTCAATCTGTTCCTCCGCCGTCTCCATCTGCCCCTCTTCTATCACGTGATCAAAGTTACCTCTGAAGTCGGAGTGGGCTCGCCTAATGGCGGGGAACACTGTTAATAGAGAAAGCTAATCCACACGCAAAATTCAGTCTATTATTACTAATAGTAGCGTGTATGGACTATGTTTGAGTTGAAAGCGAGCGAGCGCAAAGCAAACCAAACAAACATGACCAAAGAATACTATTTCTCTCCTTCCTATCGTTATCACTCATAAGTCGACAGGGTCGACCTCATTGCACCGGGTTTTATCCCATATGGCTCTGTCTCTTTCCACAGCGCGGGCTGCCGAAAGCGTCACATAAAGCACAAACTCCGTAGCTCCAGCGACGACCCCAGGAGACTTCGAAAATATGCACTCGTGAACCGAAGGACGTGGCTCGGAATCGAACCCACAACCTTCGGAGCCCGAGTCAGATGACTTGACCACTTCGCCACGGAGACTCCTTCTTATAGTTGTACAATGTTCTACTTCCATTAGCCCCTTCAAGGCAATCGTTAGTCACTCTGGCAATCTATATAGGCCCTATTGTATTAATGTATTCCCAACAATCGTCTCCACATCTTCGTTGCTCAAAACCACATCTCCGTTGCTTCCGAGCTCTTTCTAATTTGTTCATTTACCTTCCTCCCCACGACGCTTGACGGCAGAAGTGGAAGATGATGATGATGATGATGATGACCTTCAATGGTTTACTGCCAGGGATGTACTGAGCATAAGGCTTGACGAAGCCATGAGTGCAACGCAACTCACTGGATAATGCTGTATCTCTATGTGCAATGTTGATAGTGTTTAGTGGGTTCTAATATCCACTTCTATCCTTGGCTTCTGTGGATGTATTAATCATGCTATTTAACGGTTTCACCGATACCTACAACTGGTGTTCTATAGTTTGATGTTACCCCTATGTTACCTGAAGTGCTGCGAGCCGTGACACCACGCAAGCCCGGCGAGATGTGGCGGTGGTTGGCGAGAAGAAGCCCGAGAAACATGTTGTCAAGTGAAGCCACTCTCTGTATGGCGGTCTGCACACACTGAACTCTGCTCATGTTTCAGGCATGAGATACTCCCACGGGTCTGTTTGTTTGCATTTAGCGGCAACCGCAGCTTATAATTGATGGTTTTATGAGGGTAGAAACAGTCCCTTCTTGAAAGGAAGCAACATGTCAGCTGTAAAGATGCTTTCAGTAGACTTAGCCGAACTGAGTTTGGACCGTGTTGATAACGAAATATCAACGCGTCTGAAGGTAACGATTCTACAAACAGAAATTCTCTTAATGGATTGTAATTGTATTGTTACTGTTTGATTCATAAACTTCTTTCATTGTTTCCATTAAATTTGGTGAACGTGTCGAGGTCCACGAATAAAGTATATTTCACTACATGTGACATGACATGTTATACTATACTTATAATGTTTATTTTCATTTCATCATCATACACAACTGTGGCATTCAACTCATTTAAAACATCGTCATGATTTGCGATTTATAAAATTTATTCACAACTGACAGTAGTACTTTAGTAGTAGTACCGTCTAGGAAATGTAGTTAGTTACAATACACCACTTGATGCATCTGTAGTCTGTAATTCATCATGATCATAGTATGTGTGGAAGTGTAATATATTATGGGAGACTTTATTCATAGTCGGATTATGAATAAAGCTCAGTTTTATTCATAGTCAAATTGCCGGAATTAATAAACATATCACTGCGTCCGCTGAATAGTCAATTTTAGTTTGAGCCAGTAAGAAGGTGGTTAACTTGGGCGATATTTCATTTGGCAAATAAAATTCACGTTAAAGACATCGAATCTATCGATTCCGACCCTTGATCACACCGTCGCTGCCTGGGGGATGCCCCCCCCTCCCTGCAGCTTCCGCAGACCCATAGAGCACACTTTATTCACGAACTTCGAGTTTCCCAGTTCTATATTTTAGTTCCTAATGTTTAATATTTTTTATTAAAAAATCACTTTTCACCCAATTAATTGCTGAACAATGAAAAAAAAATATCGCCTCCCTGGCAGGTAATCGAACCTCGAGCTCCCGCATAACAGGCGAAGACACTTACCACTATGTTACTAAGGACACGATTATGAATCAACGAAAATTTAAAATATAGCCACACGCATGTCCCGATGACGTCACATACTTTAATTCACATGACTTGCTAAATCACGTAACCAGCCGGGACAGTTCAACTATGATTGATTGATTGATTGATTTAGGAACCGACATCACAGCATTCAGGACATTCCCTTAAGCGCTCCGTCCCCATCCTCAGCATTATACATAGTCGGATTATGAATAGTCACTTCGATATATTATTTCATGGGAATTTACAGTAATCATGTTGTTATAATTTAAACATCTTTACTCGTTAGCAGTTTACATGTTAACTTAATTTATTTGAATAATATTTTATATTGTGAATGGAATTTAGCTATAGTGATGGTAGTAGTTTGGTGGAGGGATTCTGTATTTAAAATCGAACTAGAATTTTGTAGACTCCTTAAACTGTGAAAATGAAAAGAGAAAACAAAGTGAGGATTACACACCAGAGAATAGTTAGTTACTTACTTAGTTGACAGATCATCCTCATTGCACATCGAAACATTCAGTCCATAAGTGCTCGGATCCCCTCTTCAGCAAATCCCGCAGCGCACAGCGGCTAATGACACCAGTTCTGTGTTGGTTTATCAATCTTCTTTGGCTTCCTGCGTAGTGTTCTTGTTTGGCCACACCAGAGAATGTTAGTTGTTAACAAACTAGACAAAAACTGACTAGGATCTTTAAACTTCAAACAGGAGGACACCGAGGACTCAAGCGTGTACCTTCTTCAAATTGGCTCAGATACACTGCCACTATCAACTGTAGAGGATCAAAGCAAACCCCAGAATACATGGTTCAAGACTGCCCATAATTTGCTACACAGAGAATGGAAATCTGGTCCGCATGTAGTTACATAAAGTTATAAAGGAAATATCTAAAGATGATCATCGTCAAGTGCCCCACCAGCTAGCATAGTCATTCATGTCTCTCCATAGACAGCAGTCTTTGATGTTCTAGATCAACTCTGCTGATGATATCCTCCAACCACTCAGTCCATCCAGGTTATAATCCAAAGGTTATAACCAGACAAAACAAAAGCGAATGATATTAAATAAAAGTTCCCTGGGCCCCCCAAGGGGGAAGTAAAGAATAGTGACACTGTAGACCTTTTGTGCATGTTGTAAATAACTAAAATCAGCTAACATCCAACCAACAATGAACAGACCTACAAAGGTCATGGCATGCATGGTCGTGAGCCTGTATTTCACTAGAAATCTCAAAGGCAAAAGAAGAAAAGTTCCCTACCATCAGGAAAACACACAAAAATTTCAGCCTCAAATATTCCTGCTTCGTATCCTTTAAGAGTTAACACTAGAATTGCACAATACAAAGAATGATAATGGATCAGGCCACAGGAGTTTGTCGCTGCTCTACACTGACATCTTAATTATTCAGGGACTACAGATTTAAGTAATAGCAGTAGACGAGGTGAGTATAGCAGACTGCTGGCAGCATCTTGTAATGGATCATATATAGATGTCCTTGGTAAAATGACAACTTAAGCACCTGTAAATAAATGTTTTGCATATCCTTTACAGGACATCGCTGTCAACATCAGCATCTTTCAGCTGTATGTTGATTTCTTGGCAAGATTACGCTCAGTAGTTTGCCATTGCTTTCTGAGCGGCCGGCTCAGTTATCCCGCAAGTCATCAGCGGGGGTCGAACTGCTCCCAGCTCTCGCCCTGCTACGAGACTCTGCGTGATAAACGGGATTACGGAGAAAGTGTTGTAACCCCTCGGCCAGAGAGACCGGCTAAGCACCTGTGCCTTTAAAAAATTAGAAGAAAGGAAAATCAAATCAGCAGATTTAAACAATAGCAAAACCAGGATTTCTAAAATGATCTATAAAACATATATAGAAGCTAATAAAGAATTTGGAAAACAAATAAGTGACTAAGTGCTTGACAACATTGTCATGGCTGGAAATATCAGTGGTAAAAAAGGCAGGAGCAGACTGAAAGAAAATGCTAGACGGACTGGGATGGTGGCATGGAGGGATATCATCAGTGGAATGGATCCTGAACACCAGGAACTGAGGCCTGTAGGGTTGTACAAGTGCCTACCCCAGTTGGCACTGCATGTGATGATGGTACTGTTCACAACTGTACTAGATTACATTATGTGAAAGACCTTTATGATGATATCAGAGAAGAGTTGAGTTGCTAAGAACCGACATCACTACACTCAGGACATTCCCATACGCAGTGCGTCCCCTCGTTCAACAGCCAGCGAAGTCATGCTACTAATCGTTCCCACCGCTATCTGATTGAAAGTTCTCCTGGTCTTCCCTCTGTTTTGTTTTCCCCTGCTGATACCCGGCAATATAATTCTTTCCACACACAGGTTCTCAATCTGTTCCCCCACCTTCTCCACCTGGTCCCCCAGGCACTCAACCACCTCTCCCTTGTCCATAGGTACAAGAGAAGAACAGTGTAATATTAATAATAATAATGGACCATCAATTTTGAAGATGGAAGTTAAGAATGCTCTTAACCATATGAAAACTGGCAAGACCCCAGGTTCAGACAGCATCACAATGGAAATGATTAATGCTTTAGAAGAAAATGGAATACCAAGACTGATGAACACAATATATGATACTGGAGATATACCTCCTGAATTATGTAATTCTATATATATATATATTGTAATCCTGAAGAAATCAGGAGCCTTGGCATGTATTCAACATCGAACAATTAATATAATGAGCATCCGGGAAGGTTAACCTGGTCAACAAACGCCTGCAGAAGTCAGATGTGTTGGCCTAAAGGAACAGTATCGCAGCTCCACTGTAAATAGGCATAATACAATCACATCCACAAAAAAAGACTCCGGATGAATGCAGAAGTATAATGAACCACACTGCTAGAATGTGTCTTGAGATAAACTTAAATGCAACTCATCAACGATAAATGGTCCAGGGTGACACAAAATCCAGCAACGTACTGAAGCAGAAAATGAACAGCAATCAAAGACTCTAAGCTGGTTGATGCAACCATAAAGGCAATATTTATTTGCCGGAGTTGAACATGTTACAGATTCATCAATCAATACATCAGTTCCGATTTATGATTACCGTGCCTGTTATGGCCAGGCGGGATGGTAAAGAAACATGGTTCGATTGAAATCGTAAATGATTGAAGACATTAAAATATCTATAATCATCGTGTCCTGGAGATTCTGTCCTTGGCTATCCTAACTATTCGTCAGCCTGCTTCACTTGCTGAGTCCCGTTCCAGTATTGTCGTATTTGTCCGTGGCTTTCTGATCGATATACATCTTTAGCATCGTTATTCTTTCTAATATCTGTTGGCCATCGGAGTAAGTGTCCAGCCAGTATATAAGTTCTCTCCTTGCTGAGAATGGAATCGAGCTACCTCGTTGTTCAAGCTCCAAGATCTGACTGTTTGTTGTTGTTGACAATGTTCTTGACGTATTCTGTTTTTTTTACGTCAGCCTCCTAGTTTCTACCACAATTTGGTTCGCGATTTTCTCACTAAATTTCTATCGCGTCATATCAACTGCGCTGCTACTTGGCACACACCACAAAGATTTTGCTAAGAATGATTATGCAAAGAGTTAGGAAGAAAATACAACCTGAAATAGGACAACAATGTGGGTTTATAGAAGGCAAGGGTACAGTAAATGCTATGTATATGCTGAGAACTTTAATTGAACGTTCTATACAAGTAAACAAAAACCGACATCTTTGCTTTATTGACTACACAAAGGCTTTCGATAAAGTCAGACTTGTCAACATGACGTAGATGCTTGCAGTTCTACAAATTGATGGGAAAGACCTTAGACTTGTAAAAAAAACATTGGAAACAATAAGCTGCTATAAAGATTGATAATGAAGTAGGTCGATATCAGCTTATTAAGAGAGGTGTGCGGCATGGATGTATAATGTCTCCAGATCTTTTTTCCTTTTGCAGTGAAAATATCTTCAGAAATTTAGAACATATGAGAGGAATCACCAATGGGGGATGTAGCATCAATAACATTAGATATGCGAATGATACAGTAGTGATTGCAGGCAAAAAGCATGATCTGCAACACTTAGTAGATGTGGTTGTTGCACACAGTGAACAACTAGGGTTAGAATTAAATTGTAAGAAGACAGATTATGGTAGTCACTAGGAAGAAGGAAATACCACAATATAATATACAAGTAAATGGGAATATTCTGAAACAAGTGAATTGGTACAATTATCTCATAATATCTGATGGGAGATCCTTGAAGAGATCAGAACAAGAATTGCCATGGCGAAGGTAACATTTTGCAAGAGGGAAAACGTATTGACCAATAAAAAGTCATTTGCAAAGAGAAAAACTGTTGAAGTGCTACATAGAACTTGTACTTTTGTATGGATGTGAAGTGTGGACAATGAGCAGACAAGCTGAAAAACATCTGATGGCTGTGGAAATGTGGTTTCTGAGGAAAATGCAAAGAATACTATGGACAGACAGAAAAACCAATGACCAAGTCCTACAAGAAACAAATGAAAACCATAAACTGATTAGAGAAATTAGACATAGTCACAATTTTTTGGACATGTTATAAGAAGAAATAAATTATAGAACTTGGTGACAACTGGCAAGATCGAGGGGAAAAGAACAAGGGGAAGGCAGAGATGTAAAAACCAGGATGGCTTGGCCAAGTGATATGGTCGAGACAGGAACACTGAGCTAATCCATGACTCTGGTGATCAGTGAAATGGCAAAACGTGACCGCCCATGCTTCTCAGCCTGGCACATGATGATGAGATTAAGTTTCATAGTTTATAAAAAGAACACACACATGCAAATTTTTGTTGAAAATGTCATATATCGAATTGTCCATCATTTGTTTCTCTACAGAGTGACGAAGAGTTAGACAGACTGACAGTTGATCCACACCTGACGGGCATTGAAAGAGCTGTATATTTGCTCAGGTAATTAATTAATACATATTCTCTTTGCATTCATTTAAAGTTTGATACGCATGTCAGTATGGCACGTGATAATAAGGGAAACATCAGAGGCATGTATGAAGGGATAAAGAAGGCATGCAGTCCAATAATTAAAAGAAGTGCACTACAGAAAACCTTAAATGGCGAAATCATCACTGATAAGAAACAGCAGATAGATAGATGGGTATTAGTCGCTTTACTGAAGCGAACCCAAACTGGTAGATGATGCCCTCAATGCCAACTCTTGACCACCTGGACACACTTCCCACCATAACAGAAGTTTTCTATTAATGAACTTGCATCTGGCAAGGCTGCAGGTAAGGAGGGGATTCCAATTGAGATTATCAGGAGTGGGTTAGAGACACTCTACAGATCCACCAGCTAATAAATCATGCTCGTGAGAAGGAAAAGTCCCACAGGATTCCAAAGATTCAAGCATCATAACACTGTACAAGAACAAGGGGGATCAGAATGACTGTAACAACTATAGGGGTATCTCACTTCTGTTTATCATTGGGAAAATATTTGCCAGAATTATTCTGTGCAGACATCAAGAGAGATAAGAAATAGTCTACCCTTAATCACAGTGTAGTATTTGGCGGAACCGGTCTGCCATCGATATATTTTCATTGTGACAGCTGCAAGAAAAATTCCTGGAAAAGAATCAACCAATATTTATTGCTTTCACCGATCTCACAAAGGCATTTGATTTGGTCAGTCGTGAGGGTCTGTTCAAGGTACTAAAGAAGATCGGCTGCCTGTCAAATCTTCTGTCCATCGTAGAATTGTTCCACACAGGCATGAAGGGCATAATCACGTTTGATGGTGCATCAAAGAGTTTGAAATTAAGCGTGCATTTAAGCAGGATTGTGTACTTGCTCCCACCCTCTGTGGAATATACTTTCACTTCTACTGAAATATGTCTTTCGTGATCAGGATGACGGTATATACATTCACTCATGCTCAGATGGCGGCCTCTACAATACTCAGAGATTGAAGGCCAATACCAAATTTAGGAGGGTATTGATCAGAGAGTTGATTTTCACAGATGATGATGCAATTACGATGATGCTTAACTCCTCTGAGGAAGAATTACAATGTCTACTATCTGCATTCTCCAATGCTTGTTATGAATCTGGTTTAACAATTAGCAAAAAGAAGACACAAATTATGACACAAATGGGGTACCATCAATCTTTACTGACGATGCAGAGCTGGAGTTAGTAGACCATTTCACATATCTAGGATCAGAGGTAAACAATAAATTATCCCTAGATAATGAAATCATCAGGATTGGTAAGGCAGCAACAACAATGACCAAGTTAACAAAAAGTCTGGAAGAACAGGAAGCTTACTGCCAAAATGAAAGTCCTGGTCTATTAAGCCTGTGTCCTTAGTACTCTTCTTTATGGCTGTGAAGCCTAGTCAGCTTACTCACACCAAGAGAAATGTTTAAACAGCTTTCCTATGCAGTGTCTGCGAAGAATACTTGATATTAAGTAGCAAGACATCACACAAATACAGACGTATTGGAAAGATCGGGCAGTGTGAAGATTTGTTCCATGCTCAGTCTTCATAGAATTAGATACATTAAGACACATTATGAGGGTGGATGATGGTAGAATTCCAAAGCCCCAGGAATGCTAACCTGGTCAAAAATACATGCACAAGTCAGATGTGTTGGCTTAAGGGTCTAGGCCCAAGGGTGCATAACAATACACCACAACTACATCTGAAAAAACACTCCGGGTGAACGCAGAAGAAGAATAATTCCAAAGGCCATCTTGTTTGGTGAATTAAAGATGGGTAAAAGATCTAGGGGTCAACCTCTAGTACGATAAAGATGTGATCATGTTGGATGGAAGGCAAAAATCAGAAATGGAAATGAAATAAATACAAAGAAGAAAATGATTGCAGGTATGTCACACACTGAGCGTGTGAGACATCAGATAGTGCGTGATGGTGGAAATGACAATGTGTTCACATGCATCCATTGTGGATGAACATTTACAGTGCGAATTGGTCTGATCAGTTACATCCACTACCGCCATGGATTTGTCAAGATGACAGGTGCCACTAATAAACATATAATACCTTACCTAGTGGATATATACACATATACATATAATACTTCACACAGTAGATATACAAATATATGTATAATACCTCACACAGTAAATATATTCAAATATAAAAATACCTTACAGTAGATATATACAAATATACATATATTACTTCACACAGTAGATATATACAAATATAAAAATACCTTACCCAGTAGATATATACAAATATACATATAATACCTCGCACAGTAGATATACAAATATATGTATAATACCTCACACAGTAAATATATACAAATATAAAAATAATACCTCACAGTAGATATATACAAATATATGTATAATACCTCACACAGTAAATATATACAAATATAAAAATAATACCTCAGTAGATATATACAAATATAAAAAAAATATCTCACAGTAGATATATACAAATATATGTATAATACCTCACACAGTAAATATATCCAAATATAAAAATAATATCTCACAGTAGATATATACAAATATATGTATAATACCTCACACAGTAAATTTATGCAAATATAAAAATAATACCTCACAGTAGATATATACGAATATACGTATAATACCTCACACAGTAGATATATTCAAATATACATATCTTCTTTCTTCTTCTTTGCGTTCATCCAGAGTGTTTTTTCAGATGTGATTGCGGTGTGTCTAAGTTATGCGCCCTTGGGCCGAAACCCGTAGGCCAACACATCCGGCTTTAGCGTGCTTTTTTGACCAGGTAGCATTCCTGGGAGACTCTCACTTTTGCGGTACCGTCCACAACCCAGCTGGCCAAGTTGGAACGGTCGAAGACTTAACGGTCATCCCTCAAAAGAAGGCAGGGACAGTCCATGTCATTTTCCGCCATCCAGGGTGGCTACCATATTTGAAGGGCCGACACATAGCGCCCTGGTGCTGGGCTCACCGAGGGAATCTTCACGTCCTGCTCATGGCTGCTTTAATTCCTCACTTCAATATATTGGGCATTTCGTTCATCCCGGGCCGTTCCCGCACAAACCAGACTGGTCTGCAATCAGTATCCACTCAGCGAGTTTTCGGTTTGGACAAGTGCTTGTCGTTGTGCCTGTCAGAACTGTTCCAGACATGTCGGACATTCGGAAAACTACCTAGTCAGAGCTGTTCCGAACAAGAGCAGCATTCGGAAACTAAGTAGCTGTTCCTAGCACGAGGGAAGACTAGTTAGAGCTTTTCCGGTCACGAAAGACATTTCACTCAGACGTAATTGCACAGTGCCAATTTTTATTTTGCCGCCCTTAGGCTGGCACCTCCGTCTTCAGCGGGCATTTTTAATGAGGTTAGCCTTCCTCGGGTTTCGAGACAAGTTAATTTCGACTTCCACACAGCAAGCTTTTGCTTTGGGCTGCCACGTAATGGATTCGCAAGCCAAGCGTTCCATTTCGTGTCAACGAGACAATTTTCCAACTTTGACTACACTCACTCCATGAGTACGGTTACAGACTTTTATCGGAACGTTCGACCAAGGTGATTTTCCACCTTTAGTACTCGCTCACGAGGTAGGCTACATGTGCTGCCGGCTCAGCACCTTACCTCCATGCGTCCGTGGGCGAGAAACGACCAGGTCCTCTCATCCGGGGATCCCTCATATCCCCCAGCTACAAGCCATCGAACGAGTATCTGCACCAAGCATGTAGCGTGCTCAGCACATCACCTCAATTTTCATGTAGGTATGTGTCAGCCAGGCTCTCACATCCGAGGGTTTATGGCTTAGAGACGTTCAGCCATACCCCTCGGCTGAGAGCCTTAGAGGTTGTGTCCGGACTGAGATTATTGGCATCGTTCGCCTGATTTAGACTGCTATCCTCAGTCTACATGCAGAGCAGCAGGTTGTGTCTCTCTTAGTCTGGTCCCTATCCCAAGAGCTGTCCAGTATGTAGTTAATGTTCATCGGCATAGCACTTGGGGTCAGTGGGACACTCAAGCTCCCCCACCACGGCAAGGTGGAGACACATCGGGGGAGCTTTGAACACTCTAATTTTTTCAAAGTAAATGCACCGGCCACCCGGGACGCTCAGCGAAGAGCACCCACAGGAGAGAGCCGGCAGACGGTAGGGCAGGAACAACAGGCAGTGAACCGGTGCGAGCCGGACCGCCCGCCTGCACCTGAGATCCAACTATGAGCTTTTTAACTACAAAAAACTTTAATATACACTATTTTGATCTGGAATTACCGCGGCTGCTGGCACCAGACTTGCCCTCCAATAGATCCTCGTTAAAGGGTTTAAAGTGTACTCATTTCAATTACGGGGCCTCGATAGAGTCCCGTATTGTTATTTTTCATCACTACCTCCCCGTGCCGGGAGTGGGTAAGTTGCGCGCCTGCTGCCTTCCTTTGATGTGCTAGCTGTTTCTCATGCTCCCTCTCCGGAATCGAACCCTGATTCCCCGTTACCCGTTACAAACATGGTAGGCATGTCACGTACCATCGACATTTGATAGGGCAGACATTTGAAAGATGCGTCGCCGGCACATAAGGCCATGCGATCAGCACAAAGTTATCCAGAGTCACCAGTGGGAACGCCGCGCCCTGCGAAGGGCAACAATGATTGGTTTTTTAACTAATAAAAGCGCTCTTTCCATGTGGGTCGGAGCTTGGTAAGCATGTGTTAGCTCTAGAATTGCCACAGTTATCCAAGTAGGATCGTGTCATCTAAGGAACCTCGACTGATTTAATGAGCCATTCGCGGTTTCACCGTGAGACAGTGTGAACTTAGACATGCATGTCTTAATCTTTGAGACAAGCATATGACTACTGGCAGGATCAACCAGATATGTATTGGACAGACGGACTATTCACGCACACGCAGGCCAAGAGTAGCATCGCTAAAGCGCGACCTCCCAGTACAAAGTGATATACATGTAAAACCACTGGACGCCTACCGACGAACTTTCAAGCTACGCCGGCAGGACTAATTGAAAAGCTATACCAGCTTACTGACTGCAAGCCCACTACTCATCGAGAGAGAGTGGGCGCTTATCGAGACTTTGTTGAACGGTCGTACAAATTTGCTCCTTTGCCCCCTCAAACCACGACCATAGCTGCACGATGCGGTTACATTCTCGAAACGTCTGCCTCGCTAACTTGCGTTGGCTGGGAAGATCCCATTTTGGTGCACCTCACACAGCCATCTGAGACAACGAACGCTAGACGCGGGACTGATCTTGCGAACCAGACCAGCCCTCACCAAATATACATATAATACCTCACACAGTAGATATATTCAAATACATATACATATATACATATATAAAATACCTCGCACAGCAGGTATACAAATACAGTCGAGTCCACTTAAGTTGAACTCGGATAACTAGAATTTCGCTTAAGTCGACGTTATAGGCTTGGTCCCGGCCAAGATCCTTCATCTTTGTATAAAAATTCCTGATAAGTCGAATTCGGTTACCTCGAATTTTCGGATTAGTCGAACATAAAAATGAATTAGCGACTATGTAAGTGTTCACTTTTAAGTCGAACTGTTAATTTCACAAAAGGCCCCCCCCCCCCCCCCCCCCCCCCCCCCAAAAAAAAAAAACAAACATTTGTTTCGCGAAAGGTGTATTTTTAGTCAGCCCGGAGAACAATCTCGCACATAATATGTTGCAACATGTCAACAATGGCTGCTAGTGGATGAAAGCTTAAAACTTTGACTTTAAAAAGAAAGATTGAGCTGTTGGAAGAGGTTGAACATAATGGGAAGAAGAAAGTGGATATAGCTAGAGAATTTGGTATTCCAACATCGACACTTTCCGGCATTTTAAAGCATAAAGACCGCTACAAACAATTGTTTTTCGAATGTCAAATCGACAGTGATAAGCAGAGAGCTAGAAGAACTGCTGCATGCGATTTTGTTGATGCTGCCCTTTTAAAATGGTTCACTGTGATTAGATCAGCAAATGTACCAGTAAATGGGCCTTATTGCGAAAGCAGAAGAATTTGCACGTCTTGGAGATCAGACTGACTGGAATTGTAGTGCTGGCTGGTTGGATCGTTTCAAAAAACGACACAGCATCACTTACAAGAATGTGTGTGGAAACAGTCAGTAGACGAAGCAATGACTCACTCATGGATAGAAGACGTGCTCAGATCTGCTTTAGCTAAATATAATTTTGCGGATGTATTTAATGTCGATGAAACTGGAATATTTTGGAGATTGCTACCTGATAAAACATTTTCTTTCAAAAATGAAAAGTGTCATGGGGGGAAAAATCAAAAGAAAGAATAACAGTGGTTGTGTGTTCCAATATGGATGGTAGTGAAAAATGGCCTTTATTTGTGATTGGACAATATAAAAATCCTCGTTGTTTCAAAGGCCTGAAAAAATTGTATGTGAATTACAGAGCCAATTCAAAGGCATGGATGACATCAGAACTGTTCAATGAGTGGCTACAAGAATTTGATTATTCAATGGTGTGTAAACAAAGAAAAGTTCTTTTAATTGTTGACAATTGTTCAGCCCACACAAAAATTAACAATCTGAAGGCAACAGAGCTTTTGTTTCTGCCACCTAATGCCACATCAACCCTTCAGCCTTGTGATCAAGGTATCATTCAAAATCTGAAAGTTCTTTACAGATCACAATGTTGTCAAAACTTGTGGGTTATATGGATACTGACCTCATTTGTGATGATTTCAAGATAACCCTTCTTAATGCTATTCTTATGTTAAAATCTTCACGGGACAGAGTTTTACCAGCAACTATTGCAAACTGCTTTAGACAGGCTGGCTTCTTACCTGCAGTATATGTCTCTGTAAACGAGAATTCCACACCATCAGCGAGCAGTGAGAGCAATGTTACTGACATTTCAGTGGGGCCATTACTTGCTAGATTGTATGCAGAGCTGAAGATTGATCCAGAGGAGTTTGTGAACATTGACAATGATGTTTCTACTAGTGCCACTCTTTCAAGCACTGATATTATAGGGCTATGTATGCCAGTCATTCAACCAACAGACCCTTCCAGCCCTGACTCTGATGATGAGAATGACTGTGGGCTACAAGCACAACCTATATCGCAGTCAGATATTTTGGCATCAATTAGCAAAATTGACATTTACATGATGCAGAATGGATGTTCAGATGATGCAGTCTCACCATTTTATGCCTTTAAACAGGCAATGGGAAGACTTTTTTCACAAGTCAAGAAGCAAAGAAAAATCAGACTTTTTCTTTAATTAATTTGGAAATTTTCAAAACTAAACATTTCAACATTTCTGATATTGTATTGCTATTTATTTGTTCACTACCTGTGTTTCCTAAGTGGTACAATCATTTTACTCAATGCTATCATGGTACACATGTATTAGTGTAAGTTAGTGTAAATATGTGTGCAGTCTGGATAAGTAGAATTTCTGATAAGTAGAACAAATTCCTTCGGCCCCTGCGACTTCTACTTATCCAGACTCTACTGTATACATATAATACCTCACACAGTAAATATATGCACATATAAAAAGTAATATCTCACACAGTAAATATATACAAATATACATACAAGGGTGAGTCAATAAGTCAGTCACACAGTTCTGTGGGATGGCAGGTAAATGTAGTTGGTGTTTTCTACAGGTGTCATTAGGTGACAGCAACATCAAACTTTATATTCCCGTTCGTCAGGTGGCGCTAGGTGTCTCATGCGCAGCGCATAAACAAAATGGCGACTGTACTTACGGAGTGTACAACCAAAGAGCAATGTGCTGTTGTGCGTTTTTTGTGGGTAAAAGTGGCCTGCAAAGGACATTTATAAGGAAATGCTTCCTGTCTATGCTGACAAATGTTTGTCCTGTAAATTGGTGCACAGCTGGGTAGAAAATTTTCTCAGGGATGCTCTAACATTGTTGATGAAATCCAATCTGGTCGTCCTGTTGAGATTGCAACAGAAGCATCCATGCAGCAGGTGGAAGAGATGATTAGAGGTGACAGGCGAGTAACGATAGACTCTGTAGCATCTGCAATAGGGTACTCAATGGTTCAGCATACAGCTTCATGATACAATTTGAAGAAAACATCCAGGACTGCTAGAGGAGTGTTACTTCTTCATGACAATGCCGGACCACATACGGTTCGATTAACTCAAAAGAAAATTAACCAACTAAGGTGGGAAGTTCTGGAACATCCACCTTACAGCCCCGACTAAGCTCCTAGCGATTTCCTCCTTTTTGGTCCACTGAAAACCCACCTTGGCTGGAAACATTTCGCGAATGACGCCAAAGTTTAATGTGAAGTGAAAATGTGGTTTAGAAAACAGAGCACGCAGTTCTATGCAGCAGGTTTGGGAGGACTGATAAAATGATGAGATAAGTGCATCAATGTTGGTTAACGCTAACAAACTTGTTTTACAGTAATGCCCCGCCAGTTCGGATGACAACCCAAGGCGTATCCAGATTCGTATGGGAGTGGGAACTCTACTGAGTCGGAACATGATTACCTGTTTTGCATGACGAATATAGCTGTGAATGTCTCTGTAGTGGGCTTCTTTCTTAACGGTCAAGATGTTGGTCCTTTTTTCATTGAAGTTTATACATTGTTTCGTGTATTCATGTGTTGTCCCCTCATTTAACAACATGTTTCTTCTCACGTTTCTTGGTATGCCACAATATGTCAGTTCCCACCACAATATTACTCTTCTGTTGGTATTCAATGCTTCATTTTTTCAATGCCAGTTGTTTGTCACTATTGAGGGCTTACGGAATTGAAAATTCATCACTATGGAATGTTGAGTTGAGTTAAGAACCGACATCACTGCACTCAGGACATTCCCATACTTGCTCAGTCCCCTCGTTCAACAGCTAGCGAAGAGTCATACTACTAATCGTTCCCACCGCTATCTGATTAAAAGTTCTCCTGGTCTTCCCTCTGTTTTGAGATTCTTCCAGAACCCATGCCGATCCCCTGCAATTTCATTCTTTCCACATATGGGTTCTCAATCTGTTCCTCCGCCTTCTCCACCTGGTCCCACAAGCGCACGACCACCTCCCCCTTGTCCATAGGCAAGATACCACCAAGAGGTGCATTCCCTGCTAGCCTATCAGCCTGTTCATTCCCCTGTACATCCGCATGGCCAGGGCAAAATATCCATAAAATTCTCACAATCTGTTACCTCTGAAGAGATGAGAGCCATTCCACACGAACCATTCCTTTCTCCACCTTGCTAAGCATATTCTTTGAATCCGTAATGAACGCCAACGTGTGTTGCAGTAGTCTCCTCTTGCCACTGGAATCCGGCTGTTACTGCCTCCACCTCCATTCTCATGGTGGAGGTCGTAGTCTCATATGGCAGGCTCTCCTTTTCAAGACTCGCCCCACTACGTCTGTTTCTCACCATTGACCCATCGGTGTAGATGACTATGTCACCTTGATGTGCGTTGCTCTGGATTAGCTGTTGCACTTCAAACTCAGTGCGGCCCGCTGCCCATTCTCTGCTCTCACGACCCAGTGTTATTATTACATTGTGCCAGTCCGTCATGTCTTCCGGAACTTAACCCACTCTCTTTCACGATTATAGAAAGTTTTGCCTGTGCCATCCAGGACCTGCCTCGTCTTAGTCTATGACCCTTTACCATATCCATTGCTGCATGCAGCGGGTGATCCCTGCCTGCGGTAACCCTCTGGTATAATTTGGCCTGAAGGACCCTATGTCTATCCGTCATTGTAGGAAGCACCAGGATACGCCTCATGCAGATAATTGGTGTGTCCTTTGTGCACCCCAGTATTAACCGAATGGCAGCATTCTGTATGCGCTCCAACCTTTCAAGCTGGTTTTTTTGATACTGTCAGCAGCCCCAAACCATAATCAATGACAGAAATTATTAACTGCTGAAAGAGCCTGTACAACATCCTCTGATCTACCCCGGTTGCTGCCATAGCCCTCAATGCATTAAGTCCCCTACCAGCCTTCACAATCAAATCCTCCACATGATCCTTAAAAGACAAACACCTGTTAAAGGTGATACCCAAGTACTTAGTTTACTCTCTCGACTAAGAGGACATCCATTCAACATAATACCTGGGACGTCTGCCTTGACGATCCGGTTATCCAGGGATTACCACACAACCGATGTCTTGTCTGGGCTTAAAATGGCCCCTGCGTCCCTGCACCACTCCGTCACCTTGTTTACCGCCACCTGTACGTCTTTTGCCAAACTGGCCCTGTCTCTGCCCTGTCTGTACACCAGCACATTATCTGCAAATGTCACTATGGAATACAAACTGTTGCCATTGACAAGTTGTATTGTTTGTGCCAATGCTGTCACGTTAAGGACCTGCAATTTTTCTTCTGAATAGTTGGAGCAAAAATATCCCAGTAGGTGTGCGTGTGGACTAATGTCTGCGATCTTCCCAGTCCTTAATCTGTGTCAGACGATTCCAGTAGGTTGGTGACTGCTCTCGGTTGCATAAAATTCAATCCATCCTTTCTCCAATAGTCATCTTCCTCTTTCAACACATGATCCTCACATTTTTTCTACTAACTTTTATCAATATTTAATAGCACGGACAGGGTTAGTATCTTGACGTCAGACAATTTGAATATAGTATTGTCAACTGCCACCTGTCCTTTAATTTTAGCCCACACAAGTTCTGTAGTGTTAAAATGAGAATGGTACGACAGAAGTCTCAAGCACCCATGTCGTGGCTCTTCTATCAACTTGTCGATTTGATATTTCTTGCTTTTTGGCGTCCGTTTTACAAGGGACAACAATTCTAGCTTGAAATACGTTCCTGAAATCGTATGTTTTCCATTAGGAGCCACATCTTTATTGCTGCCATTGTGTTCAATGCTGTAGGTATTTTGTCTTCTTGGGCAACACATTGTGATATGACGCATTGTCCATAATTAGGCCAGATGGTCTATCTAGGGATGGAAGCACTGTATTTTCGATCCAATCGCTAAATACATTACCATTCATCTTATTATGATAATCCTTATTGTCTGTATGCTTTGATACGAACACGAGTCCAGCATTCTGTAGTAAGCCATTATGGGTACTACCATCATGGGCTATGACCAAATGTTGTCCTATACTACTGGGCACATATCGCTGTATCTTTCCATCCACTGATTGCCATCACTTTTCACTTGTGTGGTACGCATTGATCCAGGCTTCATCCAAATACTCTGTCATACTTTTCTTTGCGCATTTCCCTTATTTCACGTAGGTATTCGCTTCTCATGACTCCTAAATGCGGTTGCTTGCAAATGATATTTCTACCTCCCTTGTACTTTCTAAACGTGAAGCCTAATGTCCTTATAATTTTCTACACCCTAGGTTTTCTTAGTCACTGTTTCTTTGGTATCCAGCATTTTAATAATAGCTCGCCTCATGACATCCTTGTCAAAGCTGTCTACAATTGCCTTTCTACCTACCGTTTGCTTATTGCATGATGGTTTCATTCCAGATTCCAGCACCAATCGACAAAATGACCGTTTACTCAAACCCAATGCACGCACTGTTCTTTTCTCAGGATTTGTAATAGTATATGAAACAGTTTCCTGCGATCAGCTTCTTGTTAAAAATGTGTGTACAACTTCATAGCGATGCTTTGAAGTGTACACAATTTCACCTTCAGTCCCATTCAACAATATTCAAACATTCAGTTGTTAGCGATGAATGGTAAGATTTTAAAAAACAATCAGATTCCATGAAAGCACTCACATTAGTGACGACACCTCTGAACACTCCCCGTTCCACTATGCGGGGTTCTTGCCATAAGGTCAATCTCGTGTACCACGAGAAAATTAACTATTCAACGCTAATGTTTCCGTGTGAAGTGTAATACATTTAATAATATGCACTTCATCTCTGACCCGTAAATTATATACCGCATATAAACAACTTACATGTAAACGACTTCCGGTAAAATGGCGACGACCTGACGCGTTCATCCTTCGAGAAACGCTGTTTTTAGTATTTTCCTGTGGATTATGTGGTGTTATTTCGTATTCGTTTATTGAAAGTATTCAAAAGAAGCCATGGAAGGCAGGTGGTGGATGAAATTTTGAGGGCAGCCGACAGATAGTTGTTGGTTATGGTCTCAAGGTTTGCAACGGTAGGCAGAAGATCTTTCACGAGACAATGGCTACAGTCCCCGGCCATTACAGTCACTGCCAGGAAGGAAAGCAACGGCAAACTACCTTCTTTAAAAGTGCCTAGTTCATTATAATTCGCCTAAAGACATATCATCGCAAGACAAGGACAGAGACATTAAAATTAGCAACATGGAATGTTAGGATGTTAAACGATGACGAAAAATTAACATCAGACAAGAAATGGAAAGAGAGAAAATAATATTTTAGTGATGTGCAAAACGAGATGGACAGGAGCAGGCATTAAGATATTTAATGCAATCCCAAAGAAATCAGGAGCGTTGGAATGTGACCAACATAGAACAATTAGTATGAGTCACATCACGATTTTGCTACGAATTATCATGCAAAGAGTGAGGAAGAAAATACAACCTGAAATAGGGAAAGAACAATTGTGGGTTTGTAGAAGGAAAGGGTACAGTAAATGTTGTGTATATGCTGCGATCAGTTATTGAACGTTCTATAGAAGTAAACAAAGATATACATCTTTGCTTTATTGACTACACAAAGGCTTTCGATAGAGTAAGATATGTCAACATGGTAGATATGCTTGAAGATCTACAAATTCTTATAAAAAACATATATTGGAAACAAGCTGCCATAAGGATTGATAATGAAGTGGGACAATATCAGCCTATTAAGAAAGGTGTTAGGCAGGAATGTGTAAAGGCTCCAGATCTTTTTCCCTCCGTACAGTGAAAATATTTTCAGAAATATAGAAGATATAAATGGAATCACCATTGGAGGACGAAACGTCAATAACATTAGATATACAGATGATACAGTATTGATTGCAGACAATGAGCAGGATCTGCAGCAATTAGTAGATTCAGTTGTTGCACACAGTGAACAACTGGGGTTAGAATTAAATTGTAAAAAGACAAAGATTATGGTCGTCACTAGGAAGAAAGAAATGCGACAATGTAATATACAAGTAAATGGGAATATTCTTCAACAAGTGAATCGGTACAATTATCTCGGAACAGTCATAACATCTGATGGGAGATGCCTTAAAGAGATTAGAACAAGAATCGCCATGGCAAAAGTAGCCTTTAGCAAGATGAAAGACATACTGACCAATAAAAAGATGTCAATTGAAACGAGAAAAAGTGTTGACATGCTACATAGAGCCTGTTCTTTTGTATGGATGTGAACTTAGAAAATGAGCAGTCAAGCTGAAAAACATCTGATGGCTGCAGAAATGTGGTTTCTGAGAAGAATGTAAAGAATACTATGGACAAACAGAAAAACCAATGACCAAGTACTACAGGAGACAAATGAAAATCGTAAATTTATTAGAGAAATTAGACGTAGACAGTGAAAATATTTTGGACATAATATGAGAAGAAATGAATTGGAGAACTTGGTGACAACTGGCAAGATCGAAGGGAACAGACTAAGAGGAAGACCGAGAAGTAAATGCCTGGATGGCTTGGCCACATGGCATGGTCGAGACAAGAACACATGAGTTGATCCACGACACTGATGATCGAGTGAAATGGCGAGTCATGACCGCCCACGCTTTCCGGCATGGCACATGATTGATTGATATAAACAAACTTTGAAATCTGCTGTACAATCTCCAGAACAAACATTTTGTTGTTGTTGGGTGAACATAATGATAAGGTTATATGCTAAATCTCATCATTTTCCCTCAGTTGGTTACTGAGATATGGAATTTTGTATTGGGGCAGACAAAAGTAAACAGACTAGAAGTAGTTGCACGTGTATATGGACTACGCTTTCACACACTTTTCTGTTGCGTATCCCTTACAGGACGTTGCAGTCAACACCAGCATTATTCAGCTGCTGTTGATGTACTAGGCAAGGCTCACGTTCAGTAGTTTGCCATTGCTTTCTGAACGACCGGCTCCCATACCAGCACGTTATAACACAACGCGACACGGTATGTTGCACAAATCGGTCGCAGCTGAGCTTTAGCCACGGAGCCAGCACTAGATGCTGCAAATCCAAGGGAAATAACAAAACAAATCCCAGAGACAGACGTGCATCTCTGTGCACATTTCCAACTTCAGGCAACATATTATGTATGCTTCTTGACAGACGCTCTGTTAACCGTTAGTAGACATCAGGTGGTCTTGTGATGTCATTAGTGCGGCTTTCAATTGCACGCGCCTATCTTTTCTTTACATTTTAGCCCGTGCAAACTTGAACATGTTGGCTTGTACCTATAAGGCCGTTTTTAGACAGGCATAAATCACCAGATAGTGATAGGCTTTCACAAAAAACAGATAAAAATCAGGGGACGCTAATCATCATATTCCCGGCCAACTGGCGTAGGCGTTCATGTCTCTCCACAGATCTCGGTCCTTGGTGTTCTGGATCAACTGTCTGTCTATCCAGCATTATTTCTCTGTTTGCCTCTGCCTCTGTGCCCACTGATCTTTCCAGTTGTAACGATGTTTTCCAATGCCACTAATGCCACTCTTCTCTTTGAATGACCAAAGAAAGCTGTTTGTCTCTGTCCTATAGTTATATATAATGTACTATCTTCACGGCCCTCCCCCAAAATAGACTCTTTGTTAGTTATTCTGGCAGTCCCAGGTATTGGCAACATTCGTCTCAAGAACATCTTCGTTGTTTCCAAGCTCTTCTTCATTTGCTCATTCATGTTCCATGATTCACTGCCATACAGCTGAACAGGAACAGAAAACCCTAACCCGCACAGTTGGCGGCGACGGCACTAGCCAGGCGGCCTGAATTCCTCATGCTCAAGACCCCGTCCCCATACACAACAAGCTACTACTATATAGACAGTCAATGACAGTTTGATAGTTGACTGCACTAGCCAGGTGGCCTGAATTCCTCATGCTCAAGACCCCGTCCCCATACACAGCCAGCTACTACTATCTAGACAGTCAATGACAGTTTGATAGTTGACACCAGAACTGGTTACTTTTTTTTTTATTTTTGCGCTCGCTCGCTTTGAACTCAAGCATAGTCCGTACACACTATGCACAGCAGTATTGGACTGAATTTTGCGTGTGGATTAGCGTTCCCTATTAACAGTGCCCCTCGCCATCAGGCGAACCCACTCCGACTTCAGAGGTACTTGTAATTAACGTCCCCAAGTTAAGGACGACAACAGGTATATATGTATATATATATATATATATATATATATATATATATATATATATATATATTATATATATATATATATATAACTTTTCCTGCGCCGCCTTTCTTACATTCAATGATAATGACTTATTGCATAAGGGGATGTTCGGTGAATATAAATGACCACAGGATTCGAACTAGCCACTCCTAGCCGGTCTCCCTGGCCTAGGAGTTAACGTCTTTCTCCGTAATCCCGTATATTCTCGTGAATAACGTAATCCGCGCGAGAATCGGTAGTGGTTCTAGCCGCGTTGGTAACTTAGGGGTATGTGAGCCGGCCGCTCAGAAAGCAATGGCAGACTACTGAGCGTAATCTTGCCTAGTACATCACAGCAGCTGAAAAATGCTGATGTTGACTGCAACGTCATGTAAGGGATATGCAAAACTTCTAAATGTCGCCGGCGCTTTGCCAAAGAAAGTGAACTTGTGTTGTGGCTGTACCTGTTGGCTTCATGCAATGTTATTGTTGTTTTGAGAATGTGCTCACGTCGTTGTGTGCATGCCACCCGGTTCACTTCAAAATGTGGCCGAGTATGTCAGTTATGTTTGCACTCGAATAGAACCGTCACTATGTTTGCCTAAGCACATAGTCTCTTGCATCCAAGGGGTAGCGATGACCGCGGACTGTAGCCTGTGCCTATTCTGTACTGTAACTTCTCCTGGTGACCTTGTTCTCAGTGTGCGACGGGTGCTTCCGAGCACAGTCAGGTGCCCGCCCAAGGTAAGTGTGCAGCTCTCACTGGCTAGTGCAATATACTCTGGCCTGCACCAACCCCGAACTCCTCATATTTCCTGTAACTGTCAGTCCACCAGCACATTGCCTTGTCTCTTCCTCACTGTACCGAAAGTATCCATTAACAGTAATGGTATTACTAAGGATCAGGGCCGGACTGTGCTATGATACAGAGAGGCGACCGCATCAGGAGGCACCGTAAAGGGGCGGCATAAGCAGCGAAATCAAAATACAATTTGAACCATTCAGTAATTACAATTCTGTACGTAACGCTTTTCTATATTGGTCTAAGCTATTCCGATATTGATGTATACGATGTATGATTTATCGCACGCGTGCTTAAGCTCTTTCGGCATTAGTTTTTTTTTTTTTTTAGACAGCAATTGTAGTTACTTATTATCATTGAAAATGATTATGTTATGACAATAGGGACTCGAATAAAAAGTAGCATTAGCATGGACTGGGTATATCTCAGGCGCGGAACGTGAACCTGTGTGTGACAGATAAGGGAGAGAGAGAGAGAGAGAGAGAGAGAGAGAGAGAGAGAGAGAGAGAGAGAGAGAGAGAGAGAGAGAGAGAGAGAGAGAGTTGCTTAGGAAATATTTGCATTTGTCTACTTTTCCGTTCATTTATTGTTCTTCTTTTTTTTTTTTTTTACCAAATGCATATACGTTGAAGTGGAGACAATACAATTACAAGTTATTGACGAATTTGCTAAAGTTAAAAGTAGAAGGATAAAACTGTAGTAGATTGTTGTAGTTGATAGTTGATATCATTATTTTAAAGTAATTTATATATTCAAAATAAAAATAGTATTTGTACAATTTGTGCCGTTAAAAAGAAAAAAAAAATCACAATCGAAAGTTATTTTAAAGGAAAAACATTTAAAGGGCGGCATTTCGAAGACTTACATCATACTGAGAAAATCGACCGCACGGCCTTGCTCAGGATGGTCTCCAAACTCGAGAGATCTTGGCCACGCCAAATGACCCGGCTTCAGGGAGGACACGAGACTTGGCATGAGACTTACCGTGACATGGTCACATCAAAGCTCGTCCACAGAATTGAGACATGAGGCCTGAAACACCAGCACCTGTAACTAGCGGAGAATAACTCTGTGAGCTCAACTTAAACCCGTAAGCATAGTCATCCTCTTTAGAGCCAAACCAATGAGTGAAACCTAAATAACTATTTGTCACACACAGGTTCACGTTTCGCGCCTGAGGTATACCCAGTCCACGCAAGTGCTACTTTTTACGACTGGAGGTCTCATTGTGCTCATTGAGATGAAGACAGTCAGCGTCTCCCTCTCATCGCAACTTCTCCTTTATACGTAGTATAACAATCATTGCCCATACGTGTTTTATATGGCGAGCTTCAGGAGGGAGGCAGACCAAGAGGTAGACCCTGATACGGATAGGTTTCAAATATACATGCAAGAAATTAGGCAGTTCCTCTATCAGCGTAAGGGACTGGAACCAATTGACGCCAGATCAGACCGCATAGGGAGCACGTCTTCGCCAGGACATGAACATATGTGCTACCTTTAAAATATATGAATGTGCCATGAGAAATAAGATGGAAGCTATCAAATACAAGTACGAAGTTATACAACCCAAATAACAGGCAGCCAAACAATCCGCAGCTAACACCAGTACCCACAACTGCTCTGCTTCTGGCTGTCCGACATGACCTAACAAAACAAAGCACGGTTATATTACATGATATAAGGTAGCGTTTTATACGGTAGTCCATAGGTTGGTCAGTTATCGGACATCAATACCGGAACCTGTCACTCACCCCCCCCCCCCCCCCCTTTCCCCTGCTGGCGGTATCGGCCACAGATACTGACCTGGTGTCAGGCAAGCGCCACAAATACTGACCTGGTGTCAGGCAAGTCTCTCTCTCTCTCTCTCTCTCTCTCTCTCTCTCTCTCTCTCTCTCTCTCTCTCTCTCTCTCTCACACACACACACACACACCCTCCCTGGCGGTATAGGCCACAGATACTGACTTGGTGTCAGGCAAGAGTCACTCTCTCTTTCTCTCTCACACACACACCCTCCCTGGCGGTATAGGCCACAGATACTGACCTGGTGTCAGGCAAGAGTCACAGGACGTTGCCATCAGCCCCAGGTTGATTTTGTATGTACTTGTACGGTCAGTAGTTTGCCATTGTTTTCTGCACGAGAAGTCCACGTGTCAGTCCAGCTGACCGGTGTGTAACCCACCGTCAGCGCACAGGACATGCCAGAGCCAGCACTTCACCTGTCGACAGCGCTGGCCTCCACAAACTAAGCCCTGCTGCCAATCTGCTGGCATAATGTGCTACTAATCAATGGGTCAGCGTGGCAGCAGCATCGGGGGACTCAGCACTCATGGGAACGGCCAATGTGCCAATGACGTCGTTTGACGTAACATAATGTATCATCAATACTTTGCTTTCGTCATGTTTTACTTATCAAACTGGGCAGTGACCGTCCTCCGGTTTACACAGACTGGCTTAAAAACAGCGTTGAGTGGTTGGAGTGTTTAATAAAAGTACTTCTCAGCCCCGTCCCGGTGGTGATTTCGTGGGAAATCAGTGGTCAGCCTCCAATCTATATTTAACCGCCACGTCAGACGCCAGCCGGAGTACTGGCATGGCGTAATCGATTCCGTCATTCCTGAGACATTGTTTGAGCGGCCAGCTTGTGATTGTTGCATGTCATTGCTGGTCATGCATATAGTTGGCTTACTCTGGGACGGCAGTCACATTTGCTCCAAGTACAATGACTGAACTTGTTTGTTGTTCAATGACACTACTTGCTGGTCGTTCAGTGACACTACTTGCTCATTGTTCATCTCTCTCTCTCTCTCTCTCTCTCTCTCTCTCTCTCTCTCTCTCTCTCTCTCTCTCTCTCTCTCTCTCTCTCTCTCTCTCGGGGTATGTTGTGGAAGAAGACGTGTGGTGTGGTAATCGTGTGTCTGCTGTTCTGATTTCATGTTCTTAGTTAGCTCTTAGTGTAGAGGCCTGTAGCCCCCCCCCCTCCCTCCACGTGTGTGTTATTTTGAGACGTGTAGCCTCTGGTAGTGTGTGTGGAGGTATGTAGCGTATGTGGGTGTGTGTTGAGACCTGTAGCCTCTATGCGTGTGTGTGGAGGTCTGTAGCGTGTGTGGGTGTGTGTTGAGGCCCGTAGCACTTGTGGGTATATGTATTTTGTGTGAGGTATTGAGCCTGGTAATTATCATCGGTCAAGGCATCGTCCATTGACTAATGACCCCTGCTTGACCCACACAGTTCATCTCTTCAAACATTCTGCCGCGTAATGTTGCTACTTTCATTCATCCATCCCCTCACCCTTTCTCCTCGTGACCCAGATCAGATGTGTGGCATGGCAGTTATGTATGTAACACTTTATCGTTGAATTCAACATAAGATTAATGTCCGTTTGCATGATGTCGCAATCAATCTCAGCATTTAAGTAGTTTGCCATTGCTTTCCGAACGGCCGACGCCCAAAACTTAAACATCAAATGTCAGTAGCCGAGAACATTAACAATAGCCACCATATTGTGCATCCACTCCAGGATGTCATAGGGATAGAGAACGCAGTTTCACAATACCGAAACACTGGCTTCCAAGTCTGTCACGGGAGATGTGGGGGAATGTCTCTGTGCGGTGATTGTCAGTTATGTCTGTCACGGGAGATGTGGGGGAATGTCTCTGTGCGGTGATTGTCAGTTATGTCTGTCACGGGAGATGTGGGGGAATGTCTCTGTGCGGTGATTGTCAGTTATGTCTGTCACGGGAGATGTGGGGGAATGTCTCTGTGCGGTGATTGTCAGTTATGAGCGTCTGCTGTCCAGAAAGCAACGACAAATACCTGAATGCAAACTTGCCTAGAAAATCCCAGCCAGTCATTAAATGTTGGGGTTGAATACGACGTCATGTAGAGGTACACTCGGTTATTTAGCTCATCATCTCATCCCATTATGATCAGACGTGGTTTTCTTCATTTCATTGTAAGGTCGCTGCCAGCCCAACTGAAATGATGTGGTTAAACATGGTCAGTTAACAAACCAGTGTTGATAAATGAGATGCTGTGTGTGGACATGTTCAGCATTTCAGTTCAAGTGTTGGGTAGCTTTAGTCTTCATTCTGATTTTGTATTCAAACAACCACACACTGGCTTCTTGTTTAAAAGACAAACGCATCCATGTTTTTTTTTTTGGGGGGGGGGGGGGATTCCGTACTACATTTCATTGTGTAAGACACCCCCTTTCCCCCAACCCCCTTTTGTTTTTTTTTTCCTGTAAAAAAAGTTAGTGTATTCGATACTGACCACACTTCAGGGATTCCCACGGCACCTCTCTTTCACTCACACCAAGCCTGCATAATAACTTCATTGAAACTCGTTGCGGAGCCTGACAGCGTGCGCGCGTACTCACACACTCCCCCGTGTGTTATGGTTTGTTTATGAACTACTAGCACACTGCCAGTTAGCATTCGTCGCTTTGTTAGCGGGATATGTTATGTATTGCTTCAATACAAGCGGTCACAATGGTTTAGTCGTGTGCTTTCTGATGGGAGCACTGTGCTAGAAGGTCTCCTCGTGTATTTTCCGACATTCCATTGTTTCTCTCGTGTCAGTGGATTATGAATTAACATATTGAATGTCCAGAGGTTAAAGTTAAAAGGCGTGTGCATCCTGATAACTTGGCCCATGTGTTGTATAATTGTTCAGGCGACGGACGGAATTCTTGTGAATAGACGAACTTATTTTAATGAGATAAACATTATTCTTGTGAGTTATATTATTCTCGCGAGTTACCAGTAGACGAAGTTATTTTTGTGGGATAAATTATTCTTGTGAGTGACATTATTTTTGTGACATTATTCTTGTGAGTGACAACATTATTCTTGTGAGTGACGTTATTCTCGTGAGTTACGTTATTCGTGTGAGTTGCATTATTCGTGTGAGTTACCAATAGACGAAGTTATTCTCTAGATTTACACTATTCTTGTGAATTTCAACATTATTCTTGTGAGTTGCATTATTCTTGTGAGTTGCATTATTCTTGTGAGTTGCATTATTCTTGTGAGTTGCATTATTCGTGTGTTACCAATAGACGATTATTATCTCTAGATTTATTATTCTCTAGATTTACACTATTCTTGTGCATTTCAACATTATTCTTGTGAGTTACTAACAGACGAAGTTATTCTTGAGAATCACATTATTCTTGTGAATTACATTGTCATGTGGATGTGCAAGACCTGCCATGAAGCTTGACATCTGCGGATTGGCATATTAGAATGTAACCAGGACATGATTGAGGACAGCACATAGAAATAGCCTGGACTAGGCCCGAACTAGCCATGTTTGGTCTGATGGTTATAGAGCTGTACTTATCAACAGATTCCAACCCACTGTCCAGAGAGGATGCCGGGAGTAGTGTCATTGTGTAATGAACTCATATTTGTGTTGCTTTTAATGGTTACTGATTAACAGAAGCGTACTTGGGCGCTGTCTCCCACAGCACATGGACATGTATGACTACTACTACTAACTACCCTGGTTGGGTTTGTGGTGTGGCCAGCGACAGCCGCTTGACCCCAGTTGGATTTATTTGTTGTTGTACATCTGCTCCGTGGCGAGGTGCTACCGACGCAGTTCTTAATCCCGTATACCTGCGTTCGAAACACAGCTGCATGCGATTTGGTAGCAGACCACCTTACGTGGGATTTTTACGAAATAGTATGGTTGCCGGTCGTTCAGTAAGCAATTGCAAACTAGCTGAACGTAAACATGCCAAGAGATCACAACAATAAAAAATGCTGGTGTAGACTGCGACGTTCTGTAAAGGATATACAATTAACTTTTTAACAAGGGGAATTGCGCTGTAGTCTTCTGTAGCTTCCGCCAGGCATAAGCGGCAGGCAACGTTCAGCGGTTGACATCACTACTGCTGAAGTCTGGCCACTTGGGAGTCTGTCTTGCGTCTGCTTCAAGTGGCCAGACAAACTGTCGGCGCTGTTTGCACGCTTGCTGCATCATTGCCATAGCACTGTCTGTCCTGGCCACGTCTATAACCTGCTCAAGTGTGGCCTTGCTCGTCCTATAAATAAATACACCAGAGCTCAATCATCGACTACAACCGACTATATAGGTTTGGGAAACATCTTCAGACTTCAGAACACACTTGTAACCCCTCCCCCACCACTCACACACACACACACACACACACACACACACACACACACGAGCGCGCACTCGCGCACTCACACTAACACACACTGTTGTAATGTTAGCTTGCTCACACCCACAAGGACATTATTATTTATTATTAATATGGAATACGTGTGACCGCCATGAGTGACTTATTCCCACAGAATATAACCACTTGATAATTATGAAGACGCTGTTCACGGCTGTATTAACAACATGATAATTGCAATCATATTTAGTATGCACAGTTTTCTTGTTCATATGGCCTTGGCTGTCTGTGGATGTTTTGTCGCAGGCTTCTCACTGGCGATGTTTGGTGATAGGCTTCTGACTGGCGATGTTTGGTCGCAGGCTTGTGCCTGGCAATGTTTGGTTGCAGGCTTCTCACTGGCGATGTTTGGTGGCAGGCTTCTACCTGGCAATGTTTGGTGGCAGGCTTGTGCCTGGCAATGTTTGGTGGCAGGCTTGTGCCTGGCAATGTTTGGTTGCAGGCTTCTCACTGGCGATGTTTGGTGGCAGGCTTCTACCTGGCAATGTTTGGTGGCAGGCTTGTGCCTGGCAATGTTTGGTGGCAGGCTTCTGCATGGCGTGCTCCCAGCCTTTCCTGCAACAGATGCCTCATTGCCACCATGTCACTGTCTAGCTTCTTCTCTCTAGGTGTCTCTCTCTGTCTGTCTGTCTCTCCCTTTTCCATCTCCCTCTCTCTACTTTCCTGTTGTTACATTTTCAAGTTTACCTTTTCTCATGACGTGTCCCAAGAAACATGGTGCAATGAACCGGTTCTCTTCTTGAGTTAGCCCTTTTTTACCCAATCTGCCCAAGCTGTCCCCAGTCAGCATTGTCTGTGTAACTACATCTCTGTAGGCTCTTAAATCGTTAATGATTGTCAATTATTCACTGGCATACATCAGAATTGATCTTGTAACAGTTAAGAACTCCCATTTTCGCGTTCATTGACAAAGATGTTTCACAAAATACTGCTTTGTGCAGTATTATTTCCAGCCCCTCTTTCCATTCTTAACCAAATGCTTGTTCTAAATCTACCCAGACCGCTGGAGTGTGCATTTTGTCTTGACAGACATCCTATATTACTGAGATATACAGTTTATTTGATCTTCATTCCTTAATCGCGCATGGCATGGGGTTGAAATGTCTATTCCCGGGAAGGTTAACCCGGTTAACAAATGCCCGCAGAAGTCGGATGTGTCGGCCTAACGGCGCAAGAACGCAGCTCTGCTGTAAACAGGCACAACGCAATCACGTCTGAAAAAAACTCCGGATGAACGCAGAAGAAGAAGAAGAAGAAATGTCTATTCGTTCCAGATGCCTTATTAGCCGGTTACTGTGATCATGCATTCCATGAACTGTCCTATACAGTCAAGTAGACTGACTAGTCTGTAGCCGTTTGGTTCTGCCAGGTCTTGTAATTTCTTAGGGACTATTCCTCTCTTCCAGCTTCAATTTAGGATTGCTGGTAGCCTCTCTTATTTTTCACTTTGTACCCAGTCCTACTAGCATTTCATTTGTAATTCCGTCGTTTCATGTTTTCTTCTTTGTAGGGCACTCAACGCCTATCCCGTCTCTCTTCATTGTTACATTTGCCTTCATTGTTCTTCTGCTTCTCTGTTGTTATAACTTGTTCCATCATCTTTGATTCTATTATCCTGTTTTGTTGTGATATAAGTGCAGTTTGCACTAGCATCACATTCCACCAGAACCTTTTGGGCATTTAGTCTCTGTAAGTATTGTTTGAGTATTTGTTTATAACTGGACCCTTCGTTGCTCACTACTATTACTAGCTTCCATATTTTATCTCCGTCCCTGTCTTCAGATTGCTTGTTTTTTTTTTCTCAAACAGTCTCTTATTGTTTGATTTCATGTTCTTGTGTAGTTTTCTGAAAGGGCTGTCTATCATGACTTTAATCCAAATGTTGGCTTCAGTTGTGTGTGCTCTCTCTGCTGATTCCTGATATCTTTCCACAGTACTTGTATGTTAGCAATGCAAATCTATCCTAATCAGCTCACTTGTGATTCCAGCCAGGCAATGGTGTTTGCTTCTTTAGAACATGTCACATATTCATCTCAAACATGAGGTGTCTGTGGCTGGTGCCTGCTATTTGGTCTAACTCATGGCGATCATTTTTGTGGAGAATGTCTGGAGTAATGTAGAATGTGGGTTTGTGTATAAGATGGAGATTAAAATCTATTTCCCATTCCTCAGTGTGTTCCCCCTGTTGTCAGTATCTGGGAACCCCTATCTGGCTGGGCGGCTAACTATTTAGATTTGCCAATTGATTGCAGTTTGTCATATATCATATAGAGCAGACCCTCCTCTAATTCACCATGGCCTGGCAACTGTGTCGACATACAGGACGGAGAATGCTTGCCTTAGTCTTCAATCATCTAGTTGTCTCTGTGACTGAATACCGCCTGGGGATTATAACACTATCTGCTTCACAGTGTGAACAACTGGAACACTTTCACTGTGAAGGAATTCGATTCGTCTTTGACAAGAGTGGATCTACGGCAGACACACAAGAGTGGCATCAACCAGGTAACCATGGCATTGGGCAGAAAGAATGTACAGTGGTATTATCGCTTGGCAGAAGTGAAGCTGCAACAACTGCAGACGACAATGCCGGGAGACATGATTAGAGAACAGTTGGTCTGTACAATTGGGGTATGACACCATATAGCCAGTACACCCCTAGAAAACAGTTGGTCTGTACAATTGGGGTATGGCACCATATAAGCCAGTACACCTCAGTGTTTTACCTTGTTTACACCAGACACCCAGTACGCCACGAGGCGCCTGAAAGGGTCTTTTCCTGACAGTTAATAATGTGTGCACCGTCTACTATGTGCTCACTGTTTATAATGTGTGCACCGTTTATAATTATCCCGCCGGGTATAATGAGATTATCCTGTAGTGTTGTGTTCACCGTTTATAATGTGAGTGCTGTTTGCAGTGTGCGCACCGACTATAGTGCGCTTGCGCTTTATATGCTCTTCTTTTTAATCTGCTCACTATTTATAAATTCGTATACGTTTATAATGCGTTCGCCGTTAGTGTGCTCACGTTTATTATGGTTATCATGTATTGGTGCGCTTGTCGTTATAGTGTGCTATTTATTTATGTTCTCTACCTGTACGAAACTTCTTGACAGAAGAACGTACTGAGTTATCCACCGATGCGTACTCATATTAAGCACTTGAGTGTGATGCGGTGTTCCTTGTGGAGTATCTATGTGTAACTGACTCGTGACTTCACCTAGACACAACATGAAAGCCTCCCATGGCGAGGACAGGTCCGTACAAACACCGGTCAAAACAATGAGGAGCGGAGTTCTGGAGCCACTAGAACCACTAGACCGAGACAACTGCTTGCCCCTGCAGGCAGTCATCGTGAGAAACGGAAAGATCTTTGTCGATAACATGGACACCTTGTATGACGATGTTAACGATGAAAATAAACGCTTGGAAGAGGAAATCGATCGTTTAACTGGAGGCGAGGACGATGATGATTATATGGAGAGTAGCAAATTCTCTCAAGAAGCCTTCGATTCCTTCATGCGTGCCAATGACAGCGATGATGAGCTTGCATACACTATGACCAGCACTGACCCGCATCAGAATTCTGAGTGTGTTAAGGCAGCAGAGGAGGAGGTCACGTTTCTGCGTCAGAGTAATGTCACGTACGAATATCACAGCCACGATCTTCCGAACGTTGCTGGCGAGCTCCTGGGATATGACTGCTACAGTGGCCAGGATTACCTTGGCAACGGAAGCCAAAGAACTTTCTCCAGTGCGGCACCCGGTGTGGAGATGGACATTGTTTCAGTACAGGGCGGACAGCAGAGGCCGGCACATGTTGGTAGTTTTCACGGTCAGCCCGTGTTGGATGACGAAGTTACCAGGCTGCTGAAAGAGGATTTTGACACGTCATGGCGCTATGTGCCACTGTATCCAGAACATTACTACAGGTGAGTATTCTGTGGCTTTTGGTTATCGGTAGATATGAGAACAATCGTATGTTTGTTCGATCTATTGTCTTTTCCCCAAGAGCTTTGGTTTTTATATCTTTAACCAATCGTCTTTTCCCAAAGAGCTTAGATATTTAGATCTGAAACCAATCGTATGTTTGGAAGCAGGTTAGACGAGACCGAATTTGGATTTTTTTTTCTTCGAAAATTGGAATTGGAATCGTATGTTTGTTAGACCGGTTTCCTTTCTCACAAGAGCTTTGTTGATTGAAGGTAGCAGTAATACCACAGTACTGATTAGATTTTAGAAGTGAATGTTTGGTATTATTTGTAGTATCTTTTCATGTTCATAAATTTGCTAGTGCTTTGAAAGTAGCTCTTGCCTTTTGTATTCTAGTGTTTTTTGTTTTTTTTTGAGTCTCTTTTCCAACATTGTATGGCACGATATATGCACGATTCTACATCTTAGTCTTTTGTCATATGTAGTCCAGTTGTTGTTTGACTGGCCACACTCATCACTGTGTGGGAGGCCATGTTCATAGTGTCGCTCTTATTACGGTCCGCCGGACAGATTCTGGATCCTGTCTATGCCCAAAGTGTCTCCAATGTCCCCTGTCCATGTTGGTGTAGGTTGACCCTGCCTGTGCTTCCAGGAACCATGCCTTTCATACTATTCTGTCCCAACCACCGTGATGTTGAATATAGCCAACATATGTGTTTCCCAGTAATGAAACTGCGTGAATCAATCTCTTCCATGGTCGGATCTTGTAGAATGTCAACAGTTATCTTCTGGCTGGTCCCCGGTGTCACGGTCTTTTCCTTAACATTGATGTTCTTAATCCGCGATTTTCTTCTTTAGTGATTGCCAAATGGTCCATGACTGACACAGGACACATGCACGTTTTTATAACAGTTTCCTGAACGTGTTTGCTTGTCTCGAGCCATAGGCTCACAACACTGTTCAACCTCTGCATTACTGTACGTAGTCTACGTTCTAACACCTTTAGAACAGTTGCCATTCTTATTGATTGAGTCGAGATATTCTGTTTATGATGTTTTACATTTCTTCATTGTTGATTTTGATGTTTGATTGACATGTAATCTTGTCTGTGAATATTATGTACATTTTTGTGAAATTCAGAAAAAGATTTCATCTTAACTGAGTCTCATTATTTTCATTTCCCATTGCAATGTCTGTTTAGATGGTTTGTGTGTGTGTGTGTGCGTGCGTGCGCGCGCGCGCGCGCGCGCCCGCCCGTGGGTGGATGGTTGGATGGGTGGGGAATGCAGGCGTTTTTGCCTCCTTTGCCTCAAACCAGTTTGATGTTTCACCGGCTATACTGACAGCTGCTTGTTGTTCATGATATAATGATTGTTTAAGTGGATGAACAGTACTGGAAACCCCATGCCTCCTATTGTGTTCCACAATTTGATGTTGAACACAGTCGAAGGCCTTACTGTACTCTATGAAACAAGCATACAGATCTACATTGTACTGTTTGCATTTCTCAAAGATAGTTCTCATATTGAAGATGGTACCTGGGCCCTCTGCCTTGTCTGAAATATGAAAGTTAGGTTAACATAGAACCTGTTGTTTGTCATTTTTGAAGAAATATGGTGTGCTTCAACTGCTGGCACTATTGAGACCAACATATTTTCGCGTTCGTTGTCTGGTACCCCAGTATGACTCGGGCAGTATATCCATGTAAGTCTTTGCAAGAAAGACTTGTCTGTGTCATCCAGTGGTAAAACCATCTAGTTGTATGATCATGTCGTGTAGCAATCTGCTGAGTATGCCATGGATAACTCAGATAAATTGATAACCTGCGAGGGTGACAGAGATCATTCCAAGTGAGAAGCCAGTAGCGAAATACAGTATAGAAACAGCAATCGGATGCTCTAATTTCTGAGCCTATACCATTCTGCATGAGCTTGAATCTCTGAAAAGGGGACAATTATCGGTGCTTAATTTGCCAAAGAACGCAACATGAAGCGAATGGGGCTGGGCTGGGAACATCTCTCTCCAGACCTCTCAGTGAATAGCACACCCCATTGCTTTTCCTGGGGGTGTCACATTGTATCTCTTATTTTTGCACATTGTAGCTCTAGGCGAGTGAAAAGCAAACCCTATTGTATTTCCTGGGGGTGACACATTGTATCTTTATTTTTGCACATTCTATCTCTAAGCCAGTGGGGCATTGTATCTTCTGAGGGGTGTCATTGTATCTCTCATGCTAGTGTGACATTGTATCTCCAGGGATAGGGCATTATATCTCTTGGGAGTGCACACAGTGTATCTCACAGGAAGTGGCACCTTGGATCGTCCTTGTGTGGCACCTTGGATCGTCCTGGTGTGGCACCTTGGATCGTCCTGGTGTGGCACATTGGATCATCGAGGTGCCCTTTGTGTTGCATTTGTGGGGTTAGTCACGTCATCTTCCAGCGACTAGGGCTTATCTCCAAGACACTGGAGCATTGTATCATCGTCCATCCAGAGACTGGTAACATACTGTATGCACAGATGAGCCTCATGTTTCTTGTTACATCGTGTCAGACTTTAAGAGTGACGCATTGTCTCAGAGACAGTGTCACGCTGTCTAAGGGCACATTGTCCATCAGAGTGTGGCAGTGTCTGTCAGAGAGTGGCACATTATCTTCCAGAGTGTGGCAGTGTCTGTCAGAGACTGGTACACTGTCTTTCAGAGTGTGGCAATTTCTGTCAGAGTGACACATGTGTCTCCCAGAGTGTGGCAGTGTCTGTCAGAGAGTGGCATATTATCTTCCAGAGTGTGGCAGTGTCTGTCAGAGACTGGTACACTGTCTTTCAGAGTGTGACAATTTCTGTCAGAGTGACACATGTCTCCCAGAGTGTGGCAGTGTCTGTCAGAGAGTGGCATATTGTCTCCCAGAGTGTGGCAGTGTCTATCAGAGAGTGGTACATAATCTTTCAGAGTGTGGCAGTTTCTGTCAGGGTGACACATTGTCTCCCAGAGTGTGGCAGTGTCTGTCAGAGAGTGGCATATTGTCTCCCAGAGTGTGGCAGTGTCTGTCAGAGAGTGGTACATAATCTTTCAGAGTGTGGCAGTTTCTATCAGGGTGACACATTGTCTCCCAGAGTGTGGCAGTGTCTGTCAGAGAGTGGCATATTGTCTCCCAGAGTGTGGTAGTGTCTGTCAGAGAGTGGTACATAATCTTTCAGAGTGTGGCAGTTTCTATCAGGGTGACACATTGTCTCCTAGAGTGTGGCATATTGTCTCCCAGAGTGTGGCAGTGTCTGTCAGAGAGTGGTACATAATCTTTCAGAGTGTCGCAGTTTCTATCAGGGTGACACATTGTCTCCCAGAGTGTGGCAGTGTCTGTCAGAGAGGCCACATTGCCTTTCAGAGTGTGGCAGTTTCTGTCAGAGTGACACATTGTCTATCGGAGAGTGGCAGTGTCTATCGGAGAGTGGCAGTGTCTGTCAGAGAGGGCACATTGTTTTTCAGAGTGTTAGTTTTTGTCAGAGTGACATTGTCTCCCAGAGTGTGGCAGTGTCTGTCAGAGAGGGCACATTGTCTAAGAGAGTGTCACATTTCGTCTCCAAGAGAGTGACACATTTCGTCACTGAAAGACACGTTGTTTAAAGGATGTAGTGACACATTTTGTCTCTGTCAGAGTGACGTATTTCGTCTCTGAGAGAGTGACGTATGTTGTCACTGAGGGCGATACGTTTCGTCACTGAGTGACATTTCGTCACTATGAAATACATTGTTTATCTGAGGTAGTGATACATTTCGTCACTGAGAGAGGACACATATCGTCACACAGAGAGTGAGTGAGATATATATATATATATAGTCAGAGAGAGGGTGACCATATCGTCTCTGATAGAGTGATACATTTCGTAACCTAGAGAGTGGCACATTCTGCCAATTTGAAAGGGACACATATCGTCACCGAGAGAGAGAGAGAGAGAGAGAGAGAGAGAGAGAGATTTTATCTCTGCGAGTGGTACATGGTAGGTCTCACGGTGCTTGCTGTTCTGTGAATAAATAATAGTGTGTACTGCAGGTCTCTGACCAGGCCTGAGCTGACACTGTAACATAGCCATGATTATTTCACTGATCATCATCGCTGATTGTCCCACTGCAGATGTCACATAACATACGTTCTCCAACACCAAACGGCTATCGTATGGAAAACACAACATATAGATGTTATATAGTTAGTTAGTTAGTTAGTTAGTCGACAGATCATCCTCATTGCACATCAAACCATTCAGTCCATAAGTGCTCGGATCCCCTCCTCAGCAAATCCCGCAGCGTGTAGCGGCTAACGACACCAGTTCTGTGTTGGTTTATCAATCTTCTTTGGCTTCCTGCGTAGTGTTCTTCTAGTAATATTCGCCCAAAGACATCGTTTACAGGAGAAAATGCCCAAACCAATCACAACTACCACACAAAGCGACTGAGCTGTAGGATTGGATATTTGATTTACAGGTTTTATATACAAATAAATATGATGCCATCTTTTATTTTATTTCAACTGATCTGTTCTTGGCTACCAAATATAAGGAGATGATAAGTCTGTTAAAATAGTGATGCTTATCGCAGTGGGGGGGGGGGGGGATATTAGACTAGACAACAAGATCAGATCAGTTGCCATCTTCATAACAAAGATCGGCTGGGAATGTATATGCAGCTGTGTTTCTGGCCAAGGTAGTAGCCTCGCATGCTGTGCCCGTCCATCTGTTGATATATTTCCATTGAAATGGTATACATTTCAGCTTGTCTTGGTGGAAGGTTCGCTTTCTTTAGACCGGCTCCGACCAGCTGGCGGGCTGCATCTACTCCTGGATAGTTTTTCTTTCTTAACAATGTTGCCATGGCAGCGGCTTTACGGCCCGCACTGTGTGATATCTACCTGCTGTGGGATTTTTAACTAGGAAAACTTTCTTACGGAACTTCCTGTTTTTCACTCTTATCAGAGAAGGCTAGGCTTAAGATTTCATTCCCCAAGAAGTCTGGAGAATATGTGAAATAGTTGAGAAATCAATGGCTCTTGTAATTATGCCCAACCCTATGCTGGGATTCGAACCCGGCAATTTCCGAGGCGGACACCGCCACCTCTCGATCATAACTTTACAAACCAGTAGTCAGGGCAAAATGCAGCAAGACATGGACTCGTCATGCCACACACACATAGCCGCGACAGCAAGTCTCATGTTTGTGTCCTTCCCTTAACCTGTTCATTCTCACACGTTCGGTTTGATCACATCGTCTTACAGCTGCCCCCCCCCCTCTGTCTCTGTCTCTCTCTCTCTCTCTCTCTCTCTCTCTCTCTCTCTCTCTCTCTCTCTCTCTCTCTCTCTCTCCCGCCCTTTCCCTATTCACACCATGCCATGGGAGGGATTCTCATGGTTGTGTCGTGGGATATAATTAACCCGTCTTCCTCTCGACGCCTCAGCTCGTATATCAGTGTCGGTCTGTGTTATCCACGGATTCCATCTCCTGTTCTTGTCACGTTGTTGGCATGGCTTGGCCGCGTGCTGCCTACACCACGTAACATCTGGCTAATGTGGCCTGAGTTGTCTGCATGGATGAGATAACCGCCAGGCTCATTGCTTGTGTACTTGTGTCAGTACTTACCAACAGACTTCATAAAACGGCTGCTTTTGATTTCATTCATTCATTCATTCATTCATTCATTCAGTAGCATGTCCTTTGCCGAACCTCGCTCCCATAACAACCCTCCAGAAAACTTCTCGATGACAAGCAAGATGTCCCGAGTCCGATACACCCATCTGGAGATCATTCGCCACATCCTGCATCCATCTTCTCTTTGGCCTTCCTCTTCCTCTCTTCCCAGGCATATACACCCCCATTATTGTTTTCTCCAAACTTTCATGACGTTTCAAGTGACCAAAATATATTAATTTTCTTTGTTTTATCGTTTTAAATAGCCAACCCTCTTCAATATTCAGCTCTTGAAGTATGGCTGCATTTGTTCTTTTATTTACCCAAGATATCCTTAGAACCCGTCTATAACATATACATTCAAAAGCATTTATGCGCTGTTCAGCTCGTTTAGTAAGTGTCCAGGCTTCACAGGCGTATGTTGCAATGGGAAAGATGCATGCTCTTAAATATCTAATTGCTTTTGATAGCATATACTTTAATTACTTTTTATTGTAAAACGTTCAAGAGAAATCTCTCTCTCTCTCTCTCTCTCTCTCTCTCTCTCTCTCTCTCTCTCTCTCTCTCTCTCTTTCTTTCTTTCTCGCTCTCTCTCTCTCTCGCGCGCTCTCTCTCTCCCTTCCTCTACCTCCCCACTCCCTCTGCACCTTCTCTCTCACGCGCAGGCACACACCAGAGGTCGGGTTAGGGAAATGGGGAAGTACACGCATGGATGGGTGGATACATGATTGGTTGGGTAAGTCTACAGATGGATGGACGGGCGGGTGGGTGAACAGTGAGAAGAGAGATTGAGGTAACGTCCTCTTGAGAGCTGGATTCAGAATTGTCAGCTGGAATTCTAAAACCGTTTTGCACATTCAGGGAGCGGGACACTGATGGTTAAAATGGAAAACGACATAATTATTATGTATCGTGAGTTTACATCTTCGTCTGTCTGTCAGGGTTCGTCCGTGCGTACTGTATCGGTGTGTGTGTGTGTGCGCGTGTGTGCGGGCGCACATAGCAGTTCATTCGTGTGGGTGCTCAACATGATTGCGGGTGTATGCGTGCGTGGCATTTATTGCCGGCGGTCGTTGCTGCCTTTATGTATGTCTCACTGGATATTTTAACTCAGCCGGTAATAAATAACTTTAGTACTGTTAATGCCGTTTGTGACGAAGCTGTGAATGCCGGACATTCGGGAGCGATCACTTTATTGGGTTGTGTGATGAGAGCGGTTGGGTAGTAGCCTTAATTACAGAGCTGTCTGATCATAGGGCATTGAGCGGATGGTTTAATTAGTGGACGAGTATCTCTGACCCCGTGAGTCATCGCTTAAGTTTATGAGCCGAAGCTTTGTGTTGACCAAACCATGAGCTGCCCGACATGTTTGTGTAACTTGGACAACTGTAATGGTGGTGACATCTGACAATATTGAGACATGAGCCTCCCAACATGTTTGTGTAACTGGGACAACTGTAATGATGGTGACATGTGACAAGAAAGTATCAAACATGAGCCGCTCGGCATGTTTGTGTAACTGGGACAACTGTAATGGTGGTGACATGTGACAAGAAAGTATCAAACATGAGCCGCTCGACATGTTTGTGTAACTGGGACAACTGTAATGGTGGTGACATGTGACAAGAAAGAATCAGACATGAACCGTCCGACATGTTTGTGGGACAACTGTAATGAAGGTGACATCTGACAATATTGAGACATGAGCCGCCCGACATGTTTGTGTAACTGGGACAACTGTAATGGTGGTGACATCTGACAACATTGAGACGTGAGCCGCCCGACATGTTTGTGTAACTTGGACAACTGTAATGGTGGTGACATGTGACAAGAAATAATCGACATGAGCCGCTCGACATGTTTGTGTAACTGGGACAACTGTAATGGTGGTGACATGTGACAACATTGAGACGTGAGCCGCCCGACATGTTTGTGTAACTTGGACAACTGTAATGGTGGTGACATGTGACAAGAAATAATCAGACATGAGCCGCTCGACATGTTTGTGTAACTGGGACAACTGTAATGGTGGTGACATGTGACAAGAAAGTATCACACATGGGCCCCCGACATGTTTGTGTAACTTGGACAACTGTAATGATGGTGACATGTGACAAGAAAGTATCAAACATGATCCGCCCGACATGTTTGTGTAACTTGGACAACTGTAATGATGGTGACATCTGACAACATTGAGACATGAGCCGCACGACATGTTTGTGTAACTTGGACAACTGTAATGGTGGTGACATGTGACAAGAAAGTATCAAAGTGAGCCGCCCGACGTGTTTGTGTAACTTGGACAACTGTAATGATGGTGACATGTGACAAGAAAGTATCAAACATGAGCCGCCCGACATGTTTGTGTAACTGGGACAACTGTAATGGTGGTGACATGTGACAAGAAAGTATCAAACATGGGCCGCCCGACATGTTTGTGTAACTTGGACAACTGTAATGATGGTGACATGTGACAAGAAAGTATCAAACATGGGCCGCCCGACATGTTTGTGTAACTTGGACAACTGTAATGATGGTGACATGTGACAAGAAAGTATCAAACATGAGCCGCCCGACATGTTTGTGTAACTTGGACAACTGTAATGGTGGTGACATGTGACAAGAAAGTATCAAACATGAGCCGCCCGACATGTTTGTGTAACTTGGACAACTGTAATGGTGGTGACATGTGACAAAAAGTATCAAACATGAGCCGCCCGACATGTTTGTGTAACTTGGACAACTGTAATGGTGGTGACATGTGACAAGAAAGTATCAAACATGAGCCGCCCAACATGTTTGTGTAACTTGGACAACTGTAATGGTGGTGACATGTGACAAGAAAGTATCAAACATGAGCCGCCCAACATGTTTGTGTAACTTGGACAACTGTAATGGTGGTGACATGTGACAAGAAAGAATCAGACATGAGCCGCTCGACATGTTTGTGGGACAACTGTAATGAAGGTGACATCTGACAATATTGAGACATGAGCCGCCCGACATGTTTGTGTAACTGGGACAACTGTAATGATGGTGACATGTGACAATATTGAGACATGAGCCTCCCAACATGTTTGTGTAACTTGGACAACTGTAATGATGGTGACATGTGACAAGAAAGAATCAGACATGAGCCGCTCGACATGTTTGTGTAACTGGGACAACTGTAATGATGGTGACATGTGACAATATTGAGACATGAGCCTCCCAACATGTTTGTGTAACTTGGGCAACTGTAATGATGGTGACATGTGACAAGAAAGAATCAGACATGAGCCGCCCGACATGTGTGTGTAACTGGGACAACTGTAATGATGGTGACATCTGACAACATTGAGACATGAGCCGCCCGACATGTTTGTGTAACTGGGACAACTGTAATGATGGTGACATGTGACAATATTGAGACATGAGCCTCCCAACATGTTTGTGTAACTTGGACAACTGTAATGATGGTGACATGTGACAAGAAAGAATTAGACATGAGCCGCCCGACATGTGTGTGTAACTGGGACAACTGTAATGATGGTGACATGTGACAAGAAAGAATCAGACATGAGCCGCTCGACATGTTTGTGTAACTGGGACAACTGTAATGATGGTGACATGTGACAAGAAAGAATCAGACATGAGCCGCCCGACATGTGTGTGTAACTGGGACAACTGTAATGATGGTGACATCTGACAACATTGAGACATGAGCCGCCCGACATGTTTGTGTAACTGGGACAACTGTAATGATGGTGACATGTGACAATATTGAGACATGAGCCTCCCAACATGTTTGTGTAACTTGGGCAACTGTAATGATGGTGACATGTGACAAGAAAGAATCAGACATGAGACGCCCGACATGTGTGTGTAACTGGGACAACTGTAATGATGGTGACATCTGACAACATTGAGACATGAGCCGCCCGACATGTTTGTGTAACTGGGACAACTGTAATGATGGTGACATGTGACAATATTGAGACATGAGCCTCCCAACATGTTTGTGTAACTTGGACAACTGTAATGATGGTGACATGTGACAAGAAAGAATCAGACATGAACCGCCCGACATGTGTGTGTAACTGGGACAACTGTAATGATGGTGACATGTGACAAGAAAGTATCAGACATGAGCCGCTCGACATGTTTGTGTAACTGGGACAACTGTAATGATGGTGACATGTGACAAGAAAGAATCAGACATGAGCCGCTCGACATGTTTGTGTAACTGGGACAACTGTAATGATGGTGACATGTGACAAGAATCAGACATGAGTCGTCCGACATGTTTGTGTAACTTGGACAACAATGATGGTGACATGTGGCAGAATCCATGTTGTATGATTACAGACATATAAAATGTTCAGCTCTTTGTTGAAAGATGAGCTGAAAAGAAGGGTCGAGGCAAGCGTATTAGCGGGAGACAGCGTTATATATGGGTGGGTATCAAGTGATGACCTGGAAGATAGCGTTTCGTTCGCCAGAAATGTTTGTTTTGGACGTAAATTAGTTGTGACTGTTTACAGCATAGATGAGATACTTGCTCCTTTCGGTCGAGACATCCGACTTCTTCAGGCGTTTATTGACCGGGTTAACCTTCCGGATGTTTCGTAGAACGTTCTCCTCCCAACGTTGTGGTTTTATCGTCATCCCTATAACCCAGCTGGCCCGTTTAAAACAGCCCAACACATGACTGTCGGCTCTCAAGGTAAGGCAGGGGCAGACCATGGGCAATCCCTGCCATCCATCCTATCTTTAGTTTATTGAACAAGTGGTATTTCAGTCTGTTATGTCCTGTGCGGAGTCTGAAGATTGCCACTTGTTCACTTCGGTCGAATTTGTAATATGCATCATCTTTCTGGTGGCATGAATGCTCTGATTTCCACTTGGTTCTCTATGTGCCTTTTACAAACCTCTTTGCCTCATAATAGGTTAAGTCTATGTCGGGCTGAGGTAGTCATCCGCCCTCTTTTTCCAGTCTGTCAGCCTCTTCATTTCCAGGTATACTGCAATGTGATGGGATCCACTGTATTACAACTTTTTTTTTTTTTAATTTCTGTCTTCATATGTTACATATGGATAGATAACATGATTAGATGACACGGAAGACACCATGGCATCCCGCTTTTAGGTTTGCTAGTTCTGTGCTGTTTTTGCTCTCCAGTATTGAGACAGCTGATTTTGCATATTTGAAGATAGCTATTTGCTTCTCTTTATTATCTTCCATCAAGAGCTTCTCTTTATTTTCCTCCATCAAGAGCATTTCTGCTGCAGTTTTCAAAGCCTCTGCTTTGAATTTATTGAGAATGTTTCCAGTTGCCACTGTTTTTATTTTGCTCCAGTTAGATTCACGAGACTTTCTCCTCCATGTTCTGTTGGATCTTTGGCTGATCCATCTGTATATGCATGGGTCCAACTGCTACTTGGGTAATGTTCTTTTATGTAGTTTAGATCTATTCACTCAGTGAACAGGGTGTTCTTTTTCTCAATACCAGGAATGTTTTCTATCATCTCAGGCAGTTGCTGCTGTCTTCAAACTTGGAACTTGTATGCACTTTAATGTGTTTGGCTGTTATGTTAAGTATAGGATCTGTTCTAATCTTTATTTTCGCAGATTCTACAAAGTTACTTCGCATCAGTCTTCCTTTCCAAGACCATTAAACTTTTGATGCAGGGTCAATCTTGTAAATGTTTCTGCTTGTTGCTGGGTTATACTATCTCTTCTATCCTGCATTAATTGTAGAGAATTGATTTTTTTCTAGTTCATGAATAGGCGTTGTCTTCTCTTCAGGCCTGTTATGATTCGCATTCCTTGATTTCGGACTCTTATTTATTGTGTTAAAGTTTGGCTTAGTTGCTGTTGCCCAAGCTACAATGCCATATTCCAGTACTGGCCTCACCCGTTCAGTATGTAGCTTCTTTAGAACTTTCTTATCTGCTCCCCACGTTGTACCAGCAAGCCTTTTGTTTATGATTGCCATTATTTGCCTTGCTCTTGTTCGATTTTTCTCAACCTGTGTTTTCCATGTCAGGCGACAATCAAATGTGACATCTAGATAGTTTGTATTTTCTTTGTGACTCAGTATTGTCCTATTCAATACCAGCTTAGGCTGCTGCGTTTTATTTGAGAGGGAGAACACTGTGCATGTTGTTTTCATAATATTATATATGGATGGATGGATGACGTATAAGATAACATTACACATGGATGGATGTATGACATCACTAGATGAGATGACCTGGAAGAGAATGTTACAAGTAGGTAGATAACAAGAGATGACCTGGAAGGTAACATTACACGTAGATGGATGAATGACATCACTAGATGAGATGACCTGAAAGAGAATGTTACAAGTAGGTAGATAACAAGAGATGACCTGGAAGATATTACATATTGATGTATGGCATCACTAGATGACGTGGAAGAGAATGTTACAAGTAGATAGATAACAAGAGATGACCTGGAAGATATTACATATTGATGTATGACATCACTAGATGACCTGGAAGAGAATGTTACAAGTAGGTAGATAACATGAGATGACGTGGAAGGTAACATTACACGTAGATGGATGAATGACATCACTAGATGACGTGGAGGAGAATGTTACAAGTAGGTAGATAACAAGAGATGACCTGGAAGGTATTACATATTGATGTATGGCATCACTAGATGACGTGGAAGAGAATGTTACAAGTAGATAGATAACAAGAGATGACCTGGAAGATATTACATATTGATGTATGACATCACTAGATGACCTGGAAGAGAATGTTACAAGTAGGTAGATAACATGAGATGACGTGGAAGGTAACATTACACGTAGATGGATGAATGACATCACTAGATGAGATGACATGGAAGAGAATGTTACAAGTAGATAGATAACAAGAGATGACCTGGAAGATATTACATATTGATGTATGATATCACTAGATGACGTGGAAGATATTACATATTGATGTATGGCATTACTAGATGACCTGGAAGATATTACATATTGATGTATGGCATCACTAGATGACGTGGAAGAGAATGTTACAAGTAGGTAGATAACAAGAGATGACCTGGAAGATATTACATATTGATGTATGGCATCACTAGATGACGTGGAAGAGAATGTTACAAGTAGGTAGATAACAAGAGATGACCTGGAAGATATTACATATTGATGTATGGCATCATTAGATGACCTTGCAGAGAATGTTACAAGTAGGTAGATAACAAGAGATGACCTGGAAGATATTACATATTGATGTATGGCATCACTAGATGACGTGAAAGAGAATGTTACAAGTAGGTAGATAACAAGAGATGACCTGGAAGATATTACATATTGATGTATGGCATCACTAGTTGACCTGGAAGAGAATGTTACAAGTAGGTAGGTAACAAGAGATGACATGGAAGATAACATTACACGTAGATGGATGAATGACATCACTAGATGACCTTGCAGAGAATGTTACAAGTAGGTAGATAACAAGAGATGACCTGGAAGATATTACATATTGATGTATGGCATCGCTAGATGACGTGGAAGAGAATGTTACAAGTAGGTAGGTAACAAGAGATGACATGGAAGATAACATTACACGTAGATGGATGAATGACATCACTAGATGACCTTGCAGAGAATGTTACAAGTAGGTAGATAACAAGAGATGACCTGGAAGATATTACATATTGATGTATGGCATCGCTAGATGACGTGGAAGAGAATGTTACAAGTAGGTAGATAACAAGAGATGACCTGGAAGATATTACATATTGATGTATGGCATCGCTAGATGACGTGGAAGAGAATGTTACAAGTAGGTAGATAACAAGAGATGACCTGGAAGATATTACATATTGATGTATGGCATCACTAGATGACGTGGAAGAGAATGTTACAAGTAGGTAGATAACAAGAGATGACCTGGAAGATATTACATATTGATGTATGGCATCGCTAGATGACGTGGAAGAGAATGTTACAAGTAGGTAGATAACAAGAGATGACCTGGAAGATATTACATATTGATGTATGGCATCGCTAGATGACGTGGAAGAGAATGTTACAAGTAGGTAGATAACAAGAGATGACCTGGAAGATATTACATATTGATGTATGGCATCACTAGATGACGTGGAAGACAACGTTACACATGTTTGACATAACCAGATTACGCGGAAGACAGCTTTACAACACCAAGAGGTGACATGGAAGACAACGTTACATGTGAGTGGATGACATCACGAGATGACGTGGAGGACAACGTTACACGTGAGTGGTTGACATCGCGAGATGACGTGAAAGACAACGTTACATGTGAGTGGTTGACATCTTGAGATGACGTGGAAGACAACGTTACATGTGAGTGGATGACATCTCGAGATGACGTGTAAGACATTACATGTGAGTGGATGATATCTCGAGATGACGTGTAAGACATTACATATGAGTGGATGACATCACGAGATGACGTATAAGACAACGTTACACGTGAGTGGTCGGCATCACGAAATGTTGTGGACGTCAGCTTTATAACACCAAGAGATGAAATGGAAGGCAACGTTACACGTGAGTGGACACTACTTCTAATGCACTGGACTGATGTTTGCGTGTGGATTAGCTTTTCCTGTTACCATTATCTCTCGCCGTCAGGTGAACATACTCCGACTTCTGATGTATTTGTAATTTACGTCCCCAAGCCAAGGACGAGAAGTCAACATATAGTGTAACTAGTGAGTTGGCTGTGACAAAAGTGATTGAGTGCACCATCCACATGCGATCACACTGTCTGCCCACAGCTGACTCTTCCCTTTGTCTAACTTGTTCTTTAATATACACTATTTTCCGTTACACACACCACTTTGTAGAATTGCATTTATGTTATCTTGATGACTCTGTAGCTTTCCCCTGTCTCCAATGTAGTCAATGAGGCAAAGATCTTTGTTTACTTCTATAGAACGTTCAATTACTGTTCTCAGTATATACACAGCATTTACTGTACCCTTGCCTTCTACAAACTCAAATTGTTCTTCTCCTATTTCGGGTTGTATTGTTTCCCTAACTCTTTACATGATAATGCTCAGCAAAATCTTCGTGATATGGCTCATTATACTAATTGTTCGATGTTGATCACATTCCAAGGCTCCTGATTTCTTTGGGATTGCAATACATATAGAATTACATAATTCAGAAGGTATATCTCCAGTATCATATATTGCGTTCAGCAGTCTGGTGACGTGGTCTATTCCATATTCTTCTAAGGCATTGATCATTTCTGTTGTGATGTTATCTGTATCCGGGGTCTTGCCAGCTTTCATATGGTTAAGAGCATTCTGAACTTCCATCTTCAAAATTGATGGTCCTTCATTATTATTCCGATGCTGTTCTTCTCTTGTATCATAAAGGTCTTTCACATAATCTAACCAAGCATGTAAAATCTGATCATTTTCTATTACGATTTTCCCATGTTTGGTTTTTAGGCAACCCGTTGATGCGTGTGTTCTTTTGTTAGTGATGTCATTAATTCTTTTGTGCATTAATTTGGTATTCCGGGTGTTGTGTTGGTTTTCAATTTCCTTGCAATTATTTGCATAGCTTCCTAATTTTCCTGTGAATCGCTTAATATTTTCCTTCTTATTTTTGTTATTTATTCTTATTTCCATGAGTTTTAAGATGTCTTCCGTCATTCATTTCTTGCGTCCCATTTTCTTTATTTTTGGGATGGTTGTTTCTGCAGCTTGGTTGGCCGATTTCTTTAATATTTCTCATTGGTCGCTGACATCTTGAAATATTTCCATAACGGACAATGTATCGAATCTGTTCTTTACCTCTACGTTGAATTTACGAGGGGAAGTTAATAAGTCACAAATGGCTGTGGAAAAATAACTAAATATGATAATTTGAAACCAGTTTATTTGTATGCATACATTGTCCCTTTATTTCTCAACATAATTTCCACCAACATTGATGCACTTATCCCATCGTTTTATCAGTCCTTCCAAACCGGCTGCATAGAACTGCGTGCTCTGTTTTCTGAACCACGTTTTCACTTCACACTCAACTTCGGCGTCATTCGCGAAATGTCTCCCGCCAAGGTGGGTTTTCAGTGGACCAAAAAAGGTGGAAATCGCTAGGGGCTAAGTTGGGGCTGTAAGGTGGATGTTCCAGAACTTCCCACACTTGTTGGTTAATTTTCTTCTGAGTTAATCGAGCCGTATGTGGTCTGGCATTGTAATGAAGAAGCAACACTCCTCTAGTCAGCAGTCCTTTCTTAAATTTCAATCGATCATGCATTATGCTGTATGCTGAACCATTTGAGCTCCCTATTGCATATGCTACAGAGTCTATCATTACTCGCTTGTCACCTCTAATCATCTCCTCCACCCGCTGCACTGTTGCTTCTGTTGCAATCTCAACAGGACGACCAGATCGGATTTCATCAACAATTTTAGAGCGTCCTTGAGAAAACTGTTCTACCCAGCTATGCACCGCTGTACGTTACAAACATTTGTCAGCATAAACGGGAACCATTTCCTTATGAATGTCCTTTGCAGGCAGTACTCTTGCCCACAAAAAACGCACAACAGCACGTTGCTCTTTGGTTGTACACTCCGTAAGTGCAGTCGACATTTTGTTTATGCGCTGCGCATACGCATGAGACACCTAGCGCCACCTGACAAACAGGAATTTTAAGTTCGATGTTGCTGTCACCTAATGACACCTGTAGAAAACACCAACTACATTTACCTGCCATCCCACAGAACTGTGTGACTTACTTATTGACTCGCCCTCGTATCTTTTATCTCCTCACGCTTCAGTGCCCGTAGATCAAATTTTGTGTTTCTTGGTGTACATTTGACTTTCTTTAATTTTATATATATATTGCTTAAGATTAATCTATGGTCGCTGTAGCAGTCTGCGCTTGGTATCGTTTTTGCGACTTTTCAACTTCTGTTGATGAGAATGTAATAAATCTGATTTCTGATCTTATGATCAGGACTCCTCCATGTGATTAACAAGCGCACTATTCCAATTCCAACTCTTGTTCGTTTCATCCTTGTGGTTTTATATGTCTGGACAGAGTCGCACACTTGTTAAGGCCTGGAGTAATTGTGTACCTGCCCTGTCATATGGTGTTGATTCCTTCAGGGAGCTTTACCAGTCGTCATCCTTCCTCCAGCTATGTCTTGTGTTTTGGAATCTTCTCGGTCTTCTTTGGTATCTTGTGTCGTGGCCGGCTCGATGGTTCGATCTTGGTGGGGAGTGATACCGACTCAATGCCTCCCTACACACTTTTTCTTGGTCTGGGTAGCCGTCGTATTCTTCTTCCACTATTATTTCTCCATCTGTTGCTTCTTCTTCTGTCTGGGTCTTTGCATTTTCTGGTTCGGATGTTTCGTTCTGTGACTTGAGCAGTTCTATTTGTTCTCTTTCTTCTTGGATCTGTTTACTGGTTCTTCTGTCTTCTTTCTTCATGAATTTTTGATAGTTTCTTCTGTCAGTCTTTATTGCAGCCATTCGAGCGACATCCTGCTCAATCTTCTGCTGAACTTGCTTCAGTTCGTCCAGGATGTGCTGAACAGCTGTTATATCTGTGTCTCTTGCGTCTTGTCGTTTTCTTCCTCTATGCTTTTGAACTTTGATCTCAGGTCCTTCAGTTGGCCTTCCAGTTGCGCTTTGTCGCTTTTTGTGAGTCGATTGGTAGCCTCGTACTGCCTCCTTATAGGGTAGGTTAGTTTTGATGGCGATCTTCTTAGCTTCCTTGCTGTCTTGGTGGCAGGGGCAGCCGAGGTACCTGGCGCCATGGTTGCCAAGGTATTTGGCGCACTTTCTGTTAGTGTTAGGCCTCCTGAAGTCCGTGTCGGTCTTTGCATGCTGGCACTGACTGTATGGATGGGGTCCAGAGCATTATCTACATACCCCCACCTCTCTTGCAGGTGGCACGGGTGTGCCAAAATGTCTAGCACTTAGAACACTACAGAACTCTCGGTATGTAGTGCGCTGGAGCTCTGTCTTTCTTGCCCCATCTAATGTATTGAGGGATGACTCGGTCCTCCGATGCTACGATGACGACTGTGGAGGGGATGTTATTCTTGCCGATGATCCTCTCAGCACTGGTGATCTTGAGTTTCCTGTTCTCTCTCTCGTCAGCATCTGCCTGATCTGGTTGTTGGTGAGATGAGTCTTGGCTATTTTGATGACCCATCGTTTCATCATGCGGTGTAGGGTGGCTTCTACTGGACGCCGTTGGGTAGCTTGATGTCGGCTTTCTCATTTTGTGACATCTTCTGCATTAGTGCGGTGATCTTGGAGTTCTTGTTGATAGAGACCACTATTCCATCAGGTGTCTTGCGCAACTGGGAAGACACAACGTCACCCAGCTGCGCAAGACACCTGATGGAATAGTGGTCTCACTGACGCTGTGTTTTCTCAGCTCGTTCTCCAACAGACCCTGTATCTTGTCTGTCGGTAGCGCTGACAGTTTGGCCTCCCCCACGTTTGTTTCAGCAGGATTTTGCCGGTGAAGTTCTCTGTTGTGGTTTCCCTCGATGTGGAGGTCTTCCCAGTAGTGTTGTGGACTTCTCCGCTGCAACTGGCTTCGGTTGTAATTGATGTAATCGTTGGCGTCGGAACAGCGACAGAAGCGGCTTCATCTGATGTACGAGTGGTTCTGTCACTTTGCTGCAACTCGCAGGCAAATTCTCTTCTTGCATCTTCTTGATGGTCTTGGTGGCTTCCACGCTGCCGATTTTGAATGTCGGGTGTCTTCTGGAGCTATTCTTGCCACGTGCCATTTTCTCTCATGTGTCAGGTTTCAGATTAGGTGACTTGTTCTCGATAGCGCGGCGAGTCGACTGACGAGCGTACTAACCACATTGCTGTGAACATATAGCATTGCCGCGGCGGCCGGGAGTGTCCTAACAATGTAACATTAGGAAATGTGACCACAGCAGAGTGGGTAATGAGGTGGGTGTTGCCAAAACAGTGTAGGTCAGATCATATGCTCACATGTTAGATGTAGTGTTGTCAAAACATAGATCAGCAATTCAGTGTTTACAGATGAGTGTTGGAATTTTTATTAAGGGGGGGGGGGGGGGAAGATAAGGGGGACCTCTACAACAGTGCTAATCCGAGAAATCTTAAGTTTAATTCAGAAAGTGTTGCTAACACGTTTTTCTGGATAAGGAATAATAGAAGTCATTAAAACAATGTTGATCAGCAAGCAATAACGGTGTAGACAAAGATGGGAACGTGTCAAAACAGTGTAATATAAGGCATATAACGTTTATAAAGCACAGTGCAGATAGGTTGAAGATTGTTGTGTAGAGTAGAGTAGAAAAGGTAGAGAATGTTACCGAAAGGTATTGTAGATAGGGAAATGTTGACAAAACGTAGTGTAGATAGGGAAATGTTGACAAAACATAGTGTAGATAGGAACATGTTACCAAAACGTAGTGTAGATATGATTGTTGCTAAAACAGTGTAGATAGAATATTGCCAAAACATAGTGTAGATATGATTGTTGCTAAAACGTAGGGTAGATAGAATATTGCCAAAACGTAGTATAGATAGGGAAATGTTGACAAAACGTAGTGTAGATAGGGAAATGTTGACAAAACGTTGTCTAGATAGTGAAATGTTGATAAAATGTAGTGTAGATAGGAACATGTTACCAAAACGTAGTGTAGATATGATTGTTGCTAAAATATAGGGTAGATAGAATATTGCCAAAACGTAGAGTAGATATGGTTGTTGCTAAAACATAGGGTAGATAGAATATTGCCAAAACATAGTGTAGATATGGTTGTTTCTAAAAGATAGTTAGTTAGTTGAGGTTCCAACTTCACGGCAACGGGTCGTCCCCATTATGCTCCGTTCCTGTGCCAGTGAATATCACACAAAATGCTCCCCACTGTCCAATGTGAAAAGTGGAACAGACAGGAGTCTCGGTGATCCAACAGCCCACACAGGTACACTGTGCGTAATGCCGCCACCAAAATGCCAACACAAAGGTCCTCCACGAAAACCACAGTTCATCGTCGATAGAATTGGCAGTCACCAGAAAGACCTCATTGACCTGGGTTTTCTCACATGGCTCTGTCTCTATCCGCAGGGCGACCCACCGAAAGCGTCGCATTAAGCACGAACTCCACAGCTTCAGCGCCGACTCCTGGGAGTCTCTTGAAAAATGCACACATGAACCGAAAAGGCAAATCAGTCAATTCAGCGACAGCCGGTAGCCATTGTTTGCTAAAAGATAGTGTAGATAGAATACTGTCAAAACGTAGTGTAGATAAAATTGTTGCTAAAACATAGTGTAGATAGAATACTGCCAAAACGTAGTGTAGATATGATTGTCGCTAAAACATAGTGTAGATAAGATTGTTGCTCAAACATAGTGTAGATAAGATTGTTGCTCAAATATAGTGTAGATATGATTGTTACTAAAACATAGTGTAGATAAGATTGTTGCTCAAACATAGTGTAGATAGAATATTGCCACAAATTAGTGTAGATAAGGAGAATGAAGCTGAAACAGTGTAGGCAAGGCGGTGAATATGGTTAAAACAATGTAGATAAGACAATATTGCTAAAGCACTAAAATAAGAAGAATGTTTCTAACATGTTGTAGATCAGCAGAGTTATTGCCACAGCGTAGCGTTAATAAGAAAAAGAATGTTCCCCAAAACAGTGTAGACATAATACCCACAATGCCCGCAGAAATGTGTCGGCCAAAAGAAACATGAGTCTAGCACTATATGCTCAATGCGCCACAAAGTGTGTCACGGGGTCTTGACAACTGCTCACTATATGACAGTCATGAGATGGATTCCTTCCACATGACATGCCAACTGGCACTGGCATATTTTAACTGGACTCAGCACTGGTTGATGTAGAGCTATGCAGCACTTAGACTTCTGTCACATACCAGTTGTTCTCTCCTGCGACACCCCCCTCCTCCTCAACCATTATATCACGTCAGAAAGGTTGTCCATCCTTTAACGTTCTACTTGTCTACTTTATCACATCCATGAGTGTGTAGGTGGACGGGTGGATGATGTGTGGGTGTGGCGTGTGTGTGGGGGGATGTGTGTGGGGTGGGGATGTGTGTGGGGTGGGGATGTGTGTAGGGTGGGGATGTGTGTAGGGATGGGTGCGGGATGTGTGTGTGGGTGGGGGGAGATTGTGTGGTGGGTGAAGTGTGGGTGGGAGTGTGTGTGCTAGGGTGCATGATGTGGGTTGGCAGGGGATATTTGTGGGTGGGGGAATGTGTGGTTGAAGATGTGCGTTTGACTTTGTGATTAGGGGTGTATGGGTGGGTGAGCGAGTGTGTGTGAGGTGGGGGATGTGTGTGTGAGGTTGGGGATGTGTGTGGGTGCGGATGGGTGGGTGGGGGTATATATGTATGCCTGGGTGTGTGTGTGTGGTGGATGTGAGGTGGGTGGGGATGTGTGGGTGGGTGGGAGAATAAGTCTCATAACATAGTAATATGCATTGTTTATGTTTACAACATTCATTTGACAATGTGTTTTTCCTATGTAAATGCATCATGTACTACTGTTGAACGAAAGATGAGTGACTGGAAAGGTCGAATTTAAGACGGGCCTGCGTGCCCAATTTGTAACCCATATAACAATCAATAAATTAATCAATCACCCACTGGTTATCTACTCTATCATGCCCCACTTGTCTACTTTATCACAACCACCGATTGTCTACTCTATCACACGTCACTGGTTGTCTAATATGCCACACCCCACTGGTTGTCTACTCCATGACACCCCTCTTGTTGCCTACTCTTATCACACCCCACTGGTTGTCTACTCTATCACACCCCACTTGTTGCCTACTCTATCACACCTCACTGGTTGTCTACTCTATCACACCCCACTGGTTGTCTACTCTATCACACCCCACTGGTTGTCTACTCTATCACACCCCACTGGTTGTCTACTCTATCACACCCCACTGGTTGTCTACTCTATCACACCCCACTGGTTGTCTACTCTATCACACCCCACTAGTTGTCTACTCTATCACACCCCACTTGTTGCATTATCACACCCCACTGGTGGTCTACTCTATCATGCCCCATTTGTTGTCTACTCTATCACACCCCACCTGTTGCATACTCATCACACCCCACTGATTGTCTACTGTATCACACCCCACTGGTTGTCTACTCTATCACACCCCACCTATTGCATACTCTATCACACCCCACTGATTGTCTTCTCTATCACACCCCACTGGTTGTCTACTCTATCATGCCCCAGTTGTTGTCTACTCTATCACACCCCACCTGTTGCATACTCATCACACCCCACTGATTGTCTACTCTATCACACCCCACTGGTTGTCTACTCTATCACACCCCACCTATTGCATACTCTATCACACCCCACTGATTGTCTACTCTATCACACCCCACTGGTTGTCTACTCTATCACACCCCACTGATTGTCTACTCTATCACACCCCACTGGTTGTCTACTCTATCACACCCCACTGATTGTCTACTCTATCACACCCCACTGGTTGTCTACTCTATCACACCCCACTGTTTGTCTACTCTATCACACCCCACTGATTGTCTACTCTATCACACCCCACTGGTTGTCTACTCTATCACACCCCACTTGTTGCCTACTCTATCACACCCCACCTGTTGCATACTCTATCACACCCCACTGGTTGTCTACTCTATCACACCCCACTGTTTGTCTACTCTATCACACCCCACTGGTTGTCTACTCTATCACACCCCACTTGTTGCCTACTCTATCACACCCCACCTGTTGCATACTCTATCACACCCCACTGATTGTCTACTCTATCACACCCCACTGTTTGTCTACTCTATCACACCCCACTGTTTGTCTACTCTATCACACCCCACTGATTGTCTACTCTACCACACCCCACTGGTTGTCTACTCTATCACACCCCACTTGTTGCCTACTCTATCACACCCCACCTGTTGCATACTCTATCACACCCCACTGATTGTCTACTCTCACACCCCACCTGTTGCATACTCTATCACACCCCACCTGTTGCATACTCTATCACACCCCACTGGTTGTCTACTCTATCACACCCCACTGGTTGTCTACTCTATCACACCCCACCTGTTGCATACTCTATCACACCCCACTGGTTGTCTACTCTATCACACCCCACTGTTTGTCTACTCTATCACACCCCACTGTTTGTCTACTCTATCACACCCCACTGATTGTCTACTCTATCACACCCCACTGGTTGTCTACTCTATCACACCCCACTTGTTGCCTACTCTATCACACCCCACCTGTTGCATACTCTATCACACCCCACTGATTGTCTACTCTTATCACACCCCACCTGTTGCATACTCTATCACACCCCACCTGTTGCATACTCTATCACACCCCACTGATTGTCTACTCTATCACACCCCACTGGTTGTCTACTCTATCACACCCCACTGGTTGTCTACTCTATCACACCCCACCTGTTGCATACTCTATCACACCCCACTGGTTGTCTACTCTATCACACCCCACTGGTTGTCTACTCTATCACACCCCACTGATTGTCTACTCTATCACACCCCACTTGTTGTCTACTCTATCACACCCCACTGGTTGTCTACTCTATCACACCCCACTTGTTGCATACTCTATCACACCCCACTGATTGTCTACTCTATCACACGTCACTGGTTGTCTAATATGCCACACCCCACTGGTTGTCTACTCCATGACACCCCTCTTGTTGCCTACTCTTATCACACCCCACTGGTTGTCTACTCTATCACACCCCACCTGTTGCATACTCTATCACACCCCACTGGTTGTCTACTCTATCACACCCCACTGTTTGTCTACTCTATCACACCCCACTGTTTGTCTACTCTATCACACCCCACTGATTGTCTACTCTATCACACCCCACTGGTTTTCTACTCTATCACACCCCACTTGTTGCCTACTCTATCACACCCCACCTGTTGCATACTCTACCACACCCCACTGATTGTCTACTCTATCACACCCCACCTGTTGCATACTCTATCACACCCCACCTGTTGCATACTCTATCACACCCCACTGATTGTCTACTCTATCACACCCCACTGGTTGTCTACTCTATCACACCCCACTGGTTGTCTACTCTATCACACCACACTGATTGTCTACTCTATCACACGTCACTGGTTGTCTAATATGCCACACCCCACTGGTTGTCTACTCCATGACACCCCTCTTGTTGCCTACTCTTATCACACCCCACTGGTTGTCTACTCTATCACACCCCACCTGTTGCATACTCTATCACACCCCACTGGTTGTCTACTCTATCACACCCCACTGTTTGTCTACTCTATCACACCCCACTGATTGTCTACTCTATCACACCCCACTTGTTGCCTACTCTATCACACCCCACCTGTTGCATACTCTATCACACCCCACTGATTGTCTACACTATCACACCCCACCTGTTGCATACTCTATCACACCCCACCTGTTGCATACTCTATCACACCCCACTGATTGTCTACTCTATCACACCCCACTGGTTGTCTACTCTATCACACCCCACTGGTTGTCTACTCTATCACACCCCACCTGTTGCATACTCTATCACACCCCACTGGTTGTCTACTCTATCACACCACACTGGTTGTCTACTCTATCACACCCCACTGATTGTCTACTCTATCACACCCCACTTGTTGCATACTCTATCACACCCCACTGGTTGTCTACTCTATCACACCCCACTGGTTGTCTACTCTATCACACCCCACTTGTTGCATACTCTATCACACCCCACTGATTGTCTACTCTATCACACCCCACTGGTTGTCTACTCTATCACACCCCACCTGTTGCATACTCTATCACACCCCACTGGTTGTCTACTCTATCACACCCCACTGGTTGTCTACTCTATCACACCCCACTGATTGTCTACTCTATCACACCCCACTTGTTGCATACTCTATCACACCCCACTGGTTGTCTACTCTATCACACCCCACTGGTTGTCTACTCTATCACACCCCACTGGTTGTCTACTCTATCACACCCCACTTGTTGCATACTCTATCACACCCCACTGATTGTCTACTCTATCACACGTCACTGGTTGTCTAATATGCCACACCCCACTGGTTGTCTACTCCATGACACCCCTCTTGTTGCCTACTCTTAGCACACCCCACTGGTTGTCTACTCTATCACACCCCACTTGTTGCCTACTCTATCACACCCCACTGGTTGTCTACTCTATCACACCCCACTGGTTGTCTACTCTATCACACCCCACTTGTTGCCTACTCTATCACACCCCACTGGTTGTCTACTCTATCACACCCCACTAGTTGTCTACTCTATCACACCCCACTTGTTGCATTATCACACCCCACTGGTTGTCTACTCTATCATGCCCCATTTGTTGTCTACTCTATCACACCCCACCTGTTGCATACTCATCACACCCCACTGATTGTCTACTCTATCACACCCCACTGGTTGTCTACTCTATCACACCCCACCTATTGCACCCCACCTATTGCATACTCTATCACACCCCACTGATTGTCTACTCTATCACACCCCACTGGTTGTCTACTCTATCATGCCCCATTTGTTGTCTACTCTATCACACCCCACCTGTTGCATACTCATCACACCCCACTGATTGTCTACTCTATCACACCCCACTGGTTGTCTACTCTATCACACCCCACCTATTGCATACTCTATCACACCCCACTGATTGTCTACTCTATCACACCCCACTGATTGTCTACTCTATCACACCCTACTGGTTGTCTACTCTATCACACCCCACTGATTGTCTACTCTATCACACCCCACTGGTTGTCTACTCTATCACACCCCACTGTTTGTCTACTCTATCACACCCCACTGATTGTCTACTCTATCACACCCCACTTGTTGCCTACTCTATCACACCCCACCTGTTGCATACTCTATCACACCCCACTGGTTGTATACTCTATCACACCCCACTGTTTGTCTACCCTATCACACCCCACTGTTTGTCTACTCTATCACACCCCACTGATTGTCTACTCTATCACACCCCACTGGTTGTCTACTCTATCACACCCCACTTGTTGCCTACTCTATCACACCCCACCTGTTGCATACTCTATCACACCCCACTGATTGTCTACTCTATCACACCCCACCTGTTGCATACTCTATCACACCCCACCTGTTGCATACTCTATCACACCCCACTGGTTGTCTACTCTATCACACCCCACTGGTTGTCTACTCTATCACACCCCACCTGTTGCATACTGTATCACACCCCACTGGTTGTCTACTCTATCACACCCCACTGTTTGTCTACTCTATCACACCCCACTGTTTGTCTACTCTATCACACCCCACTGATTGTCTACTCTATAACACCCCACTGGTTGTCTACTCTATCACACCCCACTTGTTGCCTACTCTATCACACCCCACCTGTTGCATCACACCCCACTGATTGTCTACTCTATCACACCACACCTGTTGCATACTCTATCACACCCCACATGTTGCATACTCTATCACACCCCACTGATTGTCTACTCTATCACACCCCACTGGTTGTCTACTCTATCACACCCCACCTGTTGCGTACTCTATCACACCCCACTGGTTGTCTACTCTATCACACCCCACTGGTTGTCTACTCTATCACACCCCACTGATTGTCTACTCTATCACACCCCACTTGTTGCATACTCTGTCACACCCCACTGGTTGTCTACTCTATCACACCCCACTGGTTGTCTACTCTATCACACCCCACTTGTTGCATACTCTATCACACCCCACTGATTGTCTACTCTATCACACCCCACTGGTTGTCTACTCTATCACACCCCACTTGTTGCATACTCTATCACACCCCACTGATTGTCTACTCTATCACACCCCACTGATTGTCTACTCTATCACACCCCACTTGTTGCATACTCTATCACACTCCACTGATTGTCTACTCTATCACACCCCACTGGTTGTCTACTCTATCACACCCCACTGGTTGCCTACTCTATCACACCCCACCTGTTGCATACTCTATCACACCCCACTGGTTGTCTACTCTATCACACCCCACCTGTTGCATACTCTATCACACCCCACCTGTTGCATACTCTATCACACCCCACTGGTTGTCTACTCTATCACACCCCACCTGTTGCATACTCTATCACACCCCACTGGTTGTCTACTCTATCACACCCCACCTGTTGCATACTCTAACACACCCCACTGATTGTCTACTCTATCACACCCCACCTGTTGCCTACTCTATCACACCCCACTGATTGTCTACTCTATCACACCCCACTGATTGTCTACTCTATCACACCCCACTGGTTGTCTACTCTATCACACCCCACTGATTGTCTACTCTATCACACCCCACTGATTGTCTACTCTATCACACCCCACTGATTGTCTACTCTATCACACCCCACTGGTTGTCTACTCTATCACACCCCACTAGTTGTCTACTCTATCACACCCACCTGTTGCATACTCTATCACACCCCACTGATTGTCTACTCTATCATGCCTCATTTGTTGTCTACTCTATCACACCCCACTGATTGTCTACTCTATCATGCCTCATTTGTTGTCTACTCTATCACACCCCACTTGTTGCATACTCATCACACCCCACTGGTTGTCTACCCTATCACACCCCACTGGTTGTCTACTCTATCACACCCCATCGCGGTTGTCTACTCTATCACACCCCACCTGTTGCATACTCTATCACACCCCACCTGTTGCATACTCTATCACACCCCACTGGTTGTCTACTCTATCACACCCCACTGGTTGTCTACTCTATCACACCCCACCTGTTGCATACTGTATCACACCCCACTGGTTGTCTACTCTATCACACCCCACTGTTTGTCTACTCTATCACACCCCACTGTTTGTCTACTCTATCACACCCCACTGATTGTCTACTCTATCACACCCCACTGGTTGTCTACTCTATCACACCCCACTTGTTGCCTACTCTATCACACCCCACCTGTTGCATCACACCCCACTGATTGTCTACTCTATCACACCACACCTGTTGCATACTCTATCACACCCCACATGTTGCATACTCTATCACACCCCACTGATTGTCTACTCTATCACACCCCACTGGTTGTCTACTCTATCACACCCCACTGGTTGTCTACTCTATCACACCCCACCTGTTGCGTACTCTATCACACCCCACTGGTTGTCTACTCTATCACACCCCACTGGTTGTCTACTCTATCACACCCCACTGATTGTCTACTCTATCACACCCCACTTGTTGCATACTCTGTCACACCCCACTGGTTGTCTACTCTATCACACCCCACTGGTTGTCTACTCTATCACACCCCACTTGTTGCATACTCTATCACACCCCACTGATTGTCTACTCTATCACACCCCACTGGTTGTCTACTCTATCACACCCCACTTGTTGCATACTCTATCACACCCCACTGATTGTCTACTCTATCACACCCCACTGATTGTCTACTCTATCACACCCCACTTGTTGCATACTCTATCACACTCCACTGATTGTCTACTCTATCACACCCCACTGGTTGTCTACTCTATCACACCCCACTGGTTGCCTACTCTATCACACCCCACCTGTTGCATACTCTATCACACCCCACTGGTTGTCTACTCTATCACACCCCACCTGTTGCATACTCTATCACACCCCACCTGTTGCATACTCTATCACACCCCACTGGTTGTCTACTCTATCACACCCCACCTGTTGCATACTCTATCACACCCCACTGATTGTCTACTCTATCACACCCCACCTGTTGCATACTCTATCACACCCCACTGATTGTCTACTCTATCACACCCCACCTGTTGCATACTCTATCACACCCCACTGATTGTCTACTCTATCACACCCCACTGGTTGTCTACTCTATCACACCCCACTGATTGTCTACTCTATCACACCCCACTGATTGTCTACTCTATCACACCCCACTGATTGTCTACTCTATCACACCCCACTGGTTGTCTACTCTATCACACCCCACTAGTTGTCTACTCTATCACACCCACCTGTTGCATACTCTATCACACCCCACTGATTGTCTACTCTATCATGCCTCATTTGTTGTCTACTCTATCACACCCCACTGATTGTCTACTCTATCATGCCTCATTTGTTGTCTACTCTATCACACCCCACTTGTTGCATACTCATCACACCCCACTGGTTGTCTACCCTATCACACCCCACTGGTTGTCTACTCTATCACACCCAATCGCGGTTGTCTACTCTTTCACACCCCACTGATTGTCTACTCTAGCACACCCCACTGGTTGTCTGCTCTATCACACCCCACTGATTGTCTACTCTATCACACCCCACTGATTGTCTACTCTGTCACAACTCACTGATTGTCTACTCCAACACACCTCACTGATTGTCTACTCTATCCCACCCCATCGCGGTTGTCTACTCTGTCACAACTCACTGATTGTCTACTATATCATGCCCCACTTGTTGTCTACTCTATCACACCCCGCGGTTGTCTACTTAATTCCACACTACCCCCCTCCCCCACCCTCTCCCCACAATTATTTATGTACTATATCTCGCCCGTTGACTGTCAACTTCTCCTCCCCCTCCCCACCAATAGCTCTTAACTTTAACCCCCAGCCACCCACCACTACTGCTGGTCAACTCTCTATCACTCCTCGCTAGTTTTGATGTTGTTTCAAATCCTTGATTTAATCATGTTAGAAAATGAGTTCTAGACATTTGTCAATACTATTTACCGCTATGAAGTGTAATTATACAGCCTCACCACACTGACAGTGTTTTCTAGGTCACCACTGCTACACAGAATCATTTATTTAAATGGATGTCTGTGGTGAGGCCATAAGCTGAAATAATTTTCCTCTACATAATAATATATTTCATTGACTGTCCGTATTAAGGACACATGTTAAGATTATTTTTCTGTATCTTGCTGCGTAGTTCTGGACAAGAAGTTCAGAGAGTCAGTGTCATCACAGACCTGCCCAACCTGCTGAGGGACAACAACGCCGAGTGTATGCGGAGAGTGGTGCCTAAAGTCAGGGTGAGTTATTGTTACGGTATATTAGATACTTACGGTACTCTCGATCTCATCATAACTCACGCTACCCCGTGTTACCCTGTTGGAAAGTCAGGAAATAGTAACACTGTAACCTGTGCATGTCGTGGGTCAGCTAGGCGGTTTCCTCGCGTGTCTACCTTGGCCAACAAAAGTGACACATGTCGTAAGAGGCGACTAGGAAGAGCTGCGCCTGGGATCGCAGTTAATTTTCTGTTTTGTAATGGGAACGTGTGTAACAATTTGTTACCCCAGTTTATAAGGGGGAAAACAGGTAACAATTAGTTCCGTTGTCTTTTCAAGGGAATATCTGTACTTGATTAGTTGCCTTGTCTTTAGTTTGAACATGGGTAATAATTGGGTGGTGACATATACAGGGGACATGGGTAACAATTAGCTGACCTGTTTCTTCGATGGGTACAAAGGTAACATTTCGTTGCTCTGTTTCTTCGATGGGTACAAAGGTAACATTTCGTTGATCTGTTTCTTCGATGGGTACAAAGGTAACATTTCGTTGATCTGTTTCTTCGATGGGTACAAAGGTAACATTTGGTTGCTTTTTATTTCAGTAGAAACATGAGTAACAGTTAGTTGCTGTTGTCTTCTACGGATAGTTAGTTAGTCGACAGATCATCCTCATTGCACATCGAACCATTCAGTCCATAAGTGCTCGGATCACCTCCTCAGCAAATCCCGCAGCGTGTAGCGGCTAACGACACCAGTTCTATGTTGGTTTATCAATCTTCGTTGGCTTCCTGCGTAGTGTTCTTGTTTGGCCACCCCTCTTTTAATTTGCTGTTCTCGCAGTCTGGCCATGGTTGTAGATTCACAGTCATCACTTGGTTCTCGCAAAAGTCTTACTTCTCGTAGAGCATTCAGAATTTCAGCCTGGTCCATGGCGCGCCCGCCCTCCACATTAGCCATACCTGCGAGCTTGTCAGCCCGCTCATTTCCTTGTACTCCCACATGCCCTGGCACGTTGATGAAACTAATCTTTGCCAGCCTAGACCGCTTCAGAGACAGCAACCATTCTCTTCGGATCCACCCCAACTCTATCCCCTTGAGCATGCACATTGAGTCGCTAAGGAAACATGCCCTAGTGAATGTCCGTGTCTCGAGCCATGTTATTGCTTTACATACTGCCATGACTTCCATAGTCAGGCTACCTGTGGTCTCAGCAAAAGCACCAGAGTCCTCCTTCACAATTCTCCCTCCGGCCTGAGCCGTAAAGGCCCATGAGCTTCTCACATGTTGGACGAATGACCCATCTGTATAAATGACAGCATCACCGTCTAGCGAATTCTCGAAAATCAACGCTTGTACTTCTGCCTCCACAGCAGCCGGATTTTCTTGTCTGCATTTTCCATCTAGTTGGATGCAAACTGAAAAGGATGTGCAGAAATCTGTTGGCACTTGTACCCACTCCTCGCCAGGTTCTAAGTCCTCAAGTGAACACACCTGTTGAAGGTCTTCGGCTTGACCCATCCACGACCTTCCTCTTTTTAACCTGTGCCCTTTACCTTCATAATTTCACTATGCAGTGGATGCTGTGTGTTTGCGTTAACTCTGAGGTAGGCGCGTGCTCTGCAAATTTGTATTCTGTCTTCAGTGGTTGGAAAATCTGGAAGGTAGCGCATCGTCTTGCATGCTGTATCTCTTGTACATCAAAGACATAGCTTCATTATGTATCCTTTCCATCCTTTCTATCTGCTTACGGCTGAGAGTCAGGATTGTCATCGCGTACTCAAAAACAGACATGACCAGCCCCTCGTACAGAAGACATAGATGACGCTGCTCACAGTTTGCTGCCGCCATCACCCGCATCGCAGCCAAACCCCGCTTGGCCTTTGTTATCACCTGGTCTATGTGTTCATTATAAGCAAGGCTTCGATCAAACCGTATCCCCAGGTAATTCATTGCCTGCGTTCTTTCAACCGTCTCTGAACACAGCTTTACAGTTGGCGTTGGAGTGTTGACAATATGATTATTCAACGAGAACCAAGTCACTGTTGCCTTTGTTGGGTTGACCACTGTCCCAGCTTCAACACACCAAGTACTTATGCGATTGAGTTCGGTTTGTAGTTACACAGCAACCTGATCTCTATCCTTACCCTGACGTTACACTAAAACACCGTCGGCATATGACAATGTCCTACCAGGTCCAGTGATCTGCTCACTGGTGATTCTCATTGTGTAGGCGTTGAACAGTACCGGAGATAATGGTGATCCATGTGGTAGGCCAGGATATATTGTTGTTGGTTCCGAATCCAACTGCCACATCTAAAAACTACTTTCCGTTGGAAGAGGGCTGCAGCAATCCAACTAAGGAGGAATGGACTTATTTTGAGTTCAAGAAGCTGAAGCATTAAAAAATCCAACGGTACTCTGTTGTATGCGTCCTCAAGATCAATCGCTGCAGCAAAGGTTTCAATGCCTGAGTGGAAACCTTCATAGACATCATGGGCAAAAAGTGCTGCATTCGTCCAGTTTTCTCTTTTTCGACGGTACCCACCCAGGGTAATTGTGTAAACACCTAGCCTCTCTACAGAGAACACGGGTAACACTTAGTTGCTTGGTTAAGTAAATGAAACATTGCTAACGAGTTGCTGTGTATTGTAAAGGGAATATGGCATAAATTAATTGTTTTGACTTGTAAAGGAAATATTTGTAGCAAGTAGTTGCTTTGATTTGTAAAGTCCAAGGAGTATTGGTAACAATTAGTTGCTCCATGTTTTCAAGGGAGCATGGCTAAAACTTAGTTGCTTGACATTTGAATCGCAACACCAACATTTAGTTCTATAGTTTTGTTAAATGTACGCAACTATCCAAATGCTAAACTGGAAGACCAGTTCAACACATTAACGTAATGATCCCGAGTTGACAGACTACTGACGGGGACCTAGTGCTCGCGTGTGTAGGAGTATGGATCATGTCAGGGTCCCTGGAGCCGACAGGGGCATACAATAGAGTTGCTTCACGGGAGCAAACTTGAAAGAATCATCCATACAATTGACAAAAAGTTCTAGGTGAACAATTTAGTGTTCAACAAATCAGTGACATATAAGCAATGTGTATGTAAAACAAAAAACAGCCGAAACAAATATATATGTGACTCATAAATTTTTTTTGCAAATGCATCATTGTCAAGTCTCTTTAACAAATTTCTGCGTGGATAATGATGTTTTTATGAAATAAGTACTGATGAAAAAGACCAGACTCATTTCCTTATACTGGGATAACATGTCCCGGTAGACATTACTCAGCAGACACATGTCACATAGAAACAAACACAGGAGTAAGACAAGGGCGTCTTTTGTCTGCTGGATAGTTTAGCCCGTGTAGAGACACTCTTCAAACAACTGAAGGAAGAATTGGGATAAACATTCGGCGTCTTGCTGGGAAAACCAAACAAGATTTCCAGAACTAAAATGATTCAAATATAAACAACATACGTCTTAAGTAAGGATTGGGCATTAATATAAGAACCATGGACAATTCTATGAAGGCCTTGGGGTGAGTCGGTTGAAAGCTTGTTCTCCATTGGGAGATGAACGGCAGAAGACCCTTTGCTCCATTGGGAGGTGAACGGCAGAAGAAAGAAAACAGCTATTGACAGACAAGTAGAAACACATCACATCAACAGATATAAATAAATAGGAAAAGTCTGGAACAATTAACATCTTGACACCGCCTGGGATCGGACACAAGACCATTGTGTTGTAAGGCCCATGAACACACCACCAAATTAACACGGCTCAAGTTTTCACATTGCTGCTTTTTTGTTTGATTCTTTCTAACTAGTGACAGTCCCGGATTGGCCCTGTAGAACATTACACATTCTAGGAATAGATTGATATGATGATTCAAGATTCAATGAAGTGGATCTAATGTGCCGGAAACCCTGTATATCTCAAGTTATTCCACAATTTTTGATGCTGCACTCAAGAGTGTGTCCCCGGTTGGCTCTGTCAAATGTTAAACACCCTAGGAGTATTCCCGGATTGGCTCCACCAGATGTTAAACACCCTAGGAGTATGTCCTTGGTTGGCTCTGTCAGGCGTTACACATCCTAGGAAGTCTTGGCTCTGTCAGGCGTTACACATCCTAGGAAAAATCTTGTTGGGGGTTGAGTGGACTCGAGGTATGGAGTCCGCCTCGAGTGCTGGAGGTCCCGGGTTCAGGCCCCGGTGAGGACCAGGATTATTTAAAAAATCCACCTGGACTTCCAGTAATAAAATTTCGCCTGGTCTCTGGGAAGTGAGATCGGATGCCCGTGTTTATTGTTGCGCACGTAAAAAATCACCTTGGCAGTTGGAAATCGAAAAAGAGTAGCCTAACGGCGCTGCCCGGGCAAAATTTCGAGTTAAAAATCTACCCAAAGTATTTCAGGATCCTCGCCGATGCAACGGAGTTCGTGCATTGAGCTGAGTTTCTCCAGACTAAGTTTTGAGTTAGGAGGAAAACGGAGCACATATGGGTTAAACCGTGTGCCGTGATGTTGATCCAACGACTAAACTAAATTAAACAGCCTAGGAATATACCCGAATTGGCTCCGTCAGACCCTAAGACGGTGGTTCTCAACCAGTGGGGATTTCCCCTCCCCCACCCACAGCGGAAATTTTAGGGTTTCCAGTGCGCGCGCGCGTGTGTGTGTGTGTGTGTGTGGGGGGGGGGGGTTAAGATTATTTCAAGATCGTGTTAATACAAGAACCGATTATTTGATATTGTTTTTTCCCTCCATACTTTACAGTTCTGTACTTCTCGCCCTTCTTAAATTCGTTTTATAACGTAAGTAGACCCGAAAATTACATTTTATATAGACGTTTAGACTTTTTATAGTATGTGTATTAAATTTAGCTTCCAATTTTACATATACTGTGTAGGGGCGGGGAGAAATATATAGCGAGGAAATACGAAATATGGGGTGGGGGATGACATTCTGAAAATATGATGAAGGGGTGCATGGGCCAAAAAAGGTTGAGAACCACTGCCATAGGAGTATGTCCAGGGTTGGCTGTGTCACGCGTTACACACCCTAGAAGCATTCCCGGATTGGCTCCGTCAGACGTTACACGCCCTAGGAGCATGTCCGGGGTTGGCTCTGTCAAACGTTACACACCCTATGATTATGTCCCGGGTTGGCTCTGTCAAACGTTAGTCTAGAAGTATGTCCGGAGTTGGCTCTGTCAAACGTCACGCACCCTATGAGTATAACCCAGATTGGCTCTGTCAAACGTTACACACCACAGGAGTATGTCCCAAGTTGGCTCTGTCAAACTTTACACACCCTACGAGTATGTCTCAGGTTGGCTCTGTCAAACGTCACACCCTAGGCGTATGTCCCAGGTTGGCTCTGTCAAACTTTACACACCCTAGGAGTATGTGCCAGGTTGGCTCTGTCAAACGTTACACACCCTAGGAGTATGTCCCGGGTTGGCTCTGTCAAACGTTACACACCCTAGGAGTATGTCCCGGGTTGGCTCTGTCAAACGTTACACACCCTAGGAGTATGTCCCAGGCTGGCTCTGTCAAACGTTACACACCCTAGGAGTATGTCCCATGTTGGGTCTGTCAAACGTTACACACCCTACGAGTATGTCTCAGGTTGGCTCTGTCAAACGTCACACCCTAGGCGTATGTCCCAGGTTGGCTCTGTCAAACTTTACACACCCTAGGCGTATGTCCCAGGTTGGCTCTGTCAAACTTTACACACCCTAGGAGTATGTCCCGGGTGGCTCTGTCAAACGTTATACACCCAAGGAGTATGTCCGGGGTTGGCTCTGTCAAACGTTACACACTCTAGGGGTATGTCCTGGGTTGGCGCTGTCAAGCGTAGTGGTGGTGATTGTGGTCGTTGTGATAGTAAATGTAGTAGTTGTACTATGGAGGGATTATTATTTATTCGATGTCTATTATTATTATTACTTTAGTTTTCCTATATGCGACGTTTTTCGTATCGTGAATTTGCTTAACGCAAGGATTGTCTGAAACGCAACAATTGGGTTATTGGAGAACTTGATGTTATGTTTGACATTGTTGCTCTTGATTGTCTCAGTAGCTCCCTGGTATTTCCCATATTATATCTTCCCCACCCGTCCCCTTTCTACAAGTCATTAAAAAGCTGTCAGTCCACGTAGTTTTGTATTCTGTATTGGGTCACCCGCCCCCTTCCTATCCCGTGGTACACCACTGAATACATTCACACTCTCGCGAGCCCACACACGCACACACTGAAAGGGCCACCTATATGAGTCAGTCATATGGGCCCCAGTGTTAGCTGAGCGTTATTGATTGACTGCTCGCTTTTTGATAGGAAAATGGTGGATGCTCTTTTCCCGGGCGTGTTCAGCGAGCGCCCATTGTCAAATACCAAGGGCGGTCTGATAAAATTCGCTGGGAGAAAAGGCATGAAAGAACTTCATTGGTCTGTGATTGTTCATTTTGCCCAGATACTCGTTAACTTATGAATAAAATATTCTTCGTTGAGAAATGGGTGGCTAAATTGTCTTAGCTACCATGTTAAAAACGACTTTATATGACACTCCTTTCATTGACACCACTCACACCATGTACGTACACGCGTAAAAGAATGGAATAGTCTTACAAATAAATGAAAAACAGCTTTGTGAATGTGAGTGTCATCAAACAATATACACGAATGTATTGACTGTCTGGCACCTTGCCATCTTGACAAGCAATAGTTTGTAAAATGGAATTATACCTATCCATAACACAAAGCCTGAGATTACTGTTTAATGATAGTACATATGGCAATGATAATGATCATAACGATCATAATATACACAAATGTAAAACCTGACTTTGCAGCGTGATTTAAAAAAACAAACACCTTGGGTCCTATGCGTCGAGTCCAAAATCATGCACGATGATGCACAGATACAGGCAGCGAATGGACACCGAGCGAGAGGGATTTGATGGTCCATTATGTGCTGCCTGTTACTGGTTCGTTTAGCAAGATTCTGCTGTGTGTGTCCTTGTGTTTGAAGCTGTGTCACTGTCTGTCCAACTGAAATATATTTCAAAACTCCACCACTGTCTATTAAGTGTCTAGTTTAGCGCAGGATACGTGTCTTGGATAGAATGGTTGAAACACTACAGGCGGACAGTTCAAGTTACAGCTGAGAATGACACTTGGTTAATCATTAGTTGTGAATGGATGAATGTTATGAACACTTGCTGGAACAGAACTTGTACATATCGCTTTATTCAACGTAGTTTTAATATATGAGTTGTTGAATGCCAAATCTATTTTGAAAGGGTCAGATGGGTTTATCAAAAATAACTATCTTGATAGAGATTTTGCATTTTGACTGGAACGTTAGTAAGCCTCTTGTTGCTAATTTTTTTTACAAAAAACTCTTCTCTTAATTTTTGTTGTTGTTATTTTGACTTTGGGGTTGTTCTCTAACCCTGTTAATTAATGTTTAACCTTGAGTGAGATGATAACGAATGATTTCACTTAGTGACGTTGTACTCACTTTACCCGACTCCACGGCCATGACCTCCTAACACGGCTAATCTTTGAATCATATATTGGATATATCGTGATGGCCCTATATTTGCATAGACCAGTCGGCACTAGGGTGTTGTAGTCAATACCACACCGATCGCCTTTACTTCCTATATTTTCTGGCACCCATGTAGGCTGGGTGGCCCTGGGAGCCCAGGTCAGTTTAACAATAAAATTCGCGTTGATGGGGGTTCGAACACCTGACCTAGGGATTGCCAACCAAATGTGTTATTTGCCACGCTACCGTGATTCCCACAGGGGCGTCGTACAGGATTGTAAAATGAATGTTCATAAATAACGTAGACATCTGTGGCCACTGACCAGAGGACAACTAAACACACAGGCACTGATCAGGGCACACGCATGGAGGCCTCCAGTGAAGAACGCTTGAAAATATCCCCCTCGTCCCCCATCACACTTTACAATTTTGGCCGCCTGTCCTTTAACTTGAGGATTGATTGATTGATTTAGGAACCGACATCACAGCATTCGGGACATTCCCATAAGCGCCCCGTCCCCATCCTCAGCAGCCAGCGAAGAGTTCCAACACTAATAGTTCCAGTAGCAATCTGATTATATGTCCGTCTAGCCTTTCCTCTGGGTGTCGATCGTCGGCCAGTGTGAATGTATTAACTGCTTGACGGGGGAAATAGCGATTAGGTGTCAGAAGATAAATTCATACATAATAGCCCACGACAAGCAAGATGCAAGTACGAGCAATCGGCGTGTTTGGGGAAATGAACTCACACTTACATATTTGGCCGGAAGTGAGCGGAAAACAAAGCAGCTGATTGTAGCCTGGTAACTCAAGATGACTTGTTTATTTCTGAAGATTGCGAAAAAAAAGTCAATGACTTGTCATAAACAACGCCAACAGCTGGGTTTCAACATAACAGCGCTACATTTCTGCACCGTATTTACTGTCTGAGGGATGAGCAGTACTGGTCTAGGGCAGGAAGCTATTTCTGTTGTACTTTATGATCACGAAGTCTTGTGTGTGTGTGCGCGCGCGCCCCCTCCGCGTGCGTGCGTGCGTGCGCGCGCGCGCGCGCCTGTTGCTTCTTCTTGGTCTTCCTTCTTCTGCGTAATGTGTAACTTGCTGAAAATAGTTTTTTTTAGTTCATCCTTCTTCCTTTTCTTTCTTTCTTCCTCCCTTCTTTAAACCTGGAAGGTAAGAATAATAGAGTAAACTACTATACTTTACAGTGATGCGTTGTAGAGAGCGGGGGTGACTGCCTTCCGACCACAGAGGAAAAAGATGGGAAACCTCTCTCCCCCTCCCCCCCCCCCCCCCCCCCCCCCCCACTAACTAAAACAGGGAAAGTCAAAATAAAGAAGGTTCTAGAGACAGGGGCCGTTTTCACCAATTATTGTTTATGTTCCTGCCCAGTCAATGGATTAAACTGTCAGGCTGTAATTGCAACAGTAAGTGTACTAACTAAACTTACACAGATTAAACTAACAAATCAGGAACAATACAGAAGCTCAAATTTACAACTTCAGGGAAAACTAATGTTCATACAAATACTGAAGCATAAAACCAAGCACTACAGTCAACTGCATTCCAAAATCAGACATGAACAATGAGTGGTCTCTAGCAAATAACCAGACCTCAGTCTAGGCTAAGTCTGTGAGATAAACCAAGTATAGCAACCTGATTGGTAAAACACCTAAACTGAGTAGAATGTGACACTTAACAAAAGCAGGATACCTTAACAAAAAATGTGACTCTTAAATAGGAAGAACTTTAACACGGACAAAAATAAGACACCATAATAACAAGGGAAAATTAGACAGAAACAATTACAACACCAACAAATATAAGGCACCTTAACATAACAGATAGACACCAACAATAACCAGGAGAGCTCTGACATTAGTCATTAACCACTCCTGCAACATAAAAGCAATATCTAATTATCTGTATTACAAAATCAATACATGTTTGAATCATAATGCATGCATGAGTAATAAATGCCTATATTTCCCAATGTTCATTCTTCATGGTGATTAAATCTTCAGTTGTTAAATGCAGCAATTAATGTTGTATCATCAAATCACCCACTTTACCATCCTCTCCAGGATGCTATCACAAACTAACACTTGATGTTTGACCTGACCATTTTCTACTGCAATATTCTCAGCCATTTCTTATTTACCATGTAGCGCAGTATTCCCTTACAAAATGCCTCCAATTTAGTTTAACTATCATATACAGATCCTACTCACCCTAGTGATGAAAGATTAGATCTGACTTGCCCAGCTATAAATAATTTAACTATTACATCCAACACACACATACACCTGTATTTCTAATCTTGTAGATTAGTAGAGTGAATTTACATCACCCTCTTCTACTTCTGAAGACCTCAACTTATGTAAATTCACATGTAGCCTGGGACCATCTACTTCTGATGTCCATGGCTGAATAAAGCTGCTCCACACCAACACCTCTGTCAATATAATACAATGCTGCTGACCACATCTGATATTATTACAAAATAATGTTGACCAGTGTTGCCTAAGGCCAACTGCAGTTAGTGCACAGTCCTTTGTGGCTGGACAGCAGATGTTGAGTTACCTTCTCTCTTTTCCATGCTTGGGACGCAGAGGTGTTTCCAAGGCACCACGGCCAGGTTCTATACTGGCCAAGACCTACTGACATGTCCTTGTCGCGAGTCCTGAGCAACAGGTCCCTTTGGGGTCCTGGCTAACTTCAGTAGGATTGTTGATTCCTCCAAAGTCGGAGAGTATCTGCCTGCACAGTGAGGAACCACCAGTCTGCACACCAATAAGCCAGACATGGGACAACAGATACTCACACAAACCTCAGGTCCTGTATGACATCACACTGATGTTGGACAACAGGATGTCTTCATCCGACATACAGGACTTCACGCTGGATTTCACAGCCAGCGAACGCAAGCAAGCAATCAAGCAATTCTCCATGCTTTATGTGGTACACCAGTTATAAATCTCCCTTTATTGTGCCTTATGAGGCATAATTAATACACGTAAACATCTTCACAAAAGATGATATGTGGCTTTATACCACACATTTTTCATGATAGGGCAAGCACCATGTTTTACCTCAGATAGAACCTCTGTCACAATGATTCCACTAAAAATCTGATACAGCTTCTAGAGCAAACACCACTACATCATTGTCTTAGGAGTGATGCCAAACTTCAACTATTGCTAAAGAATAAATTCCTTTGCTGTGTGACCATCTTGGTGAATCTGCCGTATGGCTCTGCATGATTTTAGTATTTTAGAGCACTGTAGTGATTCATCTTGGCTGTTATAGTTATCTGAGTACCTACTTCTAAGCACTATATATAATTTTAGTTCTTTCTCTGCTGTTAAATCCACATGGCTTAACCATATGTCCATTCAGCCTTAAACACATTATTGCTACAGAATAATCATGTAAAATACTCTCATGTTACATACATACTATAAATAGTACATATATGATCATGATCTTCAGCATTTACTATTACTTAGGAGTATTCATTCTCCTCAGCAATCAATTACAAAACATTCAATCCTATGCAACATGGCTGGTGTGACACCATGTGGCCAGGCATGATTTCAATTAGTACATTTAATAATGTATGACATATATTTTTATATCTCACAACCCCCATTTCTGCTAGCTTGAGCTGTTTACTAAACAACCATTGAAACTAAAAAACCATTGATCAAACTGACTAGTTGATTTCACCATCAAAAACACATTTGATAATTTATTTCCACACTTAATGTCATCATGCTTGATTGCTAATTTCTTTATCATGTATTTGTTATATGCTTAATCACATAAAACTCCAGGAACATGAAATCAGTCTGTATAAAAGCTAATCTCATGAATGTTTAGTTTAGTTTAGTCGATGGATCAACATCACGGCACACGGGTGTAACCCATAAGTGCTCTGTTCTCCTCCTAACTCAAACCTGAATCTGGAGAAACTCAGCACAGTGCATGAACTCCGTAGCACCGGTGAGGATCCTGAAATACTTTGGATAGATTTTTAACTCACAATTTTGCCCAGGCAGCACCGTTAGGCTACTCTTTTTCGATTTCCAACTGCCAAGGGATTTTTTACGTGCGCAACAATACACACGGGCGTCCGATCTCACTACCCAGAGACCAGGGGAAATTTTATTACTAGAAGTCCACGTGAAATAAATCCCGGTCCTCACCGGAGCTTGAACCCGGGACCTCCAGCACTCGAGGCGGACACCATACCTCAAGACCATGCAGCCCTCTATGAATCTCATGAATATTTATTTATATTATCTATTTCTACAATCTCAAATAACTGTTGTTTCACCCATGATGTGTCCACAACATACATTGTTTCGAACCTGTATCTTGACTCGCCAATTTATAAAACTTAACTATTAAATTAATCATTATGTCATATTGAAACAAAGACTGCCTGCAAATCAACTACAGGGCATAACACCCGCAGCTTTCTTAGACGTAATGCAGACGGGTCAGCAACCAGACACAGACAGAACTGATGGATTTCCTTAGTTTATCACTTTGTTTCCAGGTGGTCACGAGGTCCTTCTGCTTTAACCGAGATCCTTCTGCTTTAACTGGCCAAATGATGATTTCAGTTTGGTCCTTTTTCTTTTCTTTTCTTTTCTTTTTTTTTTTTTTAAATTTCTTTTTGTTTCTTTTAGTTTTTTCCATTCCTCCTTTCTTTCTTTCTTTCTGTCTGTCTGTCTGTCTGTCTGTCTGTCTGTCTGTCTGTCTGTCTGTCTGTCTGTCTGTCTGTCTGTCTGTCTGTCTGTCTGTCTGTCTGTCTGTCTGTCTGTCTGTCTGTCTGTCTGTCTGTCTGTCTGTCTGTCTGTCTGTCTGTCTGTCTTTCTTCTGCTTCCTCTCCCTTTAATTCTCCTTTTCCTCCTTCTCTTCCTACTTCTCCTGCTTTCTTTCTTCCTTCTTCCTTTTTTCTCTTCCTTCTTTCTTTCTTCCTTCTTTATTTCTTCCTTGTTCTTCCTTTTTTCCACTGACTTGCTCCTTCTTTCTTCATCCTTATGCTTCTTCTTCTTCCTTATCTTGTTCTTTCTTCTTCATCTTCCATCTTCTACTTCATCCTTCTTCGGCTTCCTTCCTGCTTCTTCCCTTTGAGCTCCTCCTCACTTCCTCTTTTCTTCTTTTCCTTCTTCACTGTCTTTTTCTCCTCCTCTTCCTCCCCTCTCCTCTTCTTCTACTTCTTCCTCTGTTTCTTCATCATTGTCTTCATCATTGTCTTAATCATTGTCTTCGTTGCCTGCCTTCTTTGTCATCCATAGCTTGGTCTGTTGCAGACATTAATTGTCAGGGTAAGGATAGGGATCAGGTTGCGATGGAACTACACACAGAACTCAATCAGATAAATTCTGGGTGTGGTGAAGCTTGTGCAATAGTTAACTCAACAAAGGCAGCTGTGACATGGTTATCTTTGAATAACCATATTGTCACCACTCCAACATCAACTGTAAATCTGTGCTCAGAGATTGTGCAAAGAACGCAGGCAATGAAATACCTGGGGATACGATTTGATCGAAGCCTTGCTTATACTGAGCACATAGACCAGGTGATAAAAAAGACCAAGCGAGGTTTGGCTGCAATGAGGGTGATGGTGGCAGAAAACTGTGAGCAGTGCCATCTATGTCTTCTATACGAGGGTCTGGTCCTTTTCTGTTTTTGAGTATGAGATGGGGATTCTGACTTTTAGCCATAAGCAGATGAAAAGGATGAAGAACAAAGCTATGCATTATATACTAGGGTGTACTTGAGATACAGCATGCAGGGCAATGCGCTACCTTCTTGATTTTCCAAGCATGGGGGACAGAATACAAATTTGCCATTCACTTGCCTACCTCAACACAAATGCACATCCACTGCATGGTGAAATTAAGAAGGCAAAGGGCAGAACGTTGAAAAGAGGAAAATCATGATTGGGTCAAGCCAAAGACATTCTTAAGCCGAAGACATTCTTTAACAAGTGTGGTCACTTGAGGACTTAGAACCTTGGAGGAGTGGGTACAAGTGCCAGCAGAGTTCTGTACATCCTTTTCAGTTTGCATCCAATTAGACAGAAAATGCAGACAATAAAATCAGGTTGCTGTGGGGGCAGAAGTACAGGTTTTGATCTTTGAGAATTCTTTAGAGGGTGATGCTGTCATTTATACAGATGGATTGGTCATTTGAAGCATGAGAAGTTAATGGGCATTTACGCTCAGGCTGGAGGGCGACTTGTGAAGGAAGATTCTGGTGCTTTTGCCTTGACCACAAGTAGTCTGACTATTGAAGTCATGGCAGTAAGTAAAGCAATAACAAGGCTCGAAAGACATGCATTCTTCCTTAGTGACTCATTGAGTATGCTCAGGAAGATAGAGATGGGTTGGGTCCGAAGCCAGTGGTTGTTGTCTCTGGGGCAGTCACAGCCGGCAAAGTTTAGTTGCATTGTTGTGCCAGGGCATGCAGGTGTACAAGGAAATGAGCAGGCCTGCAGGTGGACGGCAGATGAGCCATGGACCAGGCTGATATACTGAGAACTAAGTGATGAATGTGAGTCTACAACCATGGTCAGACTGCGAGAACAGCAAGTTAAAAGAGGTGTGGCCAGACAGGAGCACTATGCAGGAAGCCAAAAAAGATTAATAAACCAACACAGAACTGGTGTCGTGAGCCGCTACATGCTGCGGGATTTACTGAGGAGGGGATCTGAGCACTTACGGACTGAATGGTTCGATGTGCAATGAGAATTATCTGTCGACTAACTAACATTAATAATCAAAACTGTCCAATCCTCTTTGTCATTTGTTATCATGAAGTTGGTGGAGCTTAGCTTAAACATCTGGCAATAATATTATATCTATGTACACATTTGTTTCCCTCTGCCTATCTCAGTTAGTTTTGTTCACATAAGACTAATTTCTCTAATCCATTTCTTCACCTTAGAAATTTGGTATTTTCTTTGTGGGTTTGATGAGTGACATAGATAGCCTGCAACTGTAAATACCTCAGCATTTGTTTCTTTTCTATCCACAATAATTCAATATTCTTCTCAAAAACCACATCTCCACTGTCCCTAGCTTTCACACAATGTTAATATTACTCAGTCTGTTACATAAAGTCTGTCAAAACTACCAGATGTCATGTCACATAGCAAAGGTTAATGGATGATGTTTAGCACAGGAGAGCCTGGCACATGATACCACATTTAGTCTGAGAATGGAGGGGAGGCAGTCAATACAGCTTTCTGCTGGCTGGAGGGCAAATAGCAAACACATGCCGTGATTGTAACAGACTCACTATGATTGTAACAGACTCACTGTGATTGTAACAGACTCACTGTGATTGTAACAGGCTCACTGTGATTGTAACAGACTCACTGTGATTGTAACAGACTCACTGTGATTGTAACACTCACTGTGATTGTAACAGGCTCACCGTGATTGTAACAGGCTCACTGTGATTGTAACAGACTCACCAGAGCATATTGAGAAGAGTAAAGACAGGCATGCTTCATGCAGAGTGGCATGCATCAGTTAAAAAAATAGATAAGGAGCATCACTTGGATCTTTTCCCCAGGGCATGAAGGTGTGTTGGTAAACGAGGCGGACAGATTGGTTGGTTCTGCAACACTGGGTTGGGTATTGGTGCACAACAAGACAGATATGGCCAGGGCCTTATGCAATGATGTCAGTTCTTGACTCAACTCAACTCTTAATTTCTCTTATTGGGTGTGAATCATTTGTGGATTTGCCAACATGTTAGTTAATTTTTTTTTAAAGTTAATTTGATTTGATAATTTGTTTAGTAACTTTGATTATCCGTATGGCCATCTGTTTATTTAAACATTTTTGACTTCTTATTTTATATTCACGGGTCTGTTTGTTTCTTTAACTTTATTACATTGATTAAGTTCACTGCACTGCTATGTTTGTTTTTTCTAACAAACACAAATAGGGTATCTATTATTAACTGTAACTGATATCACTTGTGATTGTGTCTTAGTACAGCTCACCAGATCTACTTCCTGTCTTCGTTGATTCACTCAACAGTAAGTGCAGCATGTTGTAACTACGGGAGGGAGGCACTTCACATCGGCAGATTGCTAAAAGATGGGACTCACATTGTTTGGTTACATGGGTCGAGAGTAACTAGAGAACATTATGAGAACTGTTTGGGTGTTAGAAAAACAGTATGACAGATGGAGAAGATGCATAATGAGTTGGCCGGCTAGCATAGATGATACTCAGAACGTGAGCTTATCAAAAATATTATTGTGGAAGAACATAATAGCCTACACTGTGTGAAACATAGTGTAGCATATGTTATGACAGTTGAAAGTTTGGTTTTTATTGTTCTTTTGTAATAATGTTCTTAGATTTGTCTGTATTTCTGTGACCTGCAGGAGGTTCTTCATGTGGCAAATATTGATATGCAGCTGGCAGCAGCCACCGCTTTCCTGCAGATACTGGAGAGAAAACTGGTGACCGTGGAAGAGTACAAGAAAACCTTCTTGCAGACAATACTCACTTCTGTGGACAGTAAGAATGAAGGTGGGCTCTTCACTTGTACATAACAGGCATTCATGTCTTCTAGTCCAAGTTTATTGTTTGATCTGAGATGTCCAGGCACAGTCAGCAAGCCTAAATGGTATTTATCCATGAGCAGCTGAGGCATCTTCAGGAGTTATCTTATAGTTGAGCCATCTTCAGCAGTTATCTTATAGCTGAGCCATCTTCAGGAGTTATCTTATAGCTAAGCCATCTTCAGGTATTATCTCATGGCTGAGCCATCTTCAGGAATTATTTCATAGCTGAGCCATCTTCAGGAATTATCTCATAGCTGAGTCATCTTCAGGAATTATCTCATGGCCGAGTCATCTTCAGGAATTATTTCATAGCTGAGCCATCTTCAGGAATTATCTCATGGCTGAGTCATCTCCAGGTATTATCTCATGGCTGAGCCATCTTCAGGAATTATCTCATAGCTGAGCCATCTTCAGGAATTATTTCATACCTGAGCCATCTTCAGGAAACAGCTCATGCTGAGCCATCTTCAGGAAACAGCTCATGCTGAACCATCTTCAGGAAACAGCTCACATTGTCCATCTCTTTATTGTCTTTAGCTTAAGCAAACATTGTCTTTAAATGTTGCTGCCTTGAAGGTAAACAACTTCTGTACCCCCTGTTTCCCAGTTGTAAATTCACATTGGCATATTTGTGTCGTCTTGTATTACATAACACACTTATGTTCCTTTGTTCTGTATAAACTCACATAAGTTCATAGCCTGTCCACTGGCATTCACAACAGAGAAGTGCTGAAGCAGAATCCTGTCATAGGTTGTCTGCTGTGTGTTGGGACTGTCACATTTTGTAGGCCTGAATGCATGCAGGAATGGCTGGCCAGTCCTCCCACAGTGACTGGCCAGCCCAGGTATCTCTGGTCTGACCATCTCATGTCATTGTCAGTGCAACTTCCTACTGTTCTGCCCACACACCCGCTGTCTATTTGAATTGATACTATAGCATATTTGTGTTCCTTCTTTTGGACAAATCCACATGGTGATTTATAGTCTGTCTGCTTGAATTTGAGGTGGATGCCATATCTCTGAGCCAGTCCCCTAGACAGGGGTTAGGTAACTTGATATATTTTCATGGAGAAACAAGTTTATTTCAAACTATTTATAGTAGCAGAGAGCGAATGCCATGGATAAACATGACTGTCAATGCCAGATGGGATAGATTATAAAGTTTCCATTTGTATCAATATGCTTTTTTATAATGTCAGCTTCCTTGTATTTATGTATTTGAAACATTTGTCCTTTCCTGTTTTCAGAGGTCGCAAATGCCTGGCTAGAGACACTGCTAAGTTGCATTGACTTGCTACCAAAGGATGTTGTAGAGAAGGACGTAAGTATTGTTTGTAGAAAATATATAAGATGTACTTGTTGGTGTATGTTGGTGACTGCTGTCTGTCTGTGTGGGAAGCATGGATTGGCTGCGATAGGTTTTCTTTAATCTAAGTTCTCTTTTGCTTGTAGATGGGCCAAAAGTTTGTGCAACAGGACGAAGCATGCATGCTCAAAATCCTAGCATTGGGTCTATCATTTGACAGATTAATTTTGTTTTGTCACTGCTAAATATGCATCTCAAAATGCCAGATTGCACAATCATCTCTGACACACAGTATGCTGTTGACACACACACTCATCTCTGACACACTATGTTGTTGACACACACACTCATCTCTGACACACCATATGCTGTTGGCACACACAATCATCTCTGACACGGTATGATGTTGACACACGATCTACAATTGAAACACAAACACTGTCTACTTCTGACACACAGTATGCTGTTGACACACACAATCATCTCTGACACACATAATCATCTCTGACACACAAAATCATCTGTGACACACAGTATGCTGTTGACACACACACTCATCTCTGACACACCGTATGCTGACACACACACTTATCTCTGACACACCATATGCTGTTGACACACACTCATCTCTGACACACAGTATGCTGTTGACACACAAGATCATCTCTGACACACACAATCATCTCTGACACACCATATGCTGTTGACACACACAATCATCTCTGACACACAGTATGATGTTGACACACACACTCATCTCTGACACATAGTATGCTGTTGATACACACACTCATCTCTGACACACAGTATGATGTTGACACACACACTCATCTCTGACACACAGTATGTTGTTGACACACACACTCATCTCTGACACATTGTATGCTGTTGACACACACACTCATCTCTGACACATTGTATGCTGTTGACACACACACTCATCTCTGACACACTATGCTGTTGACACACACATACACACTCATCTCTGACACACAGTATGCTGTTGACACACACACACTCATCTCTGACACACTGTATGCCGTTGACACACACACTCATCTCTGACACACCGTATGCTGACACACACACTTATCTCTGACACACCATATGCTGTTGATACACACACAATCATCTTTGACACACCATATGCTGTTGACACACACAATCATCTCTGACACACAGTATGATGTTGACACACACACTCATCTCTGACACAGTATGCTGTTGACACACACACTCATTTCTGACACACAGTATGCTGTTGACACACACATTCATCTCTGACACAGTATGCTGTTGACACACACAATCATCTCTGACACGCCGTATGCTGTTGACACACTGTATGCTGTTGACACACACACTCATCTCTGACATACAGTGTGCTGTTGACACAGTCATCTCTGACACATTGAATGCTGTTGACACACACACTCATCTCTGACACACAGTATGATGTTGACACACTCATTTCTGACACACAGTATACTGTTGTCACACATAATCATCTCTGACACACAGTATGCTGTTGACACAAATTATCTCTGACACACACAATCATCTCTGACACACAGTATGCTGTTGACACACACACACTCATCTCTGACACACAGTATGCTGTTGACACACACAATCATATCTGACACACAGTATGCAGTTGACACACACAATTATCTCTGAAACACACATTCATCTCTGACACACCTTATGCTGTTGACACACACATCTCTGACACATAGTATGCTGTTGACACACACACTTATCTCTGACACACAGTATGCTGTTGACACACATGCTCATCTCTGACACACCATATGCTGTTGACACACACACTCATCTCTGACACACAGTATGATGTTGACACACACACAATCATCTCTGACACACTGTATGCTGTTGACACACACACAATCATCCCTGACACACTGTATGCTGTTGACACACACACTCATCTCTGACAAACTATGCTGTTGACACACACACTCATCTCTGACACACCATATGCTGTTGACACACACAATCATCTCTGACACACAGTATGCTGTTGACACACAATCTATAATTGAAACACAAACATTGTCTACTTCTGACACACAGTATGCTGTTGACACACACAATCATCTCTGACACACATAATCATCGCTGACACACACAATCATCTCTGACACACAGTGTGCTGTTGTCACACACACTCATCTCTGACACACAGTATGCTGTTGACACACATACTCATCTCTGACACACAGTATGCTGACGACACACACACTCATCTCTGACACACAGTATGCTGTTGACACACACTCATCTCTGACACACAGTATGCTCTTGACACACACACTCATCTCTGACACACAGTATGATGTTGACACACAATCTACCATTGAAACACACACACTGTCTACTTCTGACACACAGTATGATGTTGACACAGGTATTCTGCCTTTGATACACACAATCTATCTACCTCTGACATACAACTTGACACAGTCTGCCTTTGATTCAAGCAGTCTGCCTTTGACACACACAAACACAATCAGCTGACAAGCACAATCTTTAAGAGTGCTAATGTTTAACAAAAGTAAAATCCAATCAGATATGCGTGACCAGAGTTACATAATGTGAACTAAATTCATGTTAACTAGCATAATGTAATATTTGTTACTAAAGCATCACAAGTGTTTTTATTGGATTGTACTAGTAAAACGTTTTGGGAAAAAATAATGAGACATGCGTGGTTGGATAAATCTTAAAAATTAAAACATAGGTATCCAATTCAATTCACTACTCCATTTATACGTTGAGATGTTAATTGTTGAAACAAATTACTAGATAGAAATGCATTATCATAGGCACATATGTAAATTTCCATTTGACTAGTTTAAAATTCTTGATTTGAAATAAAGTATTGCAAACAAAAGAAGTAATAAATGTTTTCTGCTTCCAAAAGAACTGCTGATAACACATATAAACAGTTATTGTTTTTTTAGAGGATGATAAAAGAAAGTCAAAGACTTTCCCAGTATTACATCATCTGGACTATTTAGAACAAGAAAATTCCCATGTATTATGTACTGATTACTGGATAATTTTATATTGAAAGAAAAATATGTGGGTGTTAGAAGGAAAATGACTGGAGAATTGGGTTGTAAGATCTGATTAGGGTAACAGTGGCGGCAGGGAGGGGGCAATGGGGGTCGCAGGGTCAACTGTGAAAATTAGGAGAATGCGGGTTCTATTGGTGAGTGCATTGGTGAGTGAGAGGTGATGAGAGTCGGGTTCTATTGGTGAGTGAGAGGTGATGAGAGTTGGGTTCTATTGGTGAGTGAGAGGTGATGGGATTTGGGCAGTGTGCGGCATGTGGGGTGAACTTGTTGATAGAAGTGAGAGTTGTTAATTTTACAATAAATAATTGGCAAACAGTTGATGCCAAACACAGTTTAATATAGTCCCAATCTAATCCTTGTCAATTGACTAATGTTTTGGGGTGAAGACTTATGTCTTTTGAGGAAAACTTCAAGGTTTACTTGTACCTTTGTAGTACAAAATATCTACCTAATAATATGCATTCAGTGTTTATTTTGAATAGTGCATTTTATTGACTCATTTTGGAAAACAAAATTGGTGACAGCCAGTCATTTTGCATTCATTTGATTAGCACAGAACTCATGCTTTTATTAATCCACATTTATTATACATTTATTTGTTTACATTTTATGTGAATTTTTTGCTTCAACTCTAGAAATGTTTGGTATCAAAACAAATTCTTAATATCACCATAAAACATTTTGCTGAATTATTCCACATACAGAAGTTATATCAATACAGTTTAATTTTAGCAATGATGCTAACATTCAAGCAGATAGTTTGAAGGATGCAAACTTTGAACGAATAATTTAATACTTGTCCGAAAGACTTTCATTAACATTTTTGCCTTGGTAATGGTAACTGTTCAAATATTCTCATGATGATACTACGTAGACTGCCTAGCTTGTAACCGATTCACGTAAGCAGGGTTACTATGTCTACATTTTCAATCTCAACTGGACTTCCATAAGTTAATGGACAACGTGACCATGCTGATAAAAATTAATTTGATAATAGTGGAGCAAATTTACACATTTATTTTAAAATGAGTCTAATTATTTCTACACTTTATAACAACTGTGTTTACCAATAAATAATGTACAAACTGCCATAAATAATTAACAACAAAATGCAACTTATTTTCAAAATCAAATACTAAACACCTAGAAATCAACTCCCAGGATTTCATGCACGTGACCGGATAATTTTCAGAGATGTTTGCATTTGTGAAACTTTAGATTGACATATTCCTATTAATTTTCTGGTGATTAGGAAGCAAATAAGGCATGACCTAGTTCAGCCAAAGATTGCAATTTCAGTTTTCATTTGGTTTTTAAAAAGAGAAAATATCATCGGTAAACGAGAGGTTACCCATGATGTAAATTAGTGTCTAGTTTTTATAGTGGATAATTCAGTTATGCAGATTTATTAGTGATTATATTTTCTTATCATACTTTATCCATTTTTTTCTCTCAATATCCTGTTGCTAGCACCTGGAATAATTTTTAAAATTATATTTGCACATTTATTTGCTTTCATTATTTTCAATGTTTAGTTAAATTCAATCTCTGTTACTGCTTTCTCGTTTCTTCAGTTTTTTTTTCCTTCTAATTAATGTTGTCCTGTTTTTTAAACATTTCCAGAATAATTAGTTTTGGAAATGACCATCTGTGTGTATATTTTCAAATTGCTAGTTACATATGCTATATGGAAGATGTTTTGTATATTGTTCATACATAATTTACTCTACAGCCTTAAAACAAAAAAACTATTTTATAACCTTGCTACTGCACAATCAGCTAAACACTTGCTTTGTTTTGATTTATGTTGTTCTTTCTCATTTTCTGACACATCTTGTAACAACACAGACGGGTTTTAGCTGTTTTAACAAGATTATTCGTAATGTTTCTGTATGTCAATTGATTTCTGGTGCCAGTTACCCCTTCCACTTCATTGCATTGTGTGTTGATCTCATTGTTTATTTTCGTTAGGCAAAGAGTTTTAGTTGTAGTTTGTGAACAGTCATTGTGTATGAAGATAATCTAGCCACATTGAATAGTTTACACAATTTCAGATACTTCATGGAGAAAATTATGTATGTATTAGCAAATAGTACTTGATTTTACATGTTCTGTTGTTGATGTTGAGCTTAACTTACATTGGCTATTTGTTTATACTTTGTTTTGTATTTACAATTTCATAACCCGTTATGTGTTATTCTTATTGAAATGTTTACTTTTATATGTTAACTGTTTTGTTTTTACTAAGAAACCACCCATGGAATACTGTTTTACTGTGTCCCACAGTTCTGGGGAATGCTAGTTTTATTGATGGAAACTGTGGAACATTAAATGTCCTATTTAATATAAAGTTACCTTTCAAATCTCTGAGCTTATTGAAACAAAAGCATGAATAGTTATACACAAGTTTAATTTTTTAGGAAATGTATGCCAAGTGAACAATGAAAACACAGTAAATTCAGTCATTCTTGGTTCAGTTTTCAACAAATATATTATGAGAAATTTGTTTGGTTGCTTAGTTTAGCATTCGTTTTCCTACTCAGCAGTTTTCAACTGATGTACTACTTGATCTGACCTATTTGTTTAGCATCATTAAACAATAATTAGCAGGTCAGCATGGCCGAATGGATAAGAACGTGTTCTTAAACATCTGGTATGCTGATGCCGGGGTAAGGGGTTCAATCTCTACACTGGACAGTTGGACTAAAATGTTGACCAATCGTCCTTGACTTGGGGACATAAATTACAAGTACCTCTGAAGTCAGAGTGGGTTAAACTGATGGCGAGGGACACTGTTAATAGGGAAAGCTGATCCACATGCAAAATTAATAGGGAAAGCTGATCCACATGCAAAATTCAGTCCAGCACTACTAGAAACTGTGTGTATGGACTACGCTTAAGTTCAAAGCGAGCGAGCGCAAAAAAACAAAAAACAATAATGAATAATGTCACAGAAGAGGCAAATTATTTCAGTACGTATGAATGCTGTGGTCAGTGTAATCAGCTAATGTCCTCTATCAAATATATCTTATGACTTTGAACATTATGTATTGTTCATTTTGAATGCATATGAAGACACAAGTAAGTTTTTTTTTTTTTCTGACTTCTCACAAAAAATAAAATATTCATTTGAAATGAGCTAGTATGTGTAGATGAATAAATTTTCTCTATTTTATTTAGCTACTCTGAAGAAAAGCATTACTTCCACAGTTTCCATAAATGTCTTTGTGCCTCTGAATCCAGCTTTATGTGTAAAATTCCTGGATAAATCCCCACAAATCCCATCTTGTTTAGCTACATATAAGTCATTTCAGACATGTTTGTGTGAAATAATTGTGGCCTTTTTCCTGGTTTCATTTAAATTGATCCTTGTAAGTCATTAGAGACATTTTAATATAAAATTAAAATCATCTTGAATCATTGAATCAGTATCATAAATGCATGTTCTCCAAATTTGTGTAGCTCTACATATGGATTATTTTAGAAATTAAATGTCAAATTTAGCCATTCACATAAATTGTAGGAGGCATCGTTCTCATCTAAAATCATTTTGATTGTCAAACACTTTGATGTTGTGCTGTTTACTCCTGCCACATATTGTTTACAACTCTAGTCTTCAGCTGTAGGCATGCGTTATGTTCCTCAGTACTCCTAAATACATATATGTTTTCTTGAAACTAGTGTCTCTTCTAATCAAAATTAATGGCCATAGTTCCCAGATATGCAACAATCGACTTGACTTTGGATTCTGAAAAAAGATAATATAGGGTTAGCCTAACTTGGCATCACAAGACGTAGGATATTTATGTAGATTAGTTGGCTATCTAATGAGAATTTAGATAAAAGCTATGACTCTTCTACTTCCCTTATTTATAAATTCAGGAGAGACCCGCTGAGATTTGTTTTATTGGTTTTGTGAACATTTAAACATACTCTCACACCCAAAAATTTATTAAATATGAGTTTAAACAGAAATGTTTATTCATAAAGTCTGGGGGAAAAAGTTTGCAAAACTAATATATATATTTGGATGATATAATCTTACTCATCATAGGGGGCTGCGTGGTCTCGAGGTATGGTGTCCGCCTCGAGTGCTGGAGGTCCCGGGTTCAGGCCCCGGTGTGGACCAGGATTTATTTTTAAAGAATCCACCGGGACTTCCAGTAATTTCCCCTGGTCTCTGGGTAGTGAGATCGGACACCCGTGTGTATTGTTGCGCACGTAAAAAATCCCTTGGCAGTTGGAAATCGAAAAAGAGTAGCCTAACGGCGCTGCCCGGGCAAAATTTCGAGTTAAAAATCTACCCAAGTATTTCAGGATCCTCGGCTGTGCTACGGAGTTCGTGCACTGAGCTGAGTTTCTCCAGACTCAGGTTTGAGTTAGGAGGAGAACGGAGCACTTATGGGTTGCACCCGAGTGCCGTGATGTTGATCCATAAACTAAACTAAACTAAACTAATCTTACTCATGAACATTTAGTTGTGGGGGGGGGAATAGAAGAGGGGGGGGGGGGGAAGGGGGTGTCATGGCTGAGAGGTTACGGCATCCACCTTTGGCTCAGAAGGTACCAAGGTTTGATCTCAGCACAGGGCAGGAATATTTCCCTGGTATCTAATATCTCATGTCCACCTGATCACTTAGGGGAAGTCCTGAATATGTCCAAGAATCCCTAATATCTTATGTACACTTGATCTCTTGGGTAATGAGATAGGATACCTTAATTTCTTGGAAGTCCTCAATATGTCCAAGAAATCCTGGTGTCTACTATCTCATGTCCACCTAATCTCTTGTGTAATGAGATAGAATACCTAACTTTCTTGAAAATCTTGTGTGTAAGTTGTGCACATTAAAAATCCCAAAGCAGTTGGAACTCAAAAAGAGTTGGCTGTAAGGGTTTTGCCATGGCAACAGTATTAACGAAAACCTACCCACTGTAGCAAAACTTTGATATTTGCACATTTTGCCTGACATGATCCATACCAACTTCAGTAGACAATTGTTGAAGCACTGGATGTACCTTCTATATTAACCATTCTATAAATATTCTGTTGGAAACAGGACAATTGGCATGCATGTCCTACTGTTTGTAAATTCCATCAGTTCAGTAATCTTTAATATACAGCATGCATACACAAGACCTCCTTTTGTTTCATTTTGGTTTGAGAAGACTAGGCGGGGAAGATGACATCGTTGGGTTCCTGAGGGTATTTCCCTCAAGTGGATTGGCATTCTGTGAGTCAGAGGCTGCAGCCAGACCTCTAAGCCTCTATGAGACTGAATCATGTCACTAGGGCTGTGAGATTTGAAACAATCATTGCCAGTGGTTGGGAACAGCTAATATACTTATATATATATATATATATATATATATATATATATATATATATATATATATATATATATATATATATATATATATATATATATATCATCTGCAAATGTTAGTATCCTTCCAACCCCTGGTGCTTCTAGGTTTGCAATCTTGCTCGTATACACGTTAAAGAGCACTGGTGAGATTGCAGATCCCTGTGGCAGTCCCGGGGTTAAAATATGTGGCTCTGAGGTCCATACACCCAGACGGAGAGCAATCCGACGAGAATGTAGGGCGGCCGCTATCCACTTCATTAACCAGGGATAGACCCCTTTCTCTATCAGTGCGGTCATCAAAATATCATATCGAACTCTATTGTATGCATCCTCGAGATCAAGCGCTGCCGCCATCGTTTCCTGTCTACTCTGGAACCCCTCATAAACATCAAAGGCAAAAGTGGCTGCATTTGACCAGGTATCTTTTCCTGGCCTGTAGCTCCCCAGGCCTCTTGGAAGAAGCTTCCCTCTTTCCAAAAACTCTTGCAGCTTGACAGCGACTATCTTCTCTAGAACCTTCCCCAATGTATTTTGAAGGGTGATGATCCTAAAGCCGCTAAGCTTTGATTGATCCTTGAATGGCTTTGGGAGAGGGATGAGATAGCTGTGCACTCAATCCTGCGTTACTGATGCTGTCCTAATGCTCTGGTTAAAGCAGTCGGTCATCTCCTTCAGGTCTGCATCGCCCAAAGCCTTCATGTGGCCATACCTGACACCATCAGGCTCTGGTGCCGTGTCTTTTGCCTTTTTCAAAATATGTTTAACATCTTCAACCCGTATGATGTCTTCATAATGTGTATTCATCATGGTGCCAGATAATTTCTCTCTAACTGCATCCCCGGTGTTCGCATCATTATGATTGGTCTGCTGTAAAAATCTCTGGAGAAACACCTCCCCTTTCTCTTTATCTGTTGTCACGCGCACACCATCATCTCTATAAATTGTTCCCACTGTCATAGGTCGATCTTTTCTTTGCATTTGTCTGTGCATTTTCCACAATTTTCGCAGTGTTTTATCACCTCCAATCTCCTTCATGAAACATTCCCATTTTGCGTTTTTGGCTTTTGCAGCACAGCGCTTGAAGACCTCCACCTTGTCTTTCTTGACGTTTTCTGCTGTATCCACTTCCTCTCATGAGCTTTGGGGTGTCTGTCGAACTTTCCTTAGCTGCTTCACTGCAGCTCTTTGCTTTCCAAGCATGATCTTCTTCTGGGGTCCACCATGGGGGCTGCAAAAAAGGAGTTTTAACAGTCCTGTTGCAAGCGCCCTGTCTGAGGCGTCCAAAAAGGCTATCGGTCCACTCATACCGGAAGATCTTGCGTGCTCTCCCAGCCTTAACTTTCCTGGATTTAGAGATCAGGGCTGAGCATGGCATGTGATCACTCCCATGGTCATTCAAAACAGTCCACTTTACATCCAGGACTGATGACTGGGAGACAAGTGCCAAGTCAATAGCTGTTTCTGCATCGCCAGGCCTCATTGCGATTCTATTCGGCCTACCATCATTTATGCAGACCACATCGAGTCCACCATGGCATCCGCAAGGGCAATTCCCTGTCGGTTTTCTCCACTACTGTCCCAATCTCTGTTCCTTGCATTGAAGTAGGGTTCATATAACTGGCGTACCCAGGGCAATGGTATTTGTCTTTATTTAGCTCCTGGAGCATGAGGACATCAAAATCATATATTAGCCTCTCCAATACAGGACCTCTCTGCCTGGCACTACGACAATTCCAGTATCCCACGCTTACATGGTTGAAACCTAGTCTCTCCACTTTTCGTCTTGTTCTCCTGGCGCCTGCCCTCCTATTTCTATGCCTTCTCACACAATTTCCTTGTCTTCTCCTCCTCACTCTCTCTTCGCTAGCCTCTGAAAGATGTGTCAAGCGCAGAGTCTGTGCTCCGTAGCTCCGGAGATGATTCCTGTGTTGAATTAATTCCATAAGCAAAGTTTGGATATTGCTGGAAATAACTGGTCACCCTAGCATTGCCTGCTTGCTAGGGAAGAGGCAGGGGATGTCCTGCTGGAGTTCATACGCCTGGGGTGCCACCCAGCACGCCTGCCAGATGTCCAACGTTCACGACCAGTTTACCCATGGCCATCCAGTTCCTCAGCATGCTGGTCCACCTTGAACTTGGGGGTTTTTATTTGGAGTTTTCCGTCTCCTAGCTAACGGGTTGCACCTACCCGGGGTAGGGGTTAGAGTGTCCCTGTATCGCTTGACAGGCATGTCTCCGAGCATATGAGGTATTTTCTAAGGAACTCAGATCCCACCCTGAGATCCTGCCTCACCCTCTGTGCCCACCACCAGTGGGTCTGCGGCTGCTTATTGGGTATTCGCAACTAACCTCTATATCTAGAGGCTGTTCCACGATCCGCCACCTGTGGATGCGCTGGGTTGGGGATGGTCGGCCGAATTTTACCCAGCCTCAGCATGATGCAAGTCTTTGAAATGCCGCCCCTTACATGTTTTTTCTTTAAAAATGCCACCCCCTTATAAATTCCCCCCCCCCCCCCCCCCTACAGTGCCGCCTGATGCGGCTGCCTCTCTGTATCATAGCACAGTATGGCTGTCAGAAGTTGGGGTGCGCCAATGTCTAGTTAAATGTATTATTCACTGGCGAGCAACCCCAGGTTGTCAGAAATTGACCTGGGACAAAATCTGTATGGCTGAAATAAAGATTAAGCCCTTGGATATTCAAGATACAGCTGAATGTGGCTCGTAAACAAAGATGAAATTTGCTGTTCTAGATATCCCCCAAGGAGTGGGAAGGAGAAGGTTAGATGACTAGGTTTACGTCTAGGAATGGACTACTAGCCAGTGCAGGTTTTTCTCCCTGGACTGTTTCCCCTCCCTGGTTTAACAGTAAGCCCCCACCAAGGTGAGCAAGGCAATTGCATCCCTTGGAAAACAAAAGTATAACAACTGAACTATGAGTTAAAACCACTTTACAATCATTTATTGTCTATCATTACTCATTACACAAATAATGGTTGTCAATATGATGAGGATGAAATCATATGAAATACAACAATCATGTAAGTTAAATGATGAAAAGAAATTACATAACTTGAGAGTTTCTTGTATCCTGTCAGGATCTATGGCAAACAGCCTCTATGTTCAGATCAGCGATCAGCCGGACGGTGTTCGGAACAGTATTGTTCCGTCCTGTCGCCACATGGTTCCTCCATTGTCACTGCACGGGAAAACCTGGGCTCCTGTTGAGGGCCTGGAAGAGATAATCAAGAATGTGTATTATCTAGTTCTACATCAGTAAAACCCTAAATAATGCATACATTCTATCACCCCCTATACAATGACCAGTCTGGCCAAGTCTCTCTTCCAACTTTACTGCATTCGCTCTATTCCTTCTGCCTCTATCTCCTTCTCCTACTGTCTAGTCTGGGAAGGACTTTTAAATCGTCTCACATGCCTATAATTACAATTACTACCATCCCTTATAACGTCCCGTAATGAGGAATGAATTTGTCCTAAGTTCATGTCACTAATTCAGACCCCTGGTTTCTTGCAGCCGCTTCGTTCAACCATTGGTTTAGCAGATTAAAGAGTCGGTAGTGATATCATAATAGTACCTGGTCTCCGTGCTTACATGCTGTAATCAGTCTCTGTGAAAGGGAGTTACAGTGTGTCGCGAAATTCCCAATAGGCATGACTTCGCGGAGGAGAAACTCTCAATAGATGGGGCTTTGCGGAGCTGTCGGGTACCCGAGCTAATTTTAGCCTCAGAGAAGCTGGAGTAGATCTTTCGTCCTAGAATGTTCTTTCTTTTTCTAGTAGTTGTTGTTTCGGGCTGGCGTTATGCATCCGAAGAGCCCTGAACTAAACCTAGATTGGTTTCTCGTGGGGAGAACCCATGAATCTAGGGAAAAGTGATTTTCTCCAGAAACTGCGACTTCTGCGAGCTCCGAGAGTATGCTCGGGGGAAAACAGAAGACAGCTATTAGCAGTCACTTCTCTCTCATGACAAGACGTGTGTTTCTGACCATTATCTAAATGGAGCATCCCAGCACCTGACAACATTATGGCTGATTGCAGTAATGGTTCAAGATCTAAGGGTCTGCCTTCCAAGGTTGTAATCAAGATGCATATTCTGAGAAAGAGGAACCTGGCTATATGCTCACTCCAGTGAGACCGCCCATGATCTAGGTGAGGTCAACGCACTGGGAGCAAGCAGAATCAGTCCCCCTCATTGAGAGCACAACCGAAGGTTATGAATTAGTATGTACCTGACAGGTTCAATCTCAGGTGCATTTTAAAACTCAGGTGAGAGAGTTACGACAATTATGAATGTCATCATGGCAACCCTATTGAATTGCCAGACCAAGATGGGGTCGAAGAGGCAGATCATCTTATGTGACTTTATTTTTGATCTTCAATATGACATCCACTCTGCGTGATCAGGCCCAGCTGGGGTTCGAACTGCCATATGATTATTTGCCCATACCATTGACATTTACCAGAATATTGGCGATGGAGTTCATCCTTACTTCTCAGACCCAGGACTGGTCAGTCAGAACATTGTGACTCCAGTTTGAGTTACCATGCTCCAACGTATTTGCTCATCTTATAGGGGGACGCCTAATGCTATAGGGTCTCCCCAGTCAGACTTTGCAGTGAGAATCCACCTCGTGTCCACTACGTCACAGGGTGACACATCTTCATTGAACTCTTAATACTGACATCCTGTCATCGGAACTCAGGATGGCTATTCCCAGTTGGTAATCACCTTGGAACTTTGAGGAGACCGGGTGCTTCCGCAACTCTCTAGTCAACTCTCACATGGAGGGATCCTGGTGAGATAACGGAAAGGACCGGATGTATGCACACAACAGAACCTCACTTGCCCTATGATGAGACTTGGATCATCACTGAATCTTCTACATTCTGTTGTCTAGGTGTACATTCTTCACATCTGGACGATTGATTGATTGATTGATTGATCTAGGAACCGACATCACAGCATTCGGGACATTCCCATAAGCACTCCGTCCCCATCCTCAGCAACCAGCGAAGAGTTCCAACACTAATAGTTCCAGTAGCAATCTGATTATATGTCCGTCTCGCCTTTCCTCTTGAGCGTCGGCCAGATCCCCTCGTCACTCCTCGCTGCCTCATTCTAACCAGACTATGGTGATCCATTTGCTCCTCCAAGGTATCTGGACTAGTCCATAGGTTGAGAGAGTGAACGACAGGTGGAGTCCAGGGTCTGTGAGAGTTCGGTAGACGAACCATACTTATGTTGTTGTCAGTACAGGGTGGGAAGGTCAAGGTGTACCCCTACCCAGTCAAACCCCAGTGGTCTTGGTACACCGTGAATGTTCGTTCACAACACACTGAAAGGGTTAAGCAGACCATACACCCAATACCGAGTGTGGGTAATGTCCGCACCACTACACCCCTGCTTCAAACACAATCAATAGGCATTATGTCAATGCGCGCTGCGCATAAGAACAAAATAGTATAACCCCATTCATCCTGGTAGGTTTGTATATGACAAATCAATATATCCAACATATACTTAAACGTTATACAGATATTCCTACTTAAGTAGTATGGATGCAAAACAGGTAGTAATATAATTATCTACAACAAACTGGGAACTAATAGTTTCCATAAACGTGACAGCTGACAATACCCATTAAAGTCTGTCGGATGCATGTCCAGAGTGTAACAAAAATGATGCATATAAACATGATTAAAAACATAAGTTAAATGTATGCATAGCATGATAATCTTACTAGATGGTAATAATATTGTAATTACATAAATAAACACACATAGTATTATATAATTGTCTTAGTGGCCTCAACGGTTCCCCCCATTGATAATAATATTGTACACATACAAAATGAGACATATAAACATTTAAAAATATTTAAGGCACATAGTCCTAGCATCATATATTCCTAGGGGTATAGTAAGAATAACACTTATAGCAATATGATATAGGCAGTAACTGAAGAATATGAGTTCACAGATCAGCAACAAGATAGACTGATAGTCTCATTGAACTAGCCTACAACAGCCGACACATGAAGGCTCCCGAATTTACAAGTTAGAAACTAATATTCTTAGAAACGCCTAGCAGTACCAGACTCAGGCATATGAAGTTTAGACATGATTTGTTCATACCTGTTTCAAACATTTTCCATATCTAGTGTAACCATTAGAATCCCCTAGTATTTATACCACTGCATATCTTTTATTATCTGTTCTGGTGTCAATTTCCCACAGTCCTGTGGTTTTTTTTTTTTTGCCTTCCTTGATCCCTTTCACACATCATTCAGTCTGTGTCATTGGCATGTTATCAGTGATGGCCCCAGGCTGACTCTTTTTGTCTGTGTGAACCAGTCTGCTAGGTCACACCTGGTGGTTTTAATTGCCATTCAGTCCATTGAGTCTGCCCTCCAGTGGGGTGTAATTATCAGTTTGGCATTCCACACCTTGTGTTTGTTGAGTCAAGGGTCAGTCTCAAGTAGCCACCAGACCCTGTCCATCTGCACAGGCCTGTATTTTTATGTCTTCTTGAATGTAGAGAGTACAGGTTATTCTTCTGTACTGTCTCTAAGTGGTCCATCAGATGTACTGAGAAAGTATTCTGGGAGGTTAATGCAGCGTTCCATGATAATAGCCCTGTGGAAGTGACAGGTTCAAATTACGAGTACTCATACTTCTGAGTTTTTTAAATGTGTTTTCTGTTGTCCTCATGTCTTCTTTCTCCATGTTTTCTGAGCACCAGTCATTACTTATACATGTGATGATAATAACAATAATAATTCCTTAATGGCCCCAGAGTTTCTATTGTTCCTTATGTGCTTGTGTTATGAACGTGTCTTCCTGTTGACGTAGATACAGCTGTTGGTTATCACAAACAGAATGCCAGACAAACCTTCATCTGTACTTCCTATTGTGTAGCCACTCTATCACTACATAACCATTTGTTGTGAGACAACAGTCACCAGACATGTGATCCATTGCTCAGATAGGAGACAAACCTTCATCTGTACTTCCTGTTGTGTAGCCACTCTATCACTACATAACCATTTGTTGTGAGACAACAGTCACCAGACATGTGATCCATTGCTCAGATAGCAGACAAACCTTCATCTGTACTTCCTATTGTGTAGCCACTCTATCACTACATAACCATTTGTTGTGAGACAACAGTCACCAGACATGTGATCCATTGCTCTGATAGACAGATATTAGATCTCAGTGTCCCTGGCTTTTCCTGTCATACATCTTGAAATGCTGGCATGTATGCTTCCCCCAAACCCTCATTTGACACCATAAAATATTTTATTCATATGAATGTTTAGAAATTAGTTCTGTTTAGATTTAGCTTCAAAACACAATAAGAATATTTGGAATTGTACGATACAGTGTGGAGAGTTTTTGTATTGAAGATACTACAGATTGATGATAATGATTATATTGATTTAAAGTGTAGTCCACAGAATACTATTTCATGTGCTACTGTTGAACTGTTTTAAGAATTTTAATTTGACTGTTTTAATCTTGTGTTAATTTATGGTTTCTATTCGCATCTTCTCCTAAACCACATTCACTTGTTTTACTGTGCTATATTCACCACTTCTATTCTGCTACTTTCACTTGTTTTACTGTACAACTTTGATTCATTTTACTCTGCTACTTTGACTTCTTCTGCTCTGGTACTTCTACTCTACTACTTTGACTTCTTCGACTCGGCTAATTTCAGTTGTTACTTTAATTTTTTTCTCTGCTACTTTCAGTTCTTTTACTCTGCTACTTTGACTTCTACTCTGCTAATTTGACTTCTTCTACACTGCTACTTTGACTTCTACTCTGCTACTTTGACTTCTACTCTGCTACTTTGACTTCTACTCTGCTACTTTGACTTCTACTCTGCTAATTTGACTTATTCTACACTGCTACTTTGACTTCTACTCTGCTACTTTGAATTCTACTCTGCTAATTTGACTTCTTCTACACTGCTACTTTGACTTCTACTCTGCAAATTTGACTTCTACTCTGCTACTTTGACTTCTAATTTGCTACTTTGACTTCTACTCTGCTACTTTGACTTCTACTCTGCTACTTTGACTTCTACTCTGCAAATTTGACTTCTACTCTGCTACTTTGACTTCTACTCTGCTACTTTGACTTCTACTCTGCTACTTTGACTTCTTCTACTCTGCTACTTTGACTTCTTCTACTCTGCTACTTTGACTTCTACTCTGCTACTTTGACTTCTACTCTGCAAATTTGACTTCTATGCTGCTACTTTGACTTCTACTCTGCTACTTTGACTTCTACTCTGCTACTTTGACTTCTACTCTGCTAATTTGACTTCTACTCTGCTACTTTGACTTCTACTCTGCTACTTTGACTTCTCTGCTACTTTGACTTCTACTCTGCTACTTTGACTTATTTCACTCTGCTACTTTGACTTCTACTCTGCTACTTTAACTTCTTCTACTCTGCTACTTTGACTTCTTCTGTTCTGCTACTTTGACTTCTTCTGTTCTGCTACTTTGACTTCTTCTGCTCTGCTAATTTGACTTCTTCTACTCTGCTACTTTGACTTCTACTCTGCTACTTTGACTTCTACTCTGCTACTTTGACTTCTACTCTGCTACTTTGATTTCTACTCTGCTACTTTGACCTCTACTCTGCTACTTTGACTTCTACTCTGCTACTTTGACTTATTTCACTCTGCTATTTTGACTTCTACTCTGCTATTTTGACTTCTACTCTGCTATTTTGACTTCTACTCTGCTACTTTGACTTCTACTCTGCTACTTTGACTTCTTCTACTCAGCTACTTTGACTTCTTCTACTCTGCTACTTTGACTTCTACTCTGCTACTTTGACTTCTTCTACTCTGCTACTTTGACTTCTATTCTGCTACTTTGACTTCTACTCTGCTACTTTGACTCTGCTACTTTGACTCTGCTACTTTGACTTCTACTCTGCTACTTTGACTTCTACTCTGCTACTTTGACTTATACTCTGCTACTTTGACTCTGCTACTTTGACTTCTACTCTGCTACTTTGACTTCTACTCTGCTACTTTGACTTCTACTCTGCTACTTTGACTTCTTCTACTCTGCTACTTTGACTTCTTCTACTCTGCTACTTTGACTTCTTCTACTCTGCTACTTTGACTTCTTCTACTCTGCTACTTTGACTTCTTCTACTCTGCTACTTTGACTTCTTCTACTCTGCTACTTTGACTTCTTCTACTCTGCTACTTTGACTTCTACTACTCTGCTACTTTTTGACTTCTACTCTGCTACTTTGACTCTGCTACTTTGATTTCTACTCTGCTACTTTGACTTCTACTCTGCTACTTTTTCTACTCTGCTACTTTGACTTCTACTCTGCTACTTTGACTTATTTCACTCTGCTACTTTCCCCTGTTCAACTCTACTCTTTCACCCATTCTAATTTACAATTTTGACTATCACTACTACTACTTCTAGTTTTGTCCCACTCTGTATTCTTGTATTTTTTTCTATATCTTTGGTCTATTATGGCAAGTTATGTCAAGACTGCTGTAGAATTATTTGATTGAAATGTAAATAGTCAATCATAGTTAGGTAACATTTATTATGTGATTAGATATCTTCTTATAGTCAGTGCCATGTGGCATTGGTGATCATCTCTGTTCACAGCCTGTGGTTAGATATGGAGATGGAGAAAGTAATTTCCTTGCACATATTTAAAACATAATTCATGGTTAACAAATACATCAGAAGCAATTAAATAGAAGGCACAGTGAAAAGTAACACATGTAATGAGATTTCTAGTCAAGAATAGATACAATGTTGATATAATTATGTGTGTACATACTGAGACATCAGATTAATACACACACTCTTAAGGGGGTAAATATGGATATGGAACTGTGTGTGGCAGTCTTTTTAATGAACATTTGAACTATCAAATTAAAACATGTTTATAATGTGAACTAGTTTGAAAGCTTTCAAAATATTTTATCTTATGTTGGGAACAATTGATCAGTTATAAATTATTTGTAATTCTGTTTTCAATTCCATGAAGTCTGGCACTGTCAGTGACTTATGGTTTTAATGAGTGAAAGTGTAATGGTGATGCTTATGTTTCCAAATATATGGGGTAGAATTATACACTTTTTTTGTATGAAGCATATAGAAACCATCCGTGATGGTGGATAGTTTGCTAAGAGTGAATGTGATTCTATTGATATTTAATAATAGGAAACTTCTCATTTCTATGGTTCTTATTGTGTGGCATAGGTCTTCATGTTTGTCCAATCATTCATTCATCAGCTGCAGTACAAGACTGCCCTATTGTCTTCTTTCTTTCATGCTACTGTACAAGTCCAACCTATTGTCTTCTTTCTTTCATGCTACTGTACAAGTCCAGCCTATTGTCTTCTTTCTTTCATGCTACAATACAAGTCCAGCCTATGGTCTTCTTTCTTTCATGCTACAGTACAAGTCCAGCCATTGTCTTATTTCTTTCATGCTACAGTACAAGTCCAGCCTATTGTCTTATTTCTTTCATGCTACAGTACAAGTCCAGCCTATTGTCTTTTTTTCATGCTGCAGTACAAGTCCAGCCTATTGTCTTCTTTCTTTCATGCTACAGTACAAGTCCAGCCTATTGTCTTTCTTTCATGCTGCAGTTCAAGACTGCACTATTGTCTTCTTTCTTTCATGCTACAGTACAAGTCCAGCCTATTGTCTTCTTTCTTTCATGCTGCAGTACGAGGCTGCCCTATTTTATTCTTTCTTTCATGCTACAGTACAAGTCCAGCCTATTGTCTTCTTTCTTTCATGCTACAGTACAAGTCCAGCCTATTGTCTTTCTTTCATGCTGCAGTTCAAGACTGCACTATTGTCTTCTTTCTTTCATGCTACAGTACAAGTCCAGCCTATTGTCTTCTTTCTTTCATGCTGCAGTACGAGGCTGCCCTATTTTATTCTTTCTTTCATGCTACAGTACAAGTCCAGCCTATTGTCTTCTTTCTTTCATGCTACAGTACAAGTCCAGCCTATTGTCTTTCTTTCATGCTGCAGTTCAAGACTGCACTATTGTCTTCTTTCTTTCATGCTACAGTACAAGTCCAGCCTATTGTCTTCTTTCTTTCATGCTGCAGTACGAGGCTGCCCTATTTTATTCTTTCTTTCATGCTACAGTACAAGTCCAGCCTATTGTCTTCTTTTTTTTCATGCTGCAGTATAAGTCCAGCCTATTGTCTTCTTTCTTTCATGCTACAGTACAAGTCCAGCCTATTGTCTTCTTTTTTTTCATGCTGCAGTACAAGTCCAGCCTATTGTCTTCTTTCTTTCATGCTACAGTACAAGTCCAGCTTATTGTCTTCTTTTTTTTCATGCTGCAATACAAGTCCAGCCTACTGTCTTCTTTCTTTCATGCTGCAGTACGAGGCTGCCCTATTTTATTCTTTCTTTCATGGTGCGGTACGAGACTGCCCCGGGTTCAGAGCACAACCAACAGCCTTTCTTGCAGCTGTGCACTCTCAATAGAGAAGCAGAACTAACTAAAAAACTGCTGTTCTCACAGACTGTCAGTCGTTGCAAGCTATTTCATGTTTACAACAGGAAACATCTTCTATGAAATAAAAGACATTAGAATGCTGCCCACAGCACTGCGGCAGAGACCAACCCACTGTGGTGTCTGGGAATGAACAGGTAGATGAGCTAGCTGGGTTTAGAGGGAACTTCATGCTTCTCCATCCATTCCAATGCTTTACAGAGGCAAAGACACTCCTAAAACAATCTGAAGATGAACTGGAGAGAAGAAAATTATGTTGAAAAATAACATATACAATTTCTGGGTTGCACTGTTGGGAAAAAAAAGTCATTTGTAAAATTCCTGTTACTTGACTTCCTCTCATATAACAACAAAAACTGTACATTTAGCTCTAGATTAAGCCTTGCATCCGGTTATTAGTTGCCAGTCCCGTGGGAAGGTTTTTTGCCACATGTTTAGTAATGTAATCATGTAATGGTAAAGAATCTGTAAACAGCTGTTACATGTTTGTTTTTTTTTATAAACATATTTGTTTATTTTTTTGTTAATTGATTATATAAGTTTTCATTACTTTCATAAACTTTATAAACTTGTTGTTACCTATTTCAGGTATTATCAATAGCCGTGAACAAAGGGCAGCTTTGCCAGACCCTGCAGGCTAGACTGTCTTGTTGTAAGATTCTTGGGAAAGTGTCTTCAAAATTTGAAAATTTTGTGTGAGTAATATCCCCTTTCCGCCTTCCCCATTTCTGATTATTTAGGTTGTCTGAAAGATGGGGATATGCCTGCCACCTGTTATGTTTGGATGTGTTACCATGGTAACATTGTATTAAGTGTTTGCAACCTCATCACTGAACACAGTGATTCTCAGATTGTGTTTTATGAAACCCAAGTGCTCTTTGCAATATTTATTATGATTCTGTCTAGACAACCAGAAAGATTTGCGGAAAAAGAGTTAGAGGAAGACAGTGTAAAACAATTATTGAGTCTTGTGTCATGGCACAGAAGGGAGTCAACACACTAATTGATCCATGACGTCAGAGATCATAATTTGTGGAGAAGCATGATCGCCCACGAAAGCCGGCAAGGCAGTGGACGATGGATAATGAAGGCTAGAATTAACTAGTGCTTGCATGAAATAGACAGACTAAAATGGTATGACTAAAATGTCTTATGGGATGAACTAAACAAATTCCAGCAAATCATGAGGTGAGGTAGATGATGGTGCTGCCAAGGATGCACATTCAGAAAATCTTAATACTATAAGAAGTCTTTTCTCTGGAACCCACAAGGCAAAATCTTACGGTGGAAGCTGCAGTGGTGTGATTCTGTAGAAGAACGAACAGAACACCATGGGTAGATATAAAGCTGCAGTAGTGTGGTTTTGTAGAAGAACGAACAGAACACCATGGGTAGATATAAAGCTGCAGTAGTGTGGTTCTGTAGAAGAATGAACAGAACACGATGGGTAGATATAAAGCTGCAGTGGTGTGATTCTGTAGAAGAATGATCAGAACACCATGGGTAGATATAAAGCTGCAGTAGTGTGGTTTTGTAGAAGAACGAACAGAACACCATGGGTAGATATAAAGCTGCAGTAGTGTGGTTCTGTAGAAGAATGAACAGACCACGATGGGTAGATATAAAGCTGCAGTGGTGTGATTCTGTAGAAGAATGATCAGAACACCATGGGTAGATATAAAGCTGCAGTAGTGTGATTCTGTAGAAGAATAAACAGAACACCATGGGTAGATATAAAGCTGCAGTAGTGTGGTTCTATAGAAGAATGACCAGAACACCATGGGTAGATATAAAGCTGCAGTAGTGTGGTTCTGCAGAAGAATGACTAGAACGCCATGGGTAGATACAGAACTGCAGTAGTGTGGTTCTGTAGAAGAATGACCAGAACACCATGGGTAGATATAAAGCTGCAGTAGTGTGGTTCTATAGAAGAATGACCAGAACACCATGGGTAGATATAAAGCTGCAGTAGTGTGGTTCTATAGAAGAATGACCAGAACACCATGGGTAGATATAAAGCTGCAGTAGTGTGGTTGTATAGAAGAATGACCAGAACACCATGGGTAGATATAAAGCTGCAGTAGTGTGGTTGTATAGAAGAATGACCAGAACACCATGGGTAGATATAAAGCTGCAGTAGTGTGGTTCTATAGAAGAATGACCAGAACACCATGGGTAGATATAAAGCTGCAGTAGTGTGGTTGTATAGAAGAATGACCAGAACACCATGGGTAGATATAAAGCTGCTGTAGTGTGGTTCTATAGAAGAATGACCAGAACACCATGGGTAGACGTAAAGCTGCAGTAGTGTGGTTCTACAGAAGAATGACTAGAACGCCATGGGTAGATACAGAACTGCAGTAGTGTGGTTCTGTAGAAGAATGACCAGAACACCATGGGTAGATATAAAGCTGCAGTAGTGTGGTTCTATAGAAGAACGGCCAGAACACCATGGGTAGGACCATGCAGTAGATTTTCTCAGTATGATGCAAGTCTTCGAAATGCCGCACCTTACATATTTTTTTCTTTAAAAATGCGCCACCTTATGAAGCCCCCTTTCCGTGTAGATACCTGACGTGGCTGCCTCTCTATATCATAGCATGGACCTGACCATGGGTAGATATAAAACTGCAGTAATGTGGTTCTGTAGAAGAATGACCAGAACACCATGAGTAGATACAAAACCTTATTGCTTACTCTTTGCGATTTTCAGCTACAATTGGAATTTTTTAATATGTATGACTTGCACATAGGACTTATTGTTTTTTGCCCTTATCTGAGAAACTGATAACTCCTGAGCTTGAGCTGGACAGTGTAACCTCTCAGCCAGGCCTCCCCATCTCCTGATATTGTCATTCTACATTAGACACTTGTCTTACTCTTATTACCAATATAGTTTTCAGCAAAGGTTTCTGTTTCTCTATATGCTCACAATATTTTCCTTATCTTTATCAACTTGTCTGTGGTTTCTTTGTTAATCTATCTTGACACGGTATTGCTCTTATTCTTCACATTTCAAAATCTTCAGCCTGTTATTAATAATAAGCACACAAAACTTTTCTTTGCCACTGACTTCCTGAAAGCAAACCACCTGTGGCTATGACCTCATCCTTGTGTAGCTTCAAGAGTAACATTGATGACACGCTAATGAGTTTGTATGTAAACATGTCTTGGCAATTTTTCTTTATTCTTCTCACAGGGTGAAAAATGATGTCCTGCCAGTTGTACTGTCATTGTGTGGTGATGTTGAGTATGATGTGCGAGCATGCATGTGTCAACGACTGGATGTTATAGCCCAGGGACTTGGGTGAGTTTTCAAATGCTGGGTAATGAATTCGGGAATCAACTTCATTCTTACGATCATTTCCATTATATGCACGTGTATTACATTATTTGATTTATTTATAACAGTGAACAAGTATATATGTCTTGCTTATATCTGGAAAAACTGGTATTTCAGATTGTTGCTTACACCTTTGCTTGCATAATAAATCCAACAACAACATATCCTGGCCTGCCACAGGGAACACCATTATCTCCGGTACTGTTCAACGCCTACACAGTGAGAATCACCAGTGAGCAAATCACTGGACCGGGGAGGACATTGTCATATGCCGACGATGTTTTAGTGTATCGTCAGGGTAAGGATAGAGATCAGGTTGCTGTGGAACTACAAACCAAACTCAATCGCATAAGTACTTGGTGTGTTGAAGCTGGGGCAATGGCCAACCCAACAAAGGCAACAGTGACATGGTTCTCTTTGAATAATCATATTGCAACACTCCAACACCAACTGTAAATCTGTGTTCAGAGACTGTGGAAAGAACACAGGCAATGAATTACCTGGGGATGTGTTGTGATCGAAGCCTTGCTTATAATGAGGACATAGACCAGATGATAACAAAGGCCAAGTGGGGTTTGGCTGCGATGCGGGTGATGGCGGCAGCAAACTGTGAGCAGCGCCATCTATGTCTTCTATACGAGAGGCTGGTCATGTCTGTTGTTGAGTATGCGATGGCCATCCTGACTCTCAGCCATAAGCAGATAGAAAGGATGGAAAGGATACAGAATGAAGCTATGCGCATTATTCTTGGATGTACAAGAGATACAGCATGCAGGGCGATGTGCTACCCTCTTGATTTTCCAACCATTGAAGAGAGAATACAAGTTTGCAGGGCACGCGCCTACCTCAGAATTAACGCAAACACACAACATCCACTGCATAGTGAAATTAGGAAGGTGAAGGGCAGCAGGTTAACAAGAGGAAGGTCGTGGATGGGTCAAGCCGAAAACATTCTTCAACAGGTGTGTTCACTCCAGTACTTAGAACCTGGCAAGGAGTGGGTACAAGTGCCGGCAGATTTCTGTTTGCATACAACTAGACAGAAAATGCAGACAAGAAAATCCGGCTGCTGTGGAGGCGGAAGTACAAGCGTTGATTTTCAAGAATTCGTTTGATGGTGATGCTGTCATTTACACAGATGGGTCAGTCGTCCGACATGTGAGAAGCTCATGGGCCTTTACGGCTCGGGTCGGAGGGAGAATTGTGAAGGAGGACTCTGGTGCTTTTGCTGAGACCACAAGTAGCCTGACTATGGAAGTCATGGCAGTAAGTAAAGCAATAACATGGCTCGAGACACAGACATTTCACTAGGGCATGTTTCCTCAGCGACTCAGTGAGCATGCTCAAGAGGATAGAGATGGGGTGGATCCGAAGAGAGTGGTTGCTGTCTCGGGAACTGTCTCGGCTGGCAAAGATTAGTTTAATCTTCGTGCCAGGGCTTGCAGGAGTACAAGGAAATGAGCGGGCTGACAAGCTCACAGGTAAGGCTACTGTGGAGGGTGGACACGCCATGGACCAGGTTAACATACTGAATGCTCTACGAGAAGTAAGACTTTTGTGAGAACCAAGTGATGACTGTGAATCAACAACCATGGTCAGGTTGCGAGAACCGCAAATTAAAAGAGGTGTGGCCAAACAAGAACACTACGCAGGAAGCCAAAGAAGATTGATAAACCAACACAGAAGTGGTGTCGTTAGCCACTACATGCTGCGGGAATTGTTGAGGAGGGGATCCGAGCATTTATGGACTGAATGGTTCGATGTGCAATGAGGATGATCTATCGACTAACTTACTTACATAATAAATCCCTGTTGGGTCCTGTAGTTAACATTTTTGATGCTAGCTGGAGTCTTTTAGGGACTAAGAAAAAAAAACTGGTGTTAGTCTTATAGCTGAAATTATCAAGGAATTTCACCAAAAATGTTCAGTTAGTTTGTAAAATTGCTGTCACTCTATGCCTGCACTCAGATCTGATTATAGAAACCAGAGGAAGGTCCAGAAACAAGTAGGCAGATTTAATCAAGGCATTACTGAACAAATGCAAATTCTGAAGAGTTTAGGTGACACATTGGCTCCCGATCACACTTCAACTCACTGTGCTTCATGGCAAGTGGACACAAATAAACAGCAGCCACAGTTGAAGAATCATCCACTTTGGGACACACAGGCAAACACAAATGTGCAGGGTCATTACTTATTTGTGTGCATTGTTCTACACTTTAAGGACGTCAGTCATATTATGTCATTGTTGTGGCATGAATAAATCAGTGGTGTTAATTGCGTTTTTGAAGATATTTCTCATTTTTTTTAAAATGTATGACACAAAAGATCAGATGAATTAATGACTGTCATGAAAGTGAAGATTTAGTTAGACCTTGAAATTTGCAAGCATTCAGGTTGGTGGACTGACATGTATTACCAGCATTCAGTTTGGGGACTGACATGTGAGCATTAACTGTTAAAACATAGGAAACCAGTATATAAGGCTTTTTGTAAGCATGCATGATGGGAGACCAGTGTTCATAACCAGTGGCTTCTTACAAAACTTGTACCTGGCCTAGTTAGAATGTTTAAATGTGCCTTTATAATCGCATATTGCATTAACATAATTTTGAAACACAAACTTGGAAGTAACCCAAACTTAGAACCTCAAAGCTTTGAGTGAAACATGGGGAATACTTCACATTTTACAAGAGTAACACCTATTTGACCAGTAAGATACCATCATTCTCTGGTTGATTCTCTCACTGTTTCATGGTAGTAATTGTTTACTGTTGAATTTATGCATTCCTTGTATATATTCCCAGAGAGAATATTTTATGAAATATATTAGTTAGTTTCAAAATTATAAATAGCTCTTGTTGATAACAGTTATTAATGTTACCAAAATACCTGTGTTTGCACGATTTAGTTTATTTTCATAAATGTTTTGTCTTTTAATATTTACTTTCTTGTTAAGGAATTTTTTCAGATGTCGCTTATAATCATTTTATTCACAGATTGGAGTTAACCAAATCAAAACTCCTGCCTCAGTTGATTGAGTTGTCAGAAGATGAATCACAGAGTGTGGTGTGTGCGTGTTTGGAAACGACAGCCAGTATTATTGGCATGCTTGACCGTGGTGAGGATTTATTTTCACTTTCCTTCTAATAGAATCTGTTTTTAGATTTATTTTTGTGTTCGGAGGTGATTCATCATGATACTTCGGTTTAAAACTATTATTTTCCACACACAAAAATTTAATACTGTTCTTTATTTATTTGCAATAAATGCTACAATTTATGGAATCTTCCACATACATTGGTTTATTTTGTAATAGGTGTCATTGAGACAACTTGTGTCTTACTGTAGGTTTTTTTGAAAATAATGTGATCAGCAAGTCCTAAAATAATGTGATAAGCAAGTTCTAATATAATGCATGTTCTGAAGTATTTAAGTAAGCAAAATAAGTTATTACTGCTATAATTGTTAATGAAGTGATGAAAACCAAAGACCTAATATTTAAAAATGATAGGCATCAAACCAGCTTTGATGTTAGTTCTGCTAATCTGCATTATGCTGGTGTAGAAATAAGGAAGGCTAGCCTCAGTCAAACATTTGGGAGGCAGCTTGGCTTAGAGGTGCAGAGCTCATTGGTGGTTCACGAAGTGTTGGGTCTCAAATCCAGCTGCAGACTACAAAGAATGAACGCAAAAATGTTATATTCTACCAGATCGCATTAATGAATAGTAGATTCAATGCAGAACCTTCATGGACAATGGTGAAAATGAAATTGCATGCGTGTTGCACACATTAAAAACTTCCTTGGCAGTTGAACATTGTAAAGTGAGGGGAATATAGCACTCTGCCTTGAAAAAAATTGAAATTATGAAAACCTACCAATAAAGATGTTTATGGTATGATTTAATACTGGTATACACACATTTTCTTTGATATCACCATTGTTACTGTTTTCTTGATATTCAAGGAGAGTCCTTTCTGTGCACTGATTGGACATTGTAGTATCAGAGAGTGCACAGAAAGGACTCTCCTTGTATATCAAGAAAACAGTAACAATGGTGATATCAAAGAAAATGGGGACACCAAAATGTAACATAGAAATAGAAGGGGAAATTCTCAACCAAGTGGATAATTTTACATACCTAGGGGCACTTATAACATCTGATGGAAGATGTACAACAGAGATTAAGAGCAGAATAGGTCAGGCAAAAGCCGCATTTCAGAAAATGAAGAGTATCTTATGTAATAAGTCGCTGTCAATGAATGTAAGAAAGAGTGCTAAAATGCTATATAGAACCAGTTTTGCTGTATGGCAGCGAATCTTGGAATGTAAATGAACAAATTAGGAAGAACGTAGAAGCAACAGTGATGTGGTTTTTAAGACGAATGTTGCGAATTCCTTGGACTGCCAGAGTAACTAACAACGATTGCCTGAAAGAGGCTAATGAAACTAGAACACTGTATACAAAATAAGAAAGAGACAAGCAGCTTTCTTTGGTCATGTGATGAGAAGAGAGGCATTGGAGAACATCGTGACAACTGGAAAGATCGAGGGGAAGAGAGGCAGAGGCAGACCAAGAGAAATGATGCTCGACGGATTGAGACTGGCATGGAGGAATATCATCAGCAGAGTTGATCCAGAACACCAAAGACCGAGATCTGTGGAGAGCCATGAACGCCTACGCCAGCTGGCACGGCATTTGATGATGATGATGATACACACATTGGAATTGGAATGCTTACCAGTGCTTTGAGGTTCATGCACTGTTTGGAGACTCTCCTTGTATGACCTGTGAGAGGAGACTTATGGAGGTATCTGTACACAATCAAGTTGATCATGGCATCCAACTGTGCTCATGACATCCAACTGTGTGATCACAACATCACTAGCACAGTTCACAGATGTTCATGAAGTTCAATTTTTTTCTTGTGAAAATGTACTCCAGGGTTTTATCCTGTTTAATGTATTATGAGTATGAATATGAATTTTAAAGTACATACACATGTGATAGGGCATGATAGCATGCTAAATGTATACAATTTTGTTTTCAGAGGCTACTGTGAATGCAATAGTTCCAATGGTCAAGGAGTTGCTGGAAAAGGCCATTAAAAATGTGGACACCACCCTCCCTGTAGCATCTAGGCTGTTTGGTAAACTCTGCCACAGTTTATTAGGTACTTGTTTCATTATTTAATCTCTCTTTCTCTCTCCCCCCTCTCTCTGTCTCTCTCTCCCTCCCTCTCTCCCCCTCTCGCTGTCTCTCTGTCAAAAATCCCCTCTTTGATGGGGATTCAAACACAAGAGCACCGTCTGGCAGGCCAGCCCTGATGGATAATGTTCAGGTTATTTATTTTACATTAGTGACTTTAAGATTGACTGTGTACAACATCGGAAACATTGGGAAATCATGAGGAATATGGGCTTTCCATCACATGTAATACAACTCATAAAATTGCTCTACCTAGACCAACAAGCAGCGGTTAGAATAGATGGCGAGACATCAGATTGGTTTGACATCAAGCAAGGAGTCTATCAGGGTTGTTTGCTGTCCCCCTATTTGTTTAACCTGTGTGCCAAAAATATAATGAGAAATGTAAGAGATGATATAAACGGGGAGCTATATGATGCCCTAAATATCGGTGGTCATGACATACCAGAGATTCGGTATGCTGATGATACAGTATTACTATCCACAACACAGAATGGTTTAGAAAACCTAATAACCTCAACCCAACTGAATAGTGAAAATCACAACTTATATGTTAACATAGCAAAAACAAAGATAATGCATACAGATAAAACTACTATGGAGAAAGAAATATATGTTAATGAGGAAACATTGGAGGTGGTGAAAAATTTTGAATATTTTGGGTCATTGATTGCCAACAACGGTGACTCAATGAAAGAAATTAACCGACGACTATCAATTGTTCTTCAAAGACTAAAACAACTGAATAAATTATGGAGTGGGACAGATAGAACTACAAAAATTAGATTTTTAAGAGCATGCAAAAGAAACATGGCTTGAAGAAAATTGCAAGGAAATTGAAAACCAACACAACACACGGAATACCACATTATTGCACAAAAGAATTAATGACATCACTAACAAAAGAACACATACATCAACGGGTTGCCTAAAAACCAAAGATAGCAAAATAATAATAGAAAAAGATCAGATTTTTACATACGTGGTCAGATTATGTGAAAGACCTTTATGATGATACAAGAGAAGAACAATATCATCATAGGAATAATAATGAAGGGCCATCAATTTTGAAGATGGAAGTTCAGAATGCTCTTAACCATATGAAAACTGGCAAGACCCTGGGTACAGATAACATCACAATAGAGCAGATGATCAGATAGTCAATGCCTTAAAAGAATATGGAATAGACCAAGTCACCAGACTGCTGAACGCAATATACGATACTGGAGATATACCTCCTGAATGATGTAATTCTATATTTATTGCAATCCCGAAGAAATCAGGAGCCTTGGAATGTGATCAGCATCAAACAGTTAGTATAATGAGCCACATTATGACGATTCTGCTGAGAATTATCATGCAAATAGTTAGGAAGAAAATACAACCCTTAATAGGAGAATAACAATGTGGGGTTGTAGAAGGAAAGGGCATAGTAAATGCTGTGTATATACTGAGAACAGTAATTGAACGTTCTATAGAAGTAAACAAAGATCTGTATCTTTGCTTTATTGACTACACAAAGGCTTTCGATAAAGTGAGACATGTCGCCATGATAAGGATGCTTGAAGATCTACACATTGATGGAAAAGACCTTAGACTTGTAAAAAAAACATATATTGGAAACAACAAGCTGCCATCAGAATTGATAACGATGTAGGTCAATATCAGCCTATAAAAAGAGGTGTGAAACAGGGATGTGTAATGTCTCCAGATCTTTTTTTCTCTGTACAGTGAAAATATTTTCAAAAATATAGAAGATATGGAAGGAATCAACATTTCGGGAACGATACATCAATAACATTAGATATGCAGATGATAGTCTTGATTGTAGACAATGAACAGGACCTGCAAAGTTTAGTAGATGCGGTTGTTGTACACAGTGAACAACTAGGGTTGGAACTGAATATTAAGAAGACAAAGCTTATGGTCATCACTGGGAAGAAGGAAATACCACAATGTAATATACGAGTAATGTAGCCTTTTGCAAGATGAAAAACATACTTACCAGTAAAAAGATATCAACTGAAATGAGAAAAAGTGTTGAAGTGCTACACAGAACCTATACTTTTGTATGGATGTGAAGCATGGACAGTAAGCAGTCAAGCTGAATTAAGCTGACGGCTGTGGAAATGTGGTTTCTGAGAAAAATGCAAAAAATACCATGGACAGCCAGAAAAACCAATGAACAAGTCCTTCAAGAAACAAATGAAGATCGTAAACTGATCAGAGACATTAGACATAGACAGTCAACATTTTGTGGGCATGTTATGAGAAGAAATGAATTGAACTTGGTGACAACTGGCAAAATCAAAGGGAAGAGACCAAGGGAAAGACCGAGAAGTAAATACCTGGATGACCTGGCCACATGGCATGGTCGAGACAGGAACACGGAGCTGATCCACGACTCTGGTGATCGAGTGAGATGGCAGAACATGACCATCCACGCTTATCGGCATGGCACATGATCGATGGATGGATCTTTCCCATTGCAACATATGCCTGTGAGACCTGGACACTTACTAAACAAGCTGAACAGCGCATAAATGCTGTTGAATATAAATGTTATAGACGAGTTCTAAGAATATCTTGGGTAAAGAAAAGAACAAATGCATCCATACTTTAAGAGCTGAATATTGAAGAAGGTTGGCTATTAAAGACGATAAAACAAAGAAAATTTAAATAATTTGGTCACTTGAAACGTCATGAAAGTTTGGAGAGAACAATAATGGAGTGGTATATGCCTGAGAAGTGAGGAAGAGGAAGGCCAAAGAGAAAATGGGTGCAGGATGTTGTGAATGATCTCCAGATGGGTGTATCGGATGCGGGACATCTTGCTTATGATCTAGAGGTTTTCCGGAAGGTTATGGGAGCGATGTTCTGCAAAGGACATGCTACTGAATGAATGAATGAATGACTTTAAGATACTTTAACGTATTTTTATTTGAACATATTACAACACCATATCTGTATATTCTGCATTTGTCTGTGATTTTGAGTAGTTTATAATAATCTGACTACTCATTGGATGATCCAACATGTCAAAACTATCTTTTATAAATCACAGCCATTGAAGATGTGGCCATACATAGTTATTGCAAATGTGTATGGTGTGTGTAAGCAGGAATAAGAAAATCAACAAACCGCATAGCATGAATAAAGAATGTATAAATAGAACTGTCACTACAACAGTTGTGCCATCCCTGATGTCAGTCAGGATGTTGACTTGAGTATTGAGCATTCTTTTTTTCTTAACACACCTTCAAACAACAGCCTGAATACATTTATAGGAAGCAGTGGCCAGTTTGAGGTTCCGGACATCTCTATTTTGTCTTTCAATGAAACTGGTGTAGACCAAATAGTTTCTCTGTTCTTCCCTCAGTAAGTGATGAGCTGTCATTTTATCAATTCCCCCGGGAAGGTTAACACGGTCAACAAATGCCCGCAAAAGTCGGATGTGTCGGCCTAACGGCGCAAGAACGCAGCTCTGCCGTAAACAGGCACAACGCAATCACGTCCAAAAAAAAACAACTCCGGATGAACGCAGAAGAAGAAGAATTTTATCAATTCTACAATTACATTTGTTACTTGTGGCTTAGTGGTAGTGAACAGTTTTGCAATCCAAACATACTGGGTTCAGAGTCAGCCGCAGATGATTTGCATTGCTTTTCACAGTATGGTCATTCATAAAGCAATGAATATAACATTTCAAGAACATCACAAACAAACAGCCAAAATCTGCTCCCTGGATGATCTGTTCCCCCCGCTTGTTTCTGTAACTGTTTCTAGTTATTCCCTTGGCTACCTCATTGGTTATGTCTGTACCAGCCAAAGTAAGTCTTCCGTGGTATCTTGCCAATTTGTCAGCCCAGTATGTTGCTTTGATATAGAATCTACTGTAATATAACCATTTTGGATTTGTGGCATAGGTTATGAAGTGCTGCTCCTATGTCTACTAGTCCTACAGTTGTTTCCCTTCTGTATTAAGACTGCTGACATCGCATGTGTGGCTGATGATTGCAGGACTGCTTTCCTAGAAAGTCACCAAGTAGTGTGCAGGTTTTTTATTTCACCTTCTATAGTGTCCTGGCCAGACGCTCCTCATAAAATGTAGAACTTAAAAAAATACAAGACAGCATGAAATGCACACTGTGCAAATCAAAACAACAAAGATATCTTTCATATCTTATGTCCCAATTATTACTCAATACAATTGCACTGGCAAATGTGAAAAATGAGACAAATCTTGCCTTTGACAGAATCATTTTAGTACGTGTTTAAGAGGAGGAAATCTGCCTTGCTGAAGTCAGAGGTCACCAGGAGGCACACATACTGTGAGGTCACTGTCAACAGACACAAGCAAGATAATATACTTCCTAGGATGAACACAGATGACACAGATTCAATAGGATTTATTTTTGTATTTAAGCATGGTAAAGATAATCCTCCAGAAAGTAGTGTGTTTGGGGTGTGAATTCTTAGGCCTTCACATATTATAGGCCAAGACATATATAGTGGGGTGCCAGATTCTTTTCTCATTGCCTTTCCTTCCCAGGCTATTCCTAGAAATGTTGGAGACTGAGTTACCACTAGTGCCACACTGGCTGGAACAAATGTTCCTAGAAATGTTGGAGGTGGAGTCACCACTAGTGCCACACTGGCTGGAACAAATGTTCCTAGAAATGTTGGAGACTGAGTCACCACTAGTACCACTCTGGCTGGAACAAATGTTCCTAGAAATGTTGGAGGTGGAGTCACCACTAGTGCCACACTGGCTGGAACAAATGTTCCTAGAAATGTTGGAGACTGAGTCACCACTAGTACCACACTGGCTGGAACAAATATTCCTAGAAATGGAGGCTGAGTCACCACTAGTACCACACTGGCTGGAACAAATGTTCCTAGAAATGGAAGCTGAGTCACCACTAGTGTCACACTGGCTGGAACAAATGTTCCTAGAAATGGAGACTGAGTCACCACTAGTACCACACTGGCTGGAACAAATGTTCCTAGAAATGTTGGAGACTGAGTCACCACTAGTACCACACTGGCTGGAACAAATATTCCTAGAAATGGAGACTGAGTCACCACTAGTACCACACTGGCTGGAACAAATGTTCCTAGAAATGGAGACTGAGTCACCACTAGTACCACACTGGCTGGAACAAATATTCCTAGAAATGGAGGCTGAGTCACCACTAGTACCACACTGGCTGGAACAAATGTTCCTAGAAATGGAGGCTGAGTCACCACTAGTACCACTCTGGCTGGAACAAATGTTCCTAGAAATGTTGGAGGCTGAGTCACCACTAGTGTCACACTGGCTGGAACAAATGTTCCTAGAAATGTTGGAGACTGAGTCACCACTAGTACCACACTAGCTGGAACAAATGTTCCTAGAAATGGAGGCTGAGTCACCACTAGTACCACTCTGGCTGGAACAAATGTTCCTAGAAATGTTGGAGGCTGAGTCACCACTAGTGTCACACTGGCTGGAACAAATGTTCCTAGAAATGTTGGAGACTGAGTCACCACTAGTACCACACTGGCTGGAACAAATGTTCCTAGAAATGTTGGAGACTGAGTCACCACTAGTACCACACTGGCTGGAACAAATGTTCCTAGAAATGGAGGCTGAGTCACCACTAGTGTCACACTGGCTGGAACAAATGTTCCTAGAAATGGAGGCTGAGTCATCACTAGTGCCACACTGGCTGGAACAAATGTTCCTAGAAATGTTGGAGACTTGAGTCACCACTAGTGCCACACTGGCTGGAACAAATAATCTAGCCTCTGCTGGGAGATGAATCTGGGCCACTGTCTTGGCAGGAAATTGCACTAATCATTAAGCTTCTGTGGCTCCGTTTTGTATTACATTTTTCAAAAGAGGCGGCAGTGAAAGTAACTATTGATGATAGACTTGACCTGGACGTCTTCTTGACAAAGTGGTCAGACTGCCTGCCTGCCTCATGTTTAGAAGGTTGTGGGTTTGTTTTCAGACTGTCATGTGGTTCATTAGTGCAATGTCTTCACACACCACTGGACATCATCGCTGGAGCTACAGAGTTTGTTCCTGTGATATGCTTTCAGCAGACAGCCACTCTTGGGAAAGAGACTGAACTGTATGGGATGAAACCCAGTGAAGTCAATCCTTTTGCCTTTTAACCCCCATTTTAGACAACTTGGGAATGAACATGTGAGACTTGACTGTTAGTAGCAGGATAATAGAGAACTACTGAATGTTGCTAGCCACTCTCTATGTGATAGTTGTGAGAACAATTCATGTGAGACTTGACAATGTTAGTGGCAGGATAGTAATGAACTACTGAATGTTGCTAGCCACTCTCTACGTGATAGTTGTGAGGAAAATTCATGTAAGACTTGACAATGTTAGTGGCAAGATAGTAGTGAACTACTGAATGTTGCGGGCTACTCTCTACGTGATAGTTGTGAGGACAATTCGTGTGATACTTGACAATGTCAGTGGCAGGATAGTAGAGAACTACTGAATGTTGCTAGTCACTCTCTACGTGATAGTTGTGAGGACAATTCATGTGATACTTGACAATGTTAGTGGCAGGATAGTAGAGAACTACTGAATGTTGCGGGCTACTCTCTACGTGATAGTTGTGAGGACAATTCATGTAAGACTTGACAATGTTAGTGGCAGGATAGTAGTGAACTACTGAATGTTGCTAGTCACTCTCTACGTGATAGTTGTGAGGACAATTCATGTGATACTTGACAATGTTAGTGGCAGGATAGTAGAGAACTACTGAATGTTGCGGGCTACTCTCTACGTGATAGTTGTGAGGACAATTCATGTAAGACTTGACAATGTTAGTGGCAGGATAGTAGTGAACTACTGAATGTTGCAAGTCATTCTCTAAATGATATTTGTGAGGACAATTCATGTGAAGTAATTAGCTGTTTCCATGAGTTGATGGATAATGGTCATTTTTCTATCCATTGTACAAGTTGTATAATAAATGTTCATTTCTCATATCCAGAGTATATGTCCGTGGATGACAAAGCCTATTTCCTAGAGTATTTCAGGAAGCTATGCAGAACTGGTTTGTCTGATAAGAAGAATAAAGAGGATGCAATAAAGGTATTTAATTGCAGTGCTTGTTCTTCATTATGAAAGTGTGCTTGGTAACATGTTCATAGTTGTAAATGTAGAGGATATAAGAAGATATAGTTATAGTTAGTTACATATCCTTTTATAGGATGTTGCAGTCAACACCAGCATTTTTGGCTGTTGTGATCTCTTGGCAATTTTACGTTCAGTAGTTTGCCATTGCTTTCTGAACGGCTGGCACCCATACCAATTCGTAAAAAACCAACACAACGTGGTCAACTGCCAAATCGCGCACAGCTGTGTTTCCAACGCGGGTATGCGGGATCACAAACTGCATCCATAATCCTTCACCATGGAGCCGGCATACAAGAAGATATCAACATTAAAATATACTTGGTTGATACATAATTGATTGTGAACAATTAACATAATCTGTAACATTTAGTGGATGTGGTTACTGGACACAGTAAGCAACCAAGGTTAGGATTAACTTGTAAGAAAGCAGATTATGGTCATCTCCAAGACGAAAAAAAATACCACAGTGTAACATCCGAGTAACTGGGAAAATTCTGAAACGGGTTAATCAGTACAAATGCCAGTCATAAAATCTGAAGGAAAATATCTTGCAGAGATTATAACAAGAATCGCCATGGCAAAGATAGCCTTTTGTAAAAAGAAAAATTTACTCACCAGTGAAAAGCAATGTCAGTGTATTGAGAGTGCCAAAAAGTATGCTATCTGGAATCCATGCTGTTGTAGGCATGTGAAACATGGACAATAGGCAAACAAGCTGAGGAACATCTAATGACTGTGGAAATGTGCTTTCTGACAACAATGTGAGGGGAAAAGTCCTGCAAGAAAGAAATGAAAAATCTAAATTGGTTAGTGAAATTAGGCATAAACAGTCATTTTTGGGAGCATAATGAAAAGACACAAACTTGACAGATTAGCAACAACTGGCAAACTTAATAGGGAAAAGACCAAGGGGAGGACAAAGAGATAAATACTTGGATGGCTTGGTCACATGATATAATGGAGACAAGAACACAGACCTGAGCCAGACTCTGGTGGTCGTGTCAGATGGCCCACAATTTTTATAAACGAGACAAGAACACAGACCTGAGCCAGACTCTGGTGGTCGTGTCAGATGGCCCACAATTTGTATAATGGAGACAAGAACACAGACCTGAGCCAGACTGGTGGTCGTGTCAGATGGCCCACAATTTGTGTAATGGAGATAAGAAAACAGACCTGAGCCAGACTCTGGTGGTCGTGTCAGATGGCCCACAATTTTTATAATCGAGACAAGAAAACAGACCTGAGCCAGACTCTGGTGGTCGTGTCAGATGGCCCACAATTTTTATAATCGAGACAAGAACACAGACCTGAGCCAGACTCTGGTGGTCATGTCAGATGGCCCACAATTGTTAAATGGCACATGATAATGATGAGTTAAACAATGGTGCTATTGTATGTGACCTGCATGTCATTGATTGATGCTCCTGCAAGTATTTGTGCATTATCTTTTTTAATGTTGATAGTTATTGGATGCCTTGGACATTTTTGAGACGTCATCAGATGCAAACACAGAGACCAGACAGAATGCAGCTTACAACTTCCCTGTGAGTATCTGTGTGATAGCTTCCTACAGTTGTGTTTTTCAGTCTCTTGTATTTACTTAGGGCAAGATTGCAATTTTTCCATCAGCCACATGTATTTACTTAGGCAAGATTACAATTTTTTCTATCAGCTCTTGTATTTAGTTAGGGGAAGATTGCAGTTCTTTCTATCAGCCTCTTGTATTTTGCAAGATTGCAGTTCTTTCTATCAGCCTCTTGTATTTATTTAGGGGAAGATTGCAATTCTTTCTATCAGCCTCTTGTATTTACTTAGGGGAAGATTGCAATTCTTTCTATCAGCCTCTTATATTTACTTAAGGCAAGACTGCAATTCTTTCTATCAGCCTCTTGTATTTACTTAAGGCAAGATTGCAATTCTTTCTATCAGCCTCTTGTATTTACTTAGGACAAGATTGCAATTCTTTCCATCAGCCTCTTGTATTTACTTAGCGCAAGATTGCAATTCTTTCTATCAGCCTCTTGTATTTACTTAGGGCAAGATTGCAATTTTTTCTATCAGCCTCTTGTATTTACTTAGGGCAAGATTGCAATTTTTTCTATCAGCTCTTGTATTTAGTTAGGGGAAGATTGCAGTTCTTTCTATCAGCCTTTTGTATTTATTTAGGGGAAGATTGCAATTCTTTCTATCAGCCTCTTGTATTTACTTAGGGGAAGATTGCAATTCTTTCTATCAGCCTCTTATATTTACTTAAGGCAAGACTGCAATTCTTTCTATCAGCCTCTTGTATTTACTTAAGGCAAGATTGCAATTCTTTCTATCAGCCTCTTGTATTTACTTAGGGCAAGATTGCAATTCTTTCTATCAGCCTCTGACTCAGGATGTGCTTGTTCATATCCAATTGTGAGAAAGTTTGTAGTAAATTTAAGGATATAACACTCTCCCTCTCCTGTTCCTTGGTGTGGATAGGAGATCTGGTACCTCATTTTTCTAGATAAGAACAAATGTTCATGTTGCCCCAATGCCCAGACTAAAATTTTAACATTATGAAAACCAATGACATGTTTATTGTATATGTGATTTTGGTATACATATATACATTTGCATCCACTGGTGCTATGGAATTCATTCACTGAGCTGAGCCTCTCCTTGTCGTTAATGAGAGGCTGATTGGTTGGTTGGTGAATCCTCTGAAAAACTTAAATCCGATGCATTGCCATTCAGGTCATTTGAGCCTTGTAGGTGAGGTTGGTACACTTTGCTCTCAACCTGGTACCACAGTACCATCTCTGCTGAGACTTTGTTGTTGAGTTCTCTCCCCCCCCCCCCACCCCACCCACTGAGAAAGCAGGTAGTCACGGTTCCAACTTCACGGCAATGGGTCCTCCCCATTATCCTATGTTCCTGTGCCAGTGAATATCACATGAAATGCCCCTCACTGCCCTATGTGAAAAGTGGAATAGACAGGAGTCTTGACATGCCAACAGCCCGCACGGGTACACTGCATAATGCCGCTGCCAGAATGCCAACACAAAAGTCATCCACGGAAAATACAGTTCATCATCGATGGAAGTGGCAGTCACTAGAAAACCAGCAGCTACACATTACTGCATTAAAAGTCGAGAGGATCGACTTCATTTCCCTGGGTCCATATGACTTGGTCGCTTTCGGCAGGACGGCCCGCTGAAAGCATCACACAAAGCACGATCACCGTACCTACAGCTATAACCCCCAGGAGTCTTTGAGAAAAATGCACTTGTGAACTGAAAAGGCACTCCAGTCAATTCCAAGCGACAGGCTGACCGCCTTCATTCTGAACATGCAGTTCACGCAACAACAACCGTGGCCATATGTAAAAACATTCCAAACGAAATTCACAGCTCAGTGTCGCGCCACGCACTCAACTCAGTAGCAGGGCGACAGAACCATTAGCAGTATGGTGTGCAAGACTGGCACAGGAACTTTACATCCGCAGAGAGGCATTGCCAAGGATGTAGTTAGGTCGTTTCAATACGGCACATAGACTGGCTTGGGTTGGGACATGGTTGGTGATGCATTAGGCATCTTATTGTCGACAGATTCCAGCGCAGATAAATGATCGATTAAAAATATTGAGGTGTCCTTTTTTTTATAAACCCTGATAAGTGGCTTCTAATAATTTCGGATTTGTTTTTGTTCTCCTTTCCATTCAATGAATTTTTAATACTTAAAAAAACATGTAAATTGACATCACATGGTGAAACTGGCAGGATGTTAGCATATTGTTTTTTATGGACATCCATAAGGAGTTAGTCTCCTTCCATTTCAACAGTCCCAACTACCTGGGTGATGCAGACATTTATATCACTGAATTAAAATCTTGCTTTGGTGACTACACGTCCTCAATCATGGTTTAGGCATTCTCAAGAGGGATCAATATTCAGCGCTCTTTCATCAAATATATATTGTTGTTTCAACACCCTTATCTTGTTCCACGTTTCCATATTTTTGTTTCCCAAACTTCAGGTTTCTATTATATGTTCAGACACGTGGATTGCTTATTTATGTCTGTCATACTTCAGTTTTTTATTTGTCCGTTTTGTGAGTGGTTTGTCATTGTTTTAGTTGATAAAGACTTTGGTGGACACGTATGCTTGTATCTGTATTTGTCTTTCCTTGTCAAGTTCCTTAGTTCTGTTTTGTATTAAGTCATTATCAGCATTAGCTCAACAACAATCACCCTGCAGTCGACAATTTGTTTGCTGTGTGTTGTGGTTTCACACATTATTTCATGTTATCTAAAAACTGCACCTGTCATCATCTATATTGTTTCAAAGTGTTTCAGTGATTGCAGTCTGTTAGTAAAATTACAGCTGAATGTATCATGTCACCATGATAGTATATTTGCTAAATGTAACAGTTTTGACACAAATTATATCCATGTAAATGTTAAAAAAATTGGTCTTATGTGCATGTCATCAATTTATAAACAGTTTGAAATTGTAAATAATTAGCTAATGGCTGCTATCCTGACAGGATATCAAAATGAAAAAATCTACCAACAACCAAATATTGACGTGTGGATGCTGGTGCATGAAGCGTGTTGGGCTTCACCAGGTATGGAAATTGCACGTGGCACCCCATAGCCCCAGCAGGGATGGTATCCCAATGATGTTATTGGGGAAGGAATAAAGAATTGTGACTGGCAGAAACAAGTTTGGGCGCCACTGCTTCACTACATTTGAATATATTGTTGAAATGAACTTTGTTCCTTAGTTGTCTTATAAAATAATTAGTTTATGAGATGGCTGTTTCATTATTGACTTAACAACTGATCCCTTTTTGTCTAGGCAATGGTGCTGTTTGCTGAACCCAAACTGTTCCGTCTAGAACTGTACCCTTGTTTCAGCCAGTTGTGTAAAGATCCCCATCTTGCTGTACGCAAGACAATGGCTGTGGGCTTCCATGAGGTATGATATAGAAACATGTTTACAGTGAAAGCTGTTTTAAAACATTTAGAAGAGTATACTCTTAATTATGAGTTTCAAATATAGAAAGTCTCCATCTCTGTGCCACTGTAGAGTATTTTGGTATGGTTTACACAGCCATATTTTCTGGATCACACGACACTGATTGGGTGTTGTGGCCAGTGTCTTGCTACATCAGTTTCTAGTCCCCATTTCATGGGATTGGATTAAGTCCAGAACCACCTGGTTGTGACAAAATTCTGCCTCTAGGGGAAACCTTGAAGTAGTGACTGCAAGACTGACAAATAGTTATACTATCCATTCCATTACCATGGCACTTTAATAGTTAGTTATAATTATTTAAATTCTGGAATAAATAATTTATTGTAAATGTTAGTTTGAAACATTATTATTATCTTCTGTAAATTGTGTGCACATGTGTTATTGATCCTACTAAATATAAATAAACAAGCACAACAACAAATGTTTTACCTCAGAGTTATTTATCAGAATATAGCAAGACTGAGTAAATATAGTTGTGTATCTTGCCTGAGTAAATACAGTTGTGTATCTTGCCTGAGTAAATACAATTGTGTAACTTGCTAATTATTAACTAGCTGTTTCCCAAATAATATTTGTTTCTTGAGTTGAAATGTGTCTTCCTTTTGTTTGAACACTACAGGTTGCCAAGCTCCTGGGGTCAAATGTTGGTCTTGTGTTTCCAGAGTTGAACTCCCTGTTAATGGACCCTGATATTGAGGTCAGAGTTGTATGCAAGTTTTTAACTACTATTTTCTTCACATTAGCTTAAGACGTTCAGGGTTTCTCATATATGATGCAGGATTTTTGTCTTCAGTTTTCATATCTTGTTAAAGTGTAACTTATAAATGCCAAGAGGCCTGTATTTGGGGCCAGTATTTACAAGTCAAGATGTGATAACTGTTACTCATTTTTTTGTTCCATTTTGCCCTGCTCCTAATTTTTACATACACCCTTTATGTCTTCCCTATGACTTTGTAATCCATGAAAATAATGAACCATTAATCTGTATCGGTAAATTAACAATTTTTAATGTCAATATTTTTGAAAATTATTATGAATGTACACGTGGTTATAAAAGGGATGTTTTCAAATATTCAGGACAAAACACAACAAAAGGCTTGCAAAATTACAATGAATGCTTTAAGTTTGTGATTCTAGGGGTCACTGTTGTTAGGTTCTGTAGAGAATGGTCTCTAGGTGTGGAGGTCAACATCTCTGAACACTAAGAGTGAAGTCAGGTTCAGAACACATTCCCTTAGTGAATTTAAACCAGAAACCACAAACAATATATTTCATGATTTTCTTACCTGGAATATTTCGTTGCATCTTGTTAGATGCATGCTGCAGAGTAATTTATCGTAATGCAGTGAACGAGTAATACTTTGGCCGAAATACTAAATACATAGTCACTGATGTTTTTCAAATGTGGAGTGTTATCCACACAGTAATTTAAGATTCAACAGAAAGTCTGTCTGTCTGCATAGAAACGGCTGGAATCACCTAATTGATAATGCTTTAGGAATTGATTTGATGTTTCATAACCTGTGGACTGCACAGGGATTCCTGAAGATATATCAGTGTGGGTGGAAAAAAGAGTTAATCTGGGATTCTGGTATGTACATACACACTCGCTCACTCACTTACTTACTCTTACTTGGATTCTGGTATGTACATACACACACACATACTAGGATTTGGTACCCACACACTGGAATTCTGGTATGTGCACACACATACTCTGGCTGTGTGACAAAGAGGTTACTAATACAATTTGCAATTCCACATATCGCATTTGAAACCCAGCTGTGGCAAACTACTGAGCGTAAACTTGCCCAGGAATCACAAGCAGCCAAAAATGCTGACGTTGACTGCTACTTCCTGTAAGAATATGCAACTAACACACTCTCTCAGATTCTAGTATATACACACACTGGATTCTGATGCACGCACACTGGGGTTCTGATGCACGCACACTGGGATTCTGGCCAACTGATACAAAGTTCATGTACTCCTCATGATGTCGTCCAAAATATACAAATAATGAATTGTTCCACAGTGCAGTAAAGATGCTCCTTGAATCCAGTTAACTCAGATCAGATCATCTAGTGTGTCCTCTGGTCATGAACTTTTTTGATTTTGTCTTCTATCTCTCACTCTGAGCACACTCTTGTATGTATTATGTATTACTCCATAAATGTTTTTGGCAGGAAGTAATGCAATATGATTTATACAACAAAATTGCATATTATATGTTTCAGATTTTGAAAGCTATAATTCCAAATTTTCAAGAAATCATGTCACCACTAGCAGCCATTGGAGTTGACCAGTTTACAGAACATAGGGTAGGATAGGACCTGTTTCTTTCTGTCTTCACATATTTGTTGTAGAGCACAGTGTTGTCATTTGTCCTTGTGTAAGTTTATCTTGTTATTCATGCATTTCAGTTGTTTAATAATCTCATTTTTGGTTTGTTTTAATACCACAGAAGTCATCAGTCATAGAATGTTTTATTTCTATGGTTAATTCATAGAATGTTTGCTTTCTGTAGTGAATTCATTGAATGCTTGCTTTCTGTGGTGAAGTAGCTTGGTTAAAAACCCACTCCAGCTGAAGTAAGTATAAATACCTGGCTGTCCTGTGTTAGGAAAAGAAGGGCAATGAGCAGAGGTACTGGTCACTTCAATTCATGTATCTGTGACTAGATGCAGCATCTGGTAGAGCCTGCAAAGACAAATATAGCCTACTATAAATAAAGCTTGATATGTGAAACCTGTTCAAAAAGTTTTGGACCTTTTGTTGGAAAATACAGTTACTCACCTTGAGATCTGAAACTCTTATCCCCTTCAAGATGTTCTCCTTGGGACTGTACACTTCCGCCAGTGGTCACGTCCTTTGGAAACACTTCAAGGAGTCCTCTTTGGGAATGGAGTACAGCATGACCATCATATTCCGCAAAATTTCATTTGTGAATCACATGTTAGGACGCTAAACGACGACGAAAAATTAGATAACAAAACAAGAAATGGAAAGAGAAAAATTAATATTTTAGGGATGTGCGAAACGAGATGGACAGGAGCAGGCATCACGTTAGACAAAGATTTTAAGATTATTTATTCTGGAGGTGAAGATCGACAAAAGGGAGTGGCAATTATTTTGGACCGGAAAACATCAAAATCTGTTCAAGGATATTGGGCCGTGTCGGACAGAGTTCTACTAGTTAAATTAAGTGGCAGACCTTTTAACATAAATGTTATTCAAGTATATGCCCCAACAGGAGAATCCAGTGAAGATAGTGTCAATCAATCAATCAATCAATCAGGTGCCGTCTCCGCAATGAAGGTTGGCTGCAATGAAGATAGTGTAGAGGAATTTTATAATGACATAGTCTGCCTTAAAGAAATGTAAAAATTCAGAAATAAACATTGTAATAGGGGACTTCAATGCAAAAGTAGGAAATCAAGGTGATAGATACACAGTAGGAAGCCATGGTTTAGGAGAGAGAAATGAAAGAAGATACAGACTCGTAGAGTGGGAAAAAGAACAGGAAATGATCGTAGGAATCACCTGATTTAAGCAACTCCCTAGAAGATTATGGACATGGAGGAGTCCTGATAGCAGGATTAGAAACCAGATGGACTACATTCTGATTAGCAGAAGATTTAGAAACGCGTTAACAATAGTAAAAACAGTTCCCAGTGCTGATTGTTATAGTGACCACAGATTACTTACAGGAACATTGAGGATAAAGTTGAAGAAAGTGAAGTATATAACAGGAAACACTAAATATGATTTGTGTACTTTGAGTAATGACAAGGAAATATAAAACAAATTCAACATAGAAGTACAGAACAGAAGTGATATATTGTCTGATCTAGAGATCCTATTCCAGGATGTGGATGATCAATGGGAAATGTTGAAGAATTCAATCAGTTTGGCTGCAGAAACAACTATTCCAAAATTAAAGAAGGCGGGTGGTAAGAAATGGATGACTGAAGAAATTTTACACCTAATGGAAACAAGAATCAACAAAAAATAATTCTGCCACATATGAAGAAATTCACAGACAAGTCAGAATATTATGTAAGGAGGCAAAAGAAGCATGGCTTGAGGAAAAGTGCTTAGAAATTGAAAAACAACACAACAGTCAAAATACCAAATTAGTGCACACAAGAATTCAGGAAATTACTAATAAAAGAACAAGTACATCAGCAGGCTGTCTAAAAACTAAGATGGTAAAATCATAATAGAAAAAGATCAGATTCTACAGGTATGGGCAGATTTTGTGAAAAACCTTATGATGATAACAGAGAGGAACAGTATATTAGATTTAATAAAGAAGGACCGCCAATTTTGAAGATGGAGGTTCGAAATGTTCTTAAGCATATGAAAGCTGGCAAGGCCCCAGGTGCAGATAACATCACAACGGAAATTATGAAAGCTTTAGAAGAATATGGAATAGATCAAGTCACCAGACTGCTGAACACATTATATGATACTGGGGATGTACCTTCTGAATTATGTAACTCTGTATTTATTGCAATCCCAAAGACATCAGGAGCCTTGGAATGTGATCAACATAGAACAATTAGTATAATGAGTCACATCACAAAGATTTTGCTACGAATTATCATGCAAAGAGTGAGGAAGAAAATACAACCTGAAATAGGGGAAGAACAATGTGGGTTTGTAGAAGGAAAGGGTACAGTAAATGCTGTGTAAATTGCTGCGAACAGTTATTGAACGTGCAAGTTATTGAACGTAAACAAGGATATACATCTTTTCTTTATTGACTACACAAAGGCTTTTGATAGAGTTAGACATGTCAACATGGTAGATATGCTTGCAGATCTACAAATTGATGGGAAAGACATTAGACTTATAAAAAACATATATTGGAAACAACAAGCTGCCATAAGGATTAATAATGAAGTGGGACAATATCAGCCTATTAAGAGAGGTGTTAGGCAGGGATGTGTAATGTCTCCAGATCTTTTTTTCCCTATACAGTGAAAATATTTTCAGAAATGTAGAAGATATAAATGGAATCAGCATTGAAGGACGAAACATCAATAACATTAGGTATGCAGATGATACAGTATTGATTGCAGACAATGCGCAGGATCTGTAACAATTAGTAGATGCGGTTGTTGTACACAGTGAGCAACTGGGGTTAGAATTAAATTGCAAAATGACGCAGGTTATGGTAGTCACTGCCATAACCTAAACCAGGCTATGAAAGGAGAGACAGTTTGCACAACATGAGTTGAAGAAGATTGGGAAAATGTGCAAGACGTTTTTGGTGCAAGCGCGAAAGCGACACAAAAACGTCACTTAGAGATCAGTGAGATATGGCCTGCCGTCCAGCTCGGACGAGGCATGTCTGCTGGAGCATGGCGAACGGTTTGTTACGCCGCTCTTTGTGTGCAGCTGTGTGAATGTCAGATGTCATGTATCTTATATTCCCTGTCGAGCTGTTGTGTATCCGAAAGCATGGATGGATTAAAAGCAATTGTCAAGAAGAAAGTCTTCGTGAGATTGGTCTTCTATAAAACAAGGTATCAAGTATTATTCATATTATGTTAAACCCTAGATACATCAATGAGCCCATGTCAATGCACTTCGTGACAAATGGGGGCTCGTCCGGTAGTAATAACTATTAACTGAACTCGAGATTTATTATCATGTCAATGCACTTCGTGACAAATGGGGATTCGTACCGGTAGTAATAACTATTAACTGAACTCGAGATTTATTATCAATTTATGACATTGTTGCAGTAATCTAACGAATCGAGCCATATACTTGAGAAGGCCAAGGTCGTCATCATAAAAGATCAATTACGTCAGTATATATAATTGATTTTGGTGATGTAGTCTCGAACCAAATAGCCAATTCTGAGCAGTACACAAAACATCCGGAAAGTATCTTATGATTTTGATTCAAGAAACTGTTCAACTAATATTTAATCGCAGTTTGTTTGATGGATCAAGTAAGGAAAATTAACAAATGTCATATTCAGTAACGGAGGAAATGATGTACAAACATTCATACGATAATGAAAACTCAACTGACAAAAATTTGCTTGAATAAACAACAAATTGACAGTATTATTTACGCAAGTTCTCAACATGCAATTATATTGATCTACATAAATATGTCAGGTTTCCAACGACACGAATATAAGAACGTTATCTACTAACTATGTCGTCAGAAATTATTGTTGGTTCTGAAGATACAATATTTTGATTACAGTTATCAAAGATTTGAAAAATTGAACTCAGATCACGATACCTTTTGTATTTGATCATATGCAGATACTATTCGTTTGCACAGATACAGGAAGATTTGATTAACAAAAATTCAATCGACATATAAACTGTGGTAGTCGTAGTTGTGTTAAGAGGAAGGAGAGCGTACATGGACTATGCTGTTACTCATTTCAAATTGAGTTTAAATGTTGTTCGACAGTATGCGAAAGTCTCGACTGTGATCAGCCGTATTACTAGTTCATCATTTGTATCCGTATTGATTGTCCTCATTTACTTCGGATGCTGACCTGGTCTTGACAGGCACTCTGAAAGAGGCAACTACCGATCACCTGATCGTAACTTGTAAAAAGATGCATGCTAATAACATGGCATTGAACTGTTTGTTCACAAGACAGATTCCGTATGCTCCGGTTCACATTTTTACCTCAAATACTTGACCCTGTATACGTCAAGAAAGAAACAGTCAGTTAACAGAGGAATTATATACATATATACGCGGTTTTACAAGAACGTTCGCAAGAAATTTCTTGAATTACAACGACACAAGATTATGGATGTACAATTTGTAAACAGTCGAAATACACTGAACGTTGAAAGTTTCAGTAATCAAAATTGAATTCCTGGAAACAATGGGTTGTATGAAATTCAAACTGGTACGTGAACATTGAGAATTGAACATTTGAATGAAATCAAGTGAATCTTATTTCGAGATCATGAACAAATTTCTCAGAACATATTGTTTATTCTGGAATTTAAGAAATCTTATGAAATAATTTGAATGCAATGGAATTCGATTATTCAGACATTATGAAGAAAAAAACAATTTGTGCGTACAGAAAAGTACAGCGTTACAATGTGGTCAAGAAACCAAATGATAATTATATTTACCTACGTCAATGAAGATAATATGAAACAGTTTACATTCAATTATGAAGCTGAAATCATAACCAGATGTTACTGGTTAGTCAAAATCAAGATACGCAATTATTCGTTATCAAATTACGAACTTATTTGGCTACATTATCAAATCTGAGAAATATCAGTGCATGTTTCAAATTTAAGGATATTTGCTCACATTTTACTGCTTGGGAGGAATGGTTCAAAGACATCGAATCAACAAATCCGCATCTACATCTATTATGTCGATAAAAGAAGAAATTTCGATCATTATCGTGTTCAGGAGAGACGGTAACTTGTCGGGCAAGGTCAATTAATTCCCCATATTCAAGTTACCGAAATTAATTGAAGTGATTTTACACGCAAGGACAATACTTACGTAATAGAGAACATTAACGCACACTTACACGAGGACGTATTATTCTCAAATTGCTGAAGATGTCGTTACATTGGAGGAACACAACTCGGTCAATCGGGACCGAACACTAACTTCTTACGTCAGCATACGAGCTACACTGTAGCTATTACACATCCATACACGGATTGATTAACACTGATTATATTGGCGTGATACCAGTTGTTCACGCGGGACTATACACGTGACTCATTCAAGGATTCTTTGGTGGACACCGGCCACTTCAGGACCACCAACATCAGACACTTGTCATTTAGCCTTTACAATCTATTAAATCTATTACAGGCTATTAAATCTCAGGCTTCATCGTTATACCCAAGCCAATCATGTTTCACAGAGATTGGTCACGGACCGTTCGGGTTTGAGTACAAGTTGATTGTACTCTCGTCACAGCCAGGAGCAATCTACTTGGGTTATACAGTTCCTTCCGTTGACCAACATAAAGGATATAATTTGTCGACCTCATTATATCTACGTTCACGAGAACCAGAATCAGGCCAGTAAATTATTCAATCATGAAATTTACTTCAATCGTTATACAGTGGAATATTCGTCTTGGAGAATAAGCGATACATACAGGAATAACGATACATTTATCACTAATGGATTATAAACATACACGAATCTGGTTTAAAAAACTGTATTATAAAAATGTGAAGGACATTTAAAGACGTCTAATACACCTGATGAAAATAAAGGATAGTTTAATTTACATCGTCATAAATAAAAGAATGCCATGTTAGTCTCACGTGAATCCAGCACGTGATTAAGGGTGTTCATGAGTTCAATGATGGTAAATTGGGTGAATGATGTTAATTTGTTTTCGTCGTTGGTGATGGTCTATTAACCTGTTGTATTTATGCAAAATTTTAGTATATAGATCCTTACATATTTTTTTTGTTGGACAATTCATGTGGTCTTATAATTTAGTTGATTGAAAGCATTATGAGTTAGCTTCTCTGCATACAGGTGTAAGCATTGGGCAATGATGCCACATGATAACAGTTAATTGAAGGAAAAGATTTATCCTTCATGAAGACATGAAAAGGATTAGATTTATCCTTGAAGGAGAAGAAAGGAATATTTACGGAAATGTTTGATCATTTGATACATGATAACTGGTGCTATTGTGAAATTGCTGGTTTAATGAATTATATTGGTGGATTATTGGGTAGTTAAGTACTGATTGGTTGTAATTATTATACAGATAATGAATCTTAGTAAGACACTCTTCATCCTTTGTCAAGATGACAGAATAAAGTCTCAAAATGTTTTCAACATTTTGAAAATTAGAGGGGGTGAGTGCCATAACCTAAACCAGACTATGAAAGGAGAGACACAGTTTGCACAACATGAGTTGAAGAAGATTGGGAAAATGTGCAAGACGTTTTTGGTGCAAGCGCGAAAGCGACACAAAAACGTCACTTAGAGATCAGTGAGATATGGCCTGCCGTCCAGCTCGGATGAGGCATGTCTGCTGGAGCATGGCGAACGGTTTGTTACGCCGCTCTTTGTGTGCAGCTGTGTGAATGTCAGATGTCACGTATCTTATATTCCCTGTCGAGCTGTTGTGTATCGGAAAGCATGGATGGATTAAAAGCAATTGTCAAGAAGAAAGTCTTCGTGAGATTGTATTCCAGTACCTGTGTTGGTCTTCTATAAAACAAGGTATCAAGTATTATTCATATTATGTTAAACCCTAGATACATCAATGAGCCCATGTCAATGCACTTCGTGACAGTCACTAGGAAGAACGAAATACCACAATGTAATATAGAAGTAAATGGGACTATTCTTCAACAAGTGAATCGGTACAATTATCTCGGGAACAGTCATAACATCTGATGGGAGATGCCTTGAAGAGATTAGAACAAGAATCACCATGGCTAAAGTAGCCTTTAGCAAGATGAAAAACATTCTGACTAATAAAAATATGTCAATTGAAATGAGAAAAAGTGTTGAGGGGATACATAGAGCCTGTTCTTTTGTATGGATGTGAAACTTGGACAATGAGCAGTCAAGCCGAAAAACGATGGCTGAAGAAATGTGGTTTCTGAGGAAAATGCAAAGAATAGCATGGACAGACAGAAAAACCAATGACCAAGTACTACAGGAGACAAATGACAATCATAAATTGATTAGAGAAATTAGACGTAGACAGTCAAAATTTTTTGGACATGTTATGAGAAGAAATGGATTGGAGAACTTAGTGACAACTGGCAAGATTGAAGGGAACAGATCAAGAGGAAGACCGAGAGGAAAATACCTGGATGGCTTGGCCGCATGGCATGGACGAGACAGGAACACTGAGCTGATCCACGACTCTGGTGATCGAGTGAAATGGCGAGTCATGACCGCCCACGCTTTCTGGCATGGCACATGATGGATTGATTCAATCATATCTGGTCTCATTTAGCAGCTTATCAACTTGGGGAGCAGCAAAAAAATTGCAAGTAGCAACTGTGCTCAAGAAAGTCTGAATCGGCTGCAAAGAATGGGTGGGTACTTTGTCATGATGGAGCTTGTAACTTGGCAACTGTGTTAAGATTACTACATCACATTGATTAATTCTGCATCGTATTGAAGCCGTAGTTTATGCTGAAATAGTCAGTACTTATATGTCCAGAGGCTTATGGCATGCCAACATACCTTGGAGTAACATTTGATGCCAGGCTGACATGGAGAAAACATATTAAAAAAGCAGTCGCAAAAGCCAGAAGGAAAATAGACATCCTGAGAAAGCTAAGTGGAACCACATGGGGAGCCAGTGGGAAAATACTTAGCAAAGTTTATCAACAGAGCATACGGCCACACCTGGAAATCGGGTCAACTTCATGGTGTTCAGCATCAAAAACCACACTGCAAGAGTTGGACAGGGTGCAGAATCAAGCTCTTAGTCACCACAGGAGGGATGAGATCAACCCCTATAGTAGCAATGGAGAAAATAGGGAGGGTCCAAGCACTGAGAGAGCACGGAGATACGAAAACACTAATACAAACAGATAAGTTCCTCAGCTTGCTCCTCTTGCCCTATGAAGAACCGATTTGAAAACTTAGCTATAGGGCGGTTGAAAAGTAGTTATTTTATCCACCAGGCCAAACGACTGCAGAGAAACCACAGATCTGCCCACAGTTGGTATCCCCCTGACTACTATTCCAGAGCAAACTCCATGGAAAGATGCACATAGACTATCACTCCAAATCCAGACTAAAGTGCGAGGAATATTTGACAAGGAAGAACAGAACAGTGTACAGCGCAGAACATCCACTCTCAGCTTCCTTGATGACGAATACCCACAGGACCTTAGGATCCGAGTCTACACAGATGGGTCAGCACAAAATGCTGTTTGAAATGGAGGAGTGGGAGTGTACATAGAATACCCAAATAATACTAGGGACACGGCCAGAGTTCCAACAGGAAAGTACTGCCATAACTATGATACTGAAATTGAGGCAATCCAGATAGCAGCAGAGAAATTACTAAATACCAACCATGGTATGCAACCTGTGGTGCTGTTGACAGATGCAAAATCAGTACTCGAGGCGCTCCTGTCTGGGAAATTGCCAGTACTAAGGACATTACTTTCTGAACTTAGCAGTCAGCATAAGGTCACCAGGCAGTGGGTACCATCCCACTGTGGAGTACCCGGAAATGACAGAGCTGATCAATTGGCTAAGGAAGGAGCAAAGGAAGAACAGCCTGATGTGCCCATTACATACCACCAAAAGAAAAGAATGATCAAATCAGTCAGAAGGCCACCAAAACCTGCTCAAGACGACTACCACATTATGGACAGACCAGAACAAGTCATTCTGCGCCTCAGAACAGGACACAATAGATTACGCAACCACATGTATACAAAATTCAAGATTGGTGACTCAGCCATGTGCACATGTGGATTGGCATCGCAGACAGCAGAGCACATACTCCAAGACTGCTCAAACTACAACACCACCAGGAATACCTTCTGGCCTAGAGAGACAACAGTGGAAGATAAACTGTATGGACCGCTGAGTAAACTAGAAAAGACTGTTAGATTCATACAAGAGACAAACATTGCAGTTATAGATATATTTCAAGCGAATGAAAGAAGAAGAAGAATGACATGCCAGAAACGTTATTACCAATGATATTGAAAAAAATAGTTCTTGTGATTAGTATATACAGTGTTTTTTCGTTTCAAAACTGTTAAAAATTCCCAAACTTGTAAAGAATGCAAACTGGGCTTGTGATCTTGTTTCAGGTGCATGTGGTGCAGGATGTGCTTACCCATTTTCTGAAGGCAGAGAGTGTTGTGTTCAGTTCCCCTTGCTGGCGCACACAGGAAGCCATGATGCGATCCATGGAATCGCTCTATCTGTTGTGCACTAATGAGTATATATACAACAAAGTTATACCATTACTTTTGGAGAAGCTCCGGACTGGGGTATGCACTATTGTTTTTTTCTATTCATGTTATAATTGTTTGAACAGTATGTATTAGGGCGATGTATGGCAGAAAAAATATCGATGTTTGGTCAATTCGGCTATTTTTGGAATAGTTCGTTTTTAATCACCTTAGCATGTCTTCTATCAAATTCGGCACTTGTTTTTCTTTAAAAACTTATTTTAATGCAATATTCATATTTTACTTAACCCACCCTAGGTTTCAAATTACCTGCTTATTGAAAATTTTTACGAAATTGACGTTTTTCAAATCATAGCAACGGTGTCTTGGCTAAGCGGTGTCCACATATGTCATACACTATTTTAAAGGTCATGATCCCCCCCCCCCCCCTAATTGTTCATTAAACTTTGAGTTCATGTAATTAGGAACTCTTCTATGTACAACTGTTTCTTTCGAATCAATAATCTTCTGGAAACTTCCATATATGGAAAACCTCACGTGACCATAAGCAATGCGCGATCCCCGGTGGCTGAAACTGATCACATGGGTTTCCAAGATGGCCGTTTTGTGATGTTTACACTTCGCGATTGATTCCCATGCTGAATTGAAAAATGCCTTGTTCCAAGTGTTTTGAGGGTGAATCTGAATGATTCCGTTTCTATACCATCGTGGTCTTCTAACATTGTGGAAGTGACTCTCTTAATGCAGAAAAAACCTGAAGTCAATTTAAACAAGATACGCATGAATATATAACCTCCTCTAGCAGCAGGTATGTTTCTGGTGACGACAATGTATACCAAAAACTGGAACACAGAGCAGTAGTTGATTGTTCAGAAATTTATGACATCATCAAAACATTATGTTGTCCAGTATGTAAAAATGATAGTCTTATTTTTAAAACTGACAGCAAGAAAGCCAAAGGATTAGCTATGCATGCAGAGGTTTTCTGCTCTTGTTGTGAAGAAATAATGTGTGGAAGATACCTATCTGCAAGAAGTAATGGTGGTGATAGATCTTTTGCCATCAGCAGCCAGTCTGTATATTCTGCATTAGTTTGTGGGATGAGTGCAACATCAACAACATTCAACAATTTTTGTGAAAATATGAACCTGCAAGGTTTTCATCACAAAACATTTCACAGCAAAGCGAGTAAACTATATTCAAAGTTAGAAGATCAGGAGGACACTGTTTTCTCTCAAACCGTAAATTACGTTCGACAGGCTCATGCACAACACTCAGGCATAACTCTACATGACAATGATATGCTAGATATTAGTGTCAGCTTTGATATCACTTGGTTGACCAGAGGCCACACATCCCACATTGGAGTTGGCTGTGCAGTGGATGTACTTAAGGACTTTGCATAGATGCCCATGTTATGTCCACATATTGCCATGTGTGTGAAACCACTGGTAAGACACTTTCCAGAGACAAACCAGATGAATTTGCAGCATGGAAGACAGAATATCTTCCAAACTGTGATAACAATTTCACAGGATCTGCTGGAATGATGGAGGTTGAGGCTGCAAGGGTGCTGTGGCGACATTCTGGGCCCATCATAAACTTCGCTATATGTCAATACTTTCTGATGGTGATGTAAAAACATTTGCAGAGCTTACCAAGATCAAACCATATGGGGATGACATTCAGATAGACAAAGAGGAATGTATCAACCATGTCAGTAAACACCTTGGAACAGCACTCCACAATGTTGTTGCTGACTGCAGAAAGCAAGGCGTGACCCTAGGAGGACGCGGTAAAGGTCAGTTTACACAAAATGCCATCTGTAAGCTGACAATTTATTACAGTAGAGCCATAAGAAACAACACAAGTGTAGAGTCCATGAGGAAAAGTGTTATGGCTGACTGCATCACTGTTTTTTCAACATACAGAAGTCCACGTCATGAAATGTGCCCAAATGGAGAGCAATCATGTTGTTTTTTTCAATCTGCACTGGCTAAGCATCAGGTCCTGGGTCCTCATGACAAGATGTTAAGACATGGCTCAACCGTGACAAGTTTGAGAAATATCTGTTGCCAATTTATGAAAGGCTGTCTGACACTAAACTATTTAGTAGATGTTGTCAGGACAAACTCAGAATTCAAATGAGTGTTTAACCAGCTTGATATGAGCTCGCTGTACTAAAAACAACTTTGTCTCATGCAAGCGCATTCAGTTTGCAGTTGTAACAGCAGCAAGAGAGTTCAACTTCGGAGCTGCTGCTGCCCAAGATACTGCCCAGTTTTTTTTTATAATTTTCTACAGGCCTGCATGTGCAGACTTAGGAGCACCTAGGATGCAGAAGAGAATTAGAAATAGTTTGAAGTACAAGAAGGTCATGCAAACTAAGAGACGCGACAGTGTATGTGCGGCCAAAATGAAGAGACAAGGGGAGCTGCATGCCCTGGAGGGAAGTCCTGCATACGCAGCAGGATTGTTCTAATTGTCATGTACTGTTGTAAACTGTTTTTATGTGTAAAAGAACTTGTTAAAGCATTAAAATAACTTTATTACTATAAAAAAAACATGAAAATAATTAGTTTTTTCCCCGTTCTCTCATTTTGCCATTTTTTTTTTTTACTTTGGTTCAATATTTTTCAAAAATTCTTTATTTTATCACAATGAAACTTGGTACACTTATTCTCCATTGTAATATTTACATTTTGACATGAGCATTTGTGAAACTAAGATTTAGTTTTTGTGCAGCAGTAAAAAAAACAAACACAAAAATTGTCAATGAAAATGTTGAAATTTTTTGTTAATTATGAAAGGGCAAATGCCAAGGGATATCATTAAAAGCTTCTGTCAGAATATAAAGGTTCGATTTGTGTACATATATTTTTTTTTTTAAATGAAGCCTGTAAATTAAATAAATGACTGTTTTAGATCATAATTAAAAAATCCAATATGGCTGCTGTTAATCTTGGTTTCCGTGGCAACCGTTAAATACAAAGTCAATTTGACAGTATTTTATCAATCAGCAGTCTTTAGTATCAAACCCTATTCCACATCAGAAGATAGAAATTAAATATAGAATTAAATTTTTCCTGCCTCACATCGCCTTAATTATAATTCGAGTTTGTATTTGATCATTATAATACCTTCTAATAATTGTTGCTGTTTTAGTATGATAGTGGTTATTCCCATGTTACCGTTGGTATTGTCTTTGATGGTGATTGTAGTTAATATTAATGTATGTATTTGTTTTTTTTATTGTTTAAGTCACAAACACTTGACCTTGAAGGGTAACTAATGATTGGTCATCACAACCAGTATGTCTTTAGGGGAGTGGCTTATCTGTACCAGTTTCCTGTGACCTGTCTTTTCTGTATAGTGTTAAACTCTTATTGTTGCTTTTTACCTTAGCCCCAATAATTCTCTTGGTTGTCTGTGGTCAGGTGATTGACCAGGTGTCACCAGTACTGCAGAATTAACATATGTCAGTATACACAAAAAGAGCATTGTTAAGAGACTTTCTACTAATGACAGGCTATCAGTACCAGAACTGGACAATTACACATACATGAAGAATGGTAACAACAGAGATGAGATATCGACTCAACGAGGGGAAGTCAATAAGTCAGTCACAAATGGTTGTAGAAAAATAATTAAGCATAACAACTTGAAACCAGTTTATACATACATTGTCCCTTTATTTCTCAACATAATTTTCACCAACATTGATGCACTTATCCCATCGTTTTATCAGTCCCCCCAAACCGTCTGCATAGAACTGCGTGCTCTGTTTTCTAAACCACATTTTCATTTCATATTCAACTTCGGCGTCATTCAGTGAACCAAAAAAGGTGGAAATCGCTAGGGGCTAAGTCGGGGCTGAAAGGTGGATGTTCCAGAACTTCCCACTTTAGTTGGTTAATTTTTTCCTGAGTTAATCGAACCGTATGTGGTCTGGCATTGTCATGAAGAAGCAACACTCCTCTAGTCAGCAGTTCTGGACTTTTTCTTCGAATTGCATCATGAAGCATCAATAGAACTTCACAGTACTATTCAGAATTCACATTGTCACCTTTCTTCTTGAAATTGGTTAAAAGCACTCCTTGACAATCCCAGAACACTGTCAGCATAACTTTCCCAGATCGGATTTCATCAACAATTTTAGAGCGTCCTTGAGAACATTTTTCTACCTAGCTATGCACTGCTTTATGGGACAAACATTTGTCTGCATAAACAGGAAGCATTTCTTTATGGCAGTCCTTTTGTCCAAAAAAGAAATGCACAACAGCACATTACGTTTTGGTTGTACACCCCGTAAGTACAGTCATCATTTTGTTTATGTGCTGCGCATGCACGTGAGACACCTAGCACCACCTGACGAACGGGAATATAAAGTTTGATGTTTAGTTTTTAGTTTAGTTTAGTCAACGGATCAACATCACGGTACACGGGTTTAACCCATAAGTGCTCCGTTCTTCTCCTAACTCACGCATGAGTCCGGAGAAACTCAGCTCAGTGCATGAACTCCGTAGCACGGCGAGGATCCTGTAATACTTTGGGTAGATTTTTAACTCAAAATTTTGCCTGGGCAGCACTGTTGGGCTACTCTTTTTCGATTTCCAACTGCCAAGGGATTTTTTTACGTGCGCAACAATACATACGGGCGTCCGATCTCACTACCCAGAGACCAGGAGAAATTTTATTACTAGACGTCCACGTGAAAAAATCCTGGTCCTCACCGAGGTTTGAACCCGGAACCTCCAGCACTCGAGGCGGATACCATACATCGAGACCACTCAGTCCCCCACTTAGTTTGATGTTGCTGTCACCTAATGACACCTGTAGAAAACACCAAATACATTACCTGCCATCCCACAGAACTGTGTGACCTACTTATTGACTCGCCCTCGTATTTAGACATCGCTTCTTAACCTTATGTTAAAAGGCATAGCAAGGAAAGCAGACAAAAACAAAGTAAAGCAGCAGTCTGTTTGCCTTTTTCGATTCCTTTCTGAGTTCCACGGTATCACAGTTATGTAAATCTTTCTCCTGAAGATATGGCCAGGCCATCTCTGTCTACCAGTTAATAAACCAAAGCTAATTGCCTGTTGTGGTAAATACGTTTGTTGATTTGTGATGATGTTAATGATAAAACCTAGCTTTTTATGATTGCTTTAAGCTTATCTGATTTATTTTAATTATATTTGTTTTTGACTTATTGCATATGAAATTTAATGTTTTCTTTAGTAAACTCTTTGCTCGTGTATTTCTGTGTCTGCACATCCTTACCCAGTTTATCATGTGTAGTTATTGCCTTGCGGGGCGAGTGGTCAAACCGTTTGATTCGAGCTCCGAAGGTTGTGGGTTCGATTCCGGGCCGCGTCCTTCGGTTCATGAATGAAATTTTTTGGAGACTCCTGTGTGTCGTCGCCAGAGCTACAGAGTTCATGCTTTGTGCGGCGCATTAAGTTCCCTGCTTGTCTTACGGAGAATATGACAACTGTGTTTTCTGCTTGTCTTGCAGAGAGCACAGTGATTTTGTTCCGTTTGTCTTACAGAGAGGAGAATGACATGTTCACTGCTTATCTTACAGAGGGCACAACCATTGTCCTCCCTGCTTATCTTACAGTAAGCACAACCAATATGTTCCCTGCTGGTCCTACAGAGAGCACAACCATTGTTCCCTGCTTGCCTTACAGAGAGGAGAATGTTCCCAGCTTGTCTTACAGAGAGCACAACCAATGCGCTCCTTGTTTGACTTACAGGGAGGAGAATATGTTCCATATTTGTTTTACAGAGAGGAGAATATGTTCCCTGCTTGTCTTACAGAGAGGAGAATAACATGTTCCCTGCTTGTCTTACAGAGAGCACAACTATTGTGTTCCCTGCTTGTCTTACAGAGAACAAGGCCATTTTGTCAATGAGTCGGTCACTGATGCTAGCAGGGTTTTGCCAGAAACATGTTATTGTTCATCTTTCCTGTTGTCTCCAGAGAGCTCGACCAGTCAAAGTGGCAGCAGCTAAAACATTGACAGTTTTAACCAGGCATCTGAAGTATAGAGGTCAGAGAGAGCAGGTAGTTCAAACACTTATAGATGGTGAGTCTGTCAGTTTTCTTGTTTTTCATCTTTTAGTTCCCTGAAATTTGTGTGTGTGCCTCAAATAGGTTAGTTCAGGCTCCCTTCTTTTTCTATTCTTTTGTTGCTTTCAGTTCAGAATATTTTTGATTTTCAACATTTTGTTTTTGTTCTTGTTATCCCACTTCTGTATTGTGAATGTTTTTTGTGCGGCTGTTAACTGCAACTTATTAAATGTAAATGACTCTTTATTTTAGATAGTTTACACAACTGTTTTTAACACCTTTGATAGGTTTCCATCCAGCAAGCTTCCTATTTCTGATCAGACTTTATTTTGTACATTATGTGAATTAGTCCAGTATTCTCATGTTAAGGCAGTGTATAAGTGAATCTACCATCATGTTACTGTTGCAGTTCTGAGCTAGAGCTAGAAAACACACATTCACTTATTGTCTGGATTTCAATTGGATCAATGCTCGTAACATATTTTGATTTACAACAGATTTTCACAGAAGTGAAAGTTGTTACCAGCGTAGCCTATTCATCGACCTAGCTCTGTGCTATCTACAAACCAACTCCAAGCAAGCCTTCAAGGACAACTTCTACAACTATATATTAAACATGAAATCAGACCGCGTGGCCACAGTCAGATTGAAAATGTTGACCATTTTCCCCGACATGAAACGGAGTCTTAAATTGCCACGAGACCAGACATTACGTACAGCACTGGACACGGTACTCAGGCAGATCATGGTCTATGACAAGGATACAGATGTGCAGCGTGCTGCTCAACAGGTCAGTGCATTTGTATGAAATACTGGAATGAACTCTGGATGTTTCCCATTTATGTTCAGCTCCATTTTTGCTAAAGCATTGTACTTATATTGTCTTGTTATGTTTCTTACATTTTTCTATCAGTGTTTAGCAGCTGTACATTTGATTTCATTTTTCTTGTTCTTTTTACTTTCTTAAGTTTGAACAATAGCTCCTCATCTTGTTATGATTGATAGTACATCTTTTAATAACTTTTCTGAATCAGGGAGAATAACATGTTCAATTTAGGTATGTGCACACTTTCTAGAACTATTCAATGTTTACAGGTATCTTGGATGTTGCTTAAACCAAATTTTTCCAATAAAAATGTTCTTCAATTTCACCAACTCTGTTAGTTTGCCTTTTCTATCCTTCCCTTCTGCCATTCCATATTCTCTGAGTGTATCATTCATATTTGTTGTCTCCAACTTTTGCATTGAATTTGCTTATTAAAATAGTCGTCTGTGGCGATTGACATTCTACTGTCTCTTTTTGTAGAATTGGTCTCGCTGAACAATTAGATGTTGGAGCATATACTTGTATTAAAAATGTCTTTTGGCCTTCTTTTTAGACTAATAATTATCACTCTATCTGAAATTGTATAAATGTCCTTCACCATTTTTTCTTGAACGGGGTCTAACTTGAATACTATTCCTTGAATTTGTGCTTGATTACACCAGCGTATATAATTGTTTACTTGTGAGGCTCTTTTTTTCAACTGCTCCGTTCTGTCATACTTCACTTAACCCAAGTCTGCCTTTTCACATCCATCAGTTTCTCTTTTGGTGTTAACTAATTTTTTCTATATTTTCAGAAGTTTAAACGATATAAGAGAACACACCATTGGGGGACGTAACATCAATAACATTAGATATATGTTGATGATACAGTATTGATTGTAGGATCTGCAACATTTAGTAGATGCGGTTGTTGCACAGTGAACAACTAGGGTTAGAATTAAATTGTAAGAAGACACAGATTATGGTCATGACTAGGAAGAAGGAAATACCACAATGTAATATACAAGTAAATTCTTTCACATCCTTCCCAAAATGTCCTCACTTTTCTTAGTACGGCTAATTTTCTTCTAGCCTATGTTTCTGCTCTGCTGATGTATGCTTGTGAGCCAATTGAGTGTCAGATGTCATTCCAGGGTGTGTTTTTTTCCTAAGTGAGGAAAATATTGGTTGACAGGACTCATTTCTGTGGCACACCTTAGTGTAGAAGTGAGGACAGTATTGGTGGACAGGACTCATCTTTGTGGCACTCCTTTGTGCAGAAGTGAGGAAAATATTGGTTGACAGGACTCATGTCTGTGGCACACTTTAGTGCAGAAGTGAGAAAAATATTGGTTGACAGGACTCATGTCTGTGGCACACCTTAGTGCAGAAGTGAGGAAAATATTGGTTGACAGGATTCATGTCTGTGGCACACCTTAGTGCAGAAGTGAGGAAAATATTGGTTGACAGGATTCATGTCTGTGGCACACCTTAGTGCAGAAGTGAGGAAAATATTGGTTGACAGAACTCATGTCTGTGGCACACTTTAGTACAGAAGTGAGGAAAATATTGGTTGACAGAACTCATGACTGTGGCACACCTTAGTGCAGAAGTGAGGAAAATATTGGTTGACAGAACTCATGTCTGTGGCACACTTTAGTACAGAAGTGAGGAAAATATTGGTTGACAGGACTCATGTCTGTGGCACACTTTAGTACAGAAGTGAGGAAAATATTGGTTGACAGAACTCATGACTGTGGCACACCTTAGTGCAGAAGTGAGGAAAATATTGGTTGACAGAACTCATGTCTGTGGCACACTTTAGTACAGAAGTGAGGAAAATATTGGTTGACAGGACTCATGTCTGTGGCACACTTTAGTACAGAAGTGAGGAAAATATTGGTTGACAGAACTCATGACTGTGGCACACCTTAGTGCAGAAGTGAGGAAAATATTGGTTGACAGAACTCATGTCTGTGGCACACTTTAGTACAGAAGTGAGGAAAATATTGGTTGACAGGACTCATGTCTGTGGCACACTTTAGTACAGAAGTGAGGAAAATATTGGTTGACAGAACTCATGACTGTGGCACACCTTAGTGCAGAAGTGAGGAAAATATTGGTTGACAGAACTCATGTCTGTGGCACACTTTAGTACAGAAGTGAGGAAAATATTGGTTGACAGAACTCATGACTGTGGCACACCTTAGTGCAGAAGTGAGGAAAATATTGGTTGACAGGACTCAGGATTCATGACTGTGGCACACTTTAGTGCAGAAGTGAGGAAAATATTGGTTGACAGAACTCATGTCTGTGGCACACTTTAGTACAGAAGTGAGGAAAATATTGGTTGACAGAACTCATGACTGTGGCACACCTTAGTGCAGAAGTGAGGAAAATATTGGTTGACAGGACTCAGGACTCATGACTGTGGCACACTTTAGTACAGAAGTGAGGAAAATATTGGTTGACAGGATTCATGACTGTGGCACACCTTAGTGCAGAAGTGAGGAAAATATTGGTTGACAGGACTCATGTCTGTGGCACACCTTAGTGCAGAAGTGAGGAAAATATTGGTTGACAGGACTCATGTCTGTGGCACACCTTAGTGCAGAAGTGAGGAAAATATTGGTTGACAGGACTCATGTCTGTGGCACACCTTAGTGCAGAAGTGAGGAAAATATTGGTTGACAGGACTCATGTCTGTGGCACACCTTAGTGCAGAAGTGAGGAAAATATTGGTTGACAGGACTCATGTCTGTGGCACACCTTAGTGCAGAAGTGAGGAAAATATTGGTTGACAGGATTCATGACTGTGGCACACCTTAGTGCAGAAGTGAGGAAAATATTGGTTGACAGGACTCAGGACTCATGACTGTGGCACACTTTAGTACAGAAGTGAGGAAAATATTGGTTGACAGAACTCATGTCTGTGGCACACTTTAGTACAGAAGTGAGGAAAATATTGGTTGACAGGACTCATGACTGTGGCACACTTTAGTACAGAAGTGAGGAAAATATTGGTTGACAGAACTCATGTCTGTGGCACACTTTAGTGCAGAAGTGAGGAAAAGATTGGTTGACAGGACTCATGACTGTGGCACACTTTAGTGCAGAAGTGAGGAAAAGATTGGTTGACAGGACTCATGACTGTGGCACACTTTAGTGCAGAAGTGAGGAAAAGATTGGTTGACAGGACTCATGACTGTGGCACACTTTAGTACAGAAGTGAGGAAAAGATTGGTTGACAGGACTCATGACTGTGGCACACTTTAGTGCAGAAGTGAGGAAAAGATTGGTTGACAGGACTCATGACTGTGGCACACTTTAGTGCAGAAGTGAGGAAAATATTGGTTGACAGGACTCATGACTGTGGCACACTTTAGTGCAGAAGTGAGGAAAAGATTGGTTGACAGGACTCATGACTGTGGCACACTTTAGTACAGAAGTGAGGAAAATATTGGTTGACAGGACTCATGACTGTGGCACAACTTAGTGCAGAAGTGAGGAAAATATTGGTTGACAGGACTCATGTCTGTGGCACACTTTAGTGCAGAAGTGAGGAAAATATTGGTTGACAGGATTCATGACTGTGGCACACTTTAGTGCAGAAGTGAGGAAAAGATTGGTTGACAGGACTCATGACTGTGGCACACTTTAGTGCAGAAGTGAGGAAAATATTGGTTGACAGGACTCATGACTGTGGCACACTTTAGTGCAGAAGTGAGGAAAAGATTGGTTGACAGGACTCATGACTGTGGCACACTTTAGTACAGAAGTGAGGAAAATATTGGTTGACAGGACTCATGACTGTGGCACAACTTAGTGCAGAAGTGAGGAAAATATTGGTTGACAGGACTCATGTCTGTGGCACACTTTAGTGCAGAAGTGAGGAAAATATTGGTTGACAGGATTCATGACTGTGGCACAACTTAGTGCAGAAGTGAGGAAAATATTGGTTGACAGGACTCATGACTGTGGCACACCTTAGTGCAGAAGTGAGGAAAATATTGGTTGACAGGACTCAGGACTCATGACTGTGGCACACTTTAGTGCAGAAGTGAGGAAAATATTGGTTGACAGGACTCAGGACTCATGACTGTGGCACACTTTAGTGCAGAAGTGAGGAAAATATTGGTTGACAGGACTCATGACTGTGGCACACTTTAGTACAGAAGTGAGGAAAAGATTGGTTGACAGAACTCATGTCTGTGGCACACTTTAGTACAGAAGTGAGGAAAATATTGGTTGACAGGACTCATGACTGTGGCACACTTTAGTGCAGAAGTGAGGAAAAGATTGGTTGACAGGACTCATGACTGTGGCACACTTTAGTGCAGAAGTGAGGAAAATATTGGTTGACAGGACTCATGACTGTGGCACACTTTAGTGCAGAAGTGAGGAAAAGATTGGTTGACAGGACTCATGACTGTGGCACACTTTAGTACAGAAGTGAGGAAAATATTGGTTGACAGGACTCATGACTGTGGCACAACTTAGTGCAGAAGTGAGGAAAATATTGGTTGACAGGACTCATGTCTGTGGCACACTTTAGTACAGAAGTGAGGAAAAGATTGGTTGACAGGATTCATGACTGTGGCACAACTTAGTGCAGAAGTGAGGAAAATATTGGTTGACAGGACTCATGTCTGTGGCACAACTTAGTGCAGAAGTGAGGAAAATATTGGTTGACAGGACTCATGTCTGTGGCACAACTTAGTACAGAAGTGAGGAAAATATTGGTTGACAGGACTCATGTCTGTGGCACAACTTAGTGCAGAAGTGAGGAAAATATTGGTTGACAGGACTCATGTCTGTGGCACACCTTAGTGCAGAAGTGAGGACAGTATTGGTTGACAGGACTCATGTCTGTGGCACACTTTAGTACAGAAGTGAGGAAAATATTGGTTGACAGGACTCATGTCTGTGGCACAACTTAGTGCAGAAGTGAGGAAAATATTGGTTGACAGGACTCATGTCTGTGGCACACTTTAGTACAAAAGCAGCTGTTAGTTTCTCCTGGTGTTTAGTTCTACTCTGGCTCTTACATTGTGTAGAAGGGCTCTTTTCCATCCTTCTGTACATGTTGTCATTACCTTGCAGTGTTTTTTTGTAGCTCTCCCTCCATCCATGTCTTATCAAAGGTCCTTTACAGGCCAATCCATGCCACCAATGCTAATTTTTTTGGTCTTTGAAGGCATCAATGTCCTGTGAAAGATGCATGGCTTATCTTCCATAAAGTAGAACTGTCTGAAAGACTGTAGTAGTGCATGGAATTTGTCATTTTCTAAGTGAGATTTCAAGTTCTTCCTCTGGAATCCACAAGACAAAAGAAATATAGAGAGGCCTGTAGAGAATTTGAAAAAAAATGAATAAAATGGGAAAGGTTAAAGACCTTAATAGATACTAAAAGCAAGTAGAATTGTGGTTTTGAGCTATACCACATTGAGGGATTTCATAGGGATTCAGTGAAATTTAATTTTATTTAGTTCATGATATGCTCCAACATTGTTCTGATACTCCATTCTAATTTCTTTATCTCTTGCTACCAGTAACTTGATAATGATTGAGTCATTACATATAGAATGTAAGAATCCTTACTGGGCTATGCTTTACTTTCCATGGCTTATTTATGTGATTATCAAGAGCAGTGGAATTGTTTTAGTTATAATGTGCTTGGAAGGAATAAAACAAAAGTTTCCTCTCATTTCTGTCTCCCACCTGGCATTGGTTGATTTCCCAGCCTTCAGCAATGATTTCTGTGGCACACTTAATATAATCCAAGTATACTTGTCAAAATAAATTGTGAACTTGTGGTTCACTGATGATAATCTAACAGTTGCCACACAAAAAAGTTCAGAGAGCTGCAAACATTATTGACCAGGCGACTGATAAGTTTGGGGTCTGTGTTGTTATTATAGAACAGTCAGGTACTGCTCTATTAAAACTTCCACCTAAACAACAGTTGGAAGCAAGGCAGATGAAACTGTTACAGCTCAACAACCTTCTTTCACCCACTCACCCTGGAATGACATGTGACATTAAATAACAAACTGTTGACAGATCAAATGGGAATGAAAGTTGTATTGTTGTTTGACTACAGAGATGTGGAACTGAGTGAAAAGACTGTCTTATCTGTTGTCTATTCTTGTCAAGTTGTATCTGATCTCTCAGCCTTTGTACCACAGTAGCAATCAACCTATAGCCTTTTTTAAGGACCTAACTCATATGACCGTATGTCTGAATGTTCCAACTTCATTTGATGCTCGGTAATGTGGACACTGTCTCATTCTGCCAGTCTTATTGTTCCAGCTTCATGTGATGCTCAGTAATATGGACAGTTTAACTTTGCCAGTCTTGTTGTTCCAGCTTCATGTGATGCTCAGTAATGTGGACAGACTGTCTCATTCTGCCAGTCTTGTTGTTCCAGCTTCATGTGATGCTCAGAAATGTGGACAGACTGTCTCATTCTGCCAGTCTTATTGTTCCAGCTTCATGTGATGCTCAGTAATGTGGACAGTCTCATTCTGCCAGTCTTATTGTTCCAGCTTCATGTGATGCTCAGTAATGTGGACAGACTGTCTCATTCTGCCAGTCTTATTGTTCCAGCTTCATGTGATGCTCAGTAATGTGGACAGACTGTCTGACTCTGCCAGTCTTATTGTTCCAGCTTCATGTGATGCTCAGTAATGTGGACAGACTGTCTCATTCTGTCAGTCTTATTGTTCCAGCTTCATGTGATGCTCAGTAATGTGGACAGACTGTCTCATTCTGCCAGTCTTATTGTTCCAGCTTCATGTGATGGTCAATAATGTGGACAGACTGTCTCATTCTGCCAGTCTTATTGTTCCAGCTTCAGGTGATGCTCAGTAATATGGACAGTTTAACTCTGCCAGTCTTATTGTTCCAGCTTCATGTGATGCTCAGTAATGTGGACAGTTTAACTCTGCCAGTCTTATTGTTCCAGCTTCATGTGATGCTCAGTAATGTGGACAGACTGTCTCATTCTGCCAGTCTTATTGTTCCAGCTTCATGTGATGGTCAATAATGTGGACAGACTGTCTCATTCTGCCAGTCTTGTTGTTCCAGCTTCATGTGATGCTCAGTAATGTGGACAGTCTCATTCTGCCAGTCTTATTGTTCCAGCTTCATGTGATGCTCAGTAATGTGGACAGTTTAACTCTGCCAGTCTTATTGTTCCAGCTTCATGTGATGCTCAGTAATGTGGACAGTTTAACTCTGCCAGTCTTATTGTTCCAGCTTCATGTGATGCTCAGTAATGTGGACAAACTGTCTCTTTCTGCCAGTCTTATTGTTCCAGCTTCAGGTGATGCTCAGTAATATGGACAGTTTAACTCTGCCAGTCTTATCGTTCCAGCTTCATGTGATGCTCAGTAATGTGGACAAACTGTCTCATTCTGCCAGTCTTATTGTTCCAGCTTCATGTGATGCTCAGTAATGTGGACAGACTGTCTCATTCTGCCAGTCTTATTGTTCCAGCTTCATGTGATGCTCAGTAATGTGGACAGACTGTCTGACTCTGCCAGTTTTATTGTTCCAGCTTCATGTGATGCTCAGTAATGTGGACAGGCTGCCTCATTCTGCCAGTCTTATTGTTCCAGCTTCATGTGATGCTCAGTAATATGGACAGTTTAACTCTGCCAGTCTTGTTGTTCCAGCTTCATGTGATGCTCAGTAATGTGGACAGGCTGTCTCATTCTGCCAGTCTTATTGTTCCAGCTTCACGTGATGCTCAGTAATATGGACAGTTTAACTCTGCTAGTCTTGTTGTTCCAGCTTCATGTGGTGCTCAGTAATGTGGACAGTTTAACTCTGCCAGTCTTATTGTTCCAGCTTCATGTGATGCTCAGTAATATGGACAGTTTAACTCTGCCAGTCTTGTTGTTCCAGCTTCATGTGATGCTCAGTAATGTGGACAGACTGTCTCATTCTGCCAGTCTTATTGTTCCAGCTTCATGTGATGCTCAGTAATATGGACAGTTTAATTCTGCCAGTCTTATTGTTCCAGCTTCATGTGATGCTCAGTAATGTGGACAGACTGTCTCATTCTGCCAGTCTTATTGTTCCAACTTCATGTGATGGTCAATAATGTGGACAGACTGTCTCATTCTGCCAGTCTTATTGTTTCAGCTTCATGTGATGGTCAATAATGTGGACAGACTGTCTCATTCTGCCAGTCTTGTTGTTCCAGCTTCATGTGATGGTCAATAATGTGGACAGACTGTCTCATTCTGCCAGTCTTATTGTTCCAGCTTCATGTGATGGTCAATAATGTGGACAGACTGTCTCATTCTGCCAGTCTTGTTGTTCCAGCTTCATGTGATGCTCAGTAATATTGAGAATCTCATTCTGCCAGTCTTATTGTTCCAGCTTCATGTGATGCTCAGTAATGTGGACAGTCTGTCTCATTCTGCCAGTCTTATTGTAATATGGACAGTTTAACTCTGCCAGTCTTGTTGTTCCAGCTTCATGTGATGCTCAGCAATGTGGACAGACTGTCTCATTCTGCCAGTCTTATTGTTCCAGCTTCAGGTGATGCTCAGTAATATGGACAGTTTATCTCTGCCAGTCTTGTTGTTCCAGCTTCATGTGATGCTCAGCAATGTGGACAGGCTGTCTCATTCTGCTAGTCTTATTGTTCCAGCTTCAGGTGATGCTCAGTAATATGGACAGTTTAACTCTGCCAGTCTTGTTGTTCCAGCTTCATGTGATGCTCAGTAATGTGGACAGACTGTCTCATTCTGCCAGTCTTGTTGCTCCAGCTTCATGTGATGCTCAGTAATGTGGACAGACTGTCTCATTCTGCCAGTCTTATTGTTCCAGCTTCATGTGATGGTCAATAATGTGGACAGACTGTCTCATTCTGCCAGTCTTGTTGTTCCAGCTTCATGTGATGCTCAGTAATGTGGACAGACTGTCTCATTCTGCCATTCTTATTGTTCCAGCTTCATGTGATGGTCAATAATGTGGACAGACTTGTCTCATTCTGCCAGTCTTGTTGTTCCAGCTTCATGTGATGCTCAGTAATGTGGAGAATCTCATTCTGCCAGTCTTATTGTTCCAGCTTCATGTGATGCTCAGTAATGTGGACAGACTGTCTCATTCTGCCAGTCTTATTGTTCCAGCTTCAGGTGATGCTCAGTAATATGGACAGTTTAACTCTGCCAGTCTTCTTGTTCCAGCTTCATGTGATGCTCAGCAATGTAGACAGGCTGTCTCATTCTGCTAGTCTTATTGTTCCAGCTTCAGGTGATGCTCAGTAATATGGACAGTTTAACTCTGCCAGTCTTATTGTTCCAGCTTCATGTGATGCTCAGTAATGTGGACAGACTGTCTGACTCTGCCAGTCTTATTGTTCCAGCTTCATGTGATGCTCAAGACTGACTGACTCTTGTAGTCTTATTGCAGTTTCTCAATTCAAACATGCCAGGTTTGAAGTCGGCCGCAGGTGATTTGGGAGCATGCTGCTTTGAGTTGATTTTCTCAATGGTATGAGCATTGGTTGTTCAGAAAGCCATGTCAAACTTGTGCAGAATTGCCTAGAAAATCTCAAACAGCCAATAAGTACTGGAGTTGATTGTGACATCCTGTAAAGAACATGCAATTAGCTCTAAATGTACACTGAACCCATCACAGTTAGGCCATGTAGTGTTATATTTCTGGACATAACGTAGCTCTGTTTGATACTTTAACTGTCATGATGTTTGCTGGTCCTTCTGCTTATTTAAAAATATTCAATATGTTTTCTGCTGGGGAGAGGGGAGTTAAGATTGTTTACAGCAATGAATAAGGAAAGGTGAGGAATTGTATGATCATTCAGAATGTCTGTGCCATCACAGAAGTCATGTATTTTTTTTTTATTTCTCTTCATGTAGATGTCAGAAGAACTGACTTTGATTCATGAAGGCAGTGACAACACTGTAAGTAAACTTCTCATATCATTTAGACGATGCATTTGTTCCAGTGAGTGTTGTTCGCCAGTATTTGTTTCAGTGAGTGCTTTTCTTACTTACTGCAAGTGTTTCATGATGTGGCTAACACGGTTTTACTAGTGTTTCAGGGGCTGTAGTCATGCAGTGGCTAGCACACTTGCTTACTACAAGTGTTTCAGTGAGTTGTAGTCATACAAGTGTTTCATGGGCTGTAGCCATACAAGTGCTTCAGGGGCTGTAGTCACACAGTGGCTAGCATGCTTGCTACAAGTGTTTCAGGGGCTATAGTCATGCAGTGGCTAGCACACTTGCTTACTACAAGTGTTTCAGTGAGTTGTAGTCATACAAGTGTTTCATGGGCTGTAGCCATACAAGTGTTTCAGGGACTGTAGTCACACAGTGGCTATCATGTCTGCTACAAGTGTTTCAGGGGCTGTAGTCATGCAGTGGCTAGCATGTTTACTTGCTACAAGTGTTCCAGTGGCTGTAGTCACACAGTGGCTAGCATGCTTACTTGCTACAAGTGTTTCAGGGACTGTAGTCACACAGTGGCTATCATGCCTGCTACAAGTGTTCCAGTGGCTGTAGTCACAGTGGCTAGCATGCTTACTTGCTACAAGTGTTTCAGGGACTGTAGTCACACAGTGGCTATCATGCCTGCTACAAGTGTTTCAGTGGCTGTAGTCACACAGTGGCTAGCATGCTTACTTGCTACAAGTGTTTCAGTGGCTGTAGTCACACAGTGGCTAGCATGCTTACTTGCTACAAGTGTTTCAGTGGCTGTAGTCACACAGTGGCTAGCATGCTTACTTGCTACAAGTGTTTCAGGGGCTGTAGTCACACAGTGGCTAGCATGCTTACTTGCTACAAGTGTTTCAGTGGCTGTAGTCACACAGTGGCTAGCATGCTTACTTGCTACAAGTGTTTCAAAAGTTTTAGTCATGCAGTTGCAGTGGCTAGCATGCTTACTTGCTACAAGTGTTTCAGTGGCTGTAGTCAAACAGTGGCTAGCATGCTTACTTGCTACAAGTGTTTCAGTGGCTGTAGTCACACAGTGGCTAGCATGCTTACTTGCTACAAGTGTTTCAAAAGTTTTAGTCATGCAGTTGCAGTGGCTAGCATGCTTACTTGCTACAAGTGTTTCAGTGGCTGTAGTCAAACAGTGGCTAGCATGCTTACTTGCTACAAGTGTTTCAGTGGCTGTAGTCAAACAGTGGCTAGCATGCTTACTTGCTACAAGTGTTTCAGTGGCTGTAGTCACACAGTGGCTAGCATGCTTACTTGCTACAAGTGTTTCAGTGGCTGTAGTCACACAGTGGCTAGCATGCTTACTTGCTACAAGTGTTTCAGTGGCTGTAGTCACACAGTGGCTAGCATGCTTACTTGCTACAAGTGTTTCAGTGGCTGTAGTCACACAGTGGCTAGCACACTTACTTGCTACAAGTGTTTCAGGAGCTTTAGTCATGCAGTTGCAGTGGCTAGCATCCTTACTTGCTACAAGTGTTTCAGGGACTGTTGTCACACAGTGGCTAGCATGCTTACTTGCTACAAGTGTTTCAGGGGCTGTAGTCACACAGTGGCTAGCATGCTTGCTACAAGTGTTTCACTGGCTGTAGTCAAACAGTGGCTAGCATGCTTACTTGCTACAAGTGTTTCAGGGACTGTTGTCACACAGTGGCTAGCATGCTTACTTGCTACAAGTGTTTCAGGGGCTGTAGTCACACAGTGGCTAGCATGCTTGCTACAAGTGTTTCAGTGGCTGTAGTCACACAGTGACTAGCACACTTACTTGCTACAAGTGTTTCAGGGGCTGTAGTCAAACAGTGGCTAGCATGCTTGCTACAAGTGTTTCAGTGGCTGTAGTCACACAGTGACTAGCACACTTACTTGCTACAAGTGTTTCAGGGGCTGTAGTCAAACAGTGACTAGCACACTTACTTGCTACAAGTGTTTCAGGGGCTGTAGTCACACAGTGACTAGCACACTTACTTGCTACAAGTGTTTCAGGGGCTGTAGTCAAACAGTGACTAGCACACTTACTTGCTACAAGTGTTTCAGGGGCTGTAGTCACACAGTGACTAGCACACTTACTTGCTACAAGTGTTTCAGGGGCTGTAGTCAAACAGTGACTAGCACACTTACTTGCTACAAGTGTTTCAGTGGCTGTAGTCAAACAGTGGCTAGCATGCTTACTTGCTACAAGTGTTTCAGGGGCTGTAGTCAAACAGTGGCTAGCATGCTTACTTGCTACAAGTGTTTCAGGGACTGTTGTCACACAGTGGCTAGCATGCTTGCTACAAGTGTTTCAGGGGCTGTAGTCAAACAGTGGCTAGCATGCTTACTTGCTACAAGTGTTTCAGGGACTGTTGTCACACAGTGGCTAGCATGCTTGCTACAAGTGTTTCAGGGGCTGTAGTCAAACAGTGGCTAGCATGCTTACTTGCTACAAGTGTTTCAGGGGCTGTAGTCACACAGTGGCTAGCATGCTTACTTGCTACAAGTGTTTCAGGGGCTGTAGTCACACAGTGGCTAGCATGCTTACTTGCTACAAGTGTTTCAGGGGCTGTAGTCACACAGTGGCTAGCATGCTTACTTGCTACAAGTGTTTCAGGGACTGTTGTCACACAGTGGCTAGCATGCTTACTTGCTACAAGTGTTTCAGGGGCTGTAGTCACACAGTGGCTAGCATGCTTACTTGCTACAAGTGTTTCAGGGGCTGTAGTCACACAGTGGCTAGCATGCTTACTTGCTACAAGTGTTTCAGGGGCTGTAGTCACACAGTGGCTAGCATGCTTACTTGCTACAAGTGTTTCAGGGACTGTTGTCACACAGTGGCTAGCATGCTTACTTGCTACAAGTGTTTCAGGGGCTGTAGTCACACAGTGGCTAGCATGCTTACTTGCTACAAGTGTTTCAGGGACTGTTGTCACACAGTGGCTAGCATGCTTACTTGCTACAAGTGTTTCAGGGGCTGTAGTCACACAGTGGCTAGCATGCTTGCTACAAGTGTTTCAGGGGCTGTAGTCAAACAGTGGCTAGCATGCTTACTTGCTACAAGTGTTTCAGGGACTGTAGTCACACAGTGGCTAGCATGTTTGCTACAAGTGTTTCAGGGGCTGTAGTCACACAGTGGCTAGCATGCTTACTTGCTACAAGTGTTTCAGGGGCTGTAGTCAAACAGTGGCTAGCATGCTTACTTGCTACAAGTGTTTCAGGGGCAGTAGTCAAACAGTGGCTAGCACACTTACTTGCTACAAGTGTTTCAGGGGCTGTAGTCACACAGTGGCTAGCATGCTTGCTACGAGTGTTTCAGGGACTGTAGTCACACAGTGGCTAGCATGCTTACTTGTTACAAGTGTTTCAGGGGCTGTAGTCACACAGTGGCTAGCATGCTTGCTACAATTGTTTCAGGGGCTGTAGTCACACAGTGGCTAGCATGCTTACTTGCTACAAGTGTTTCAGGGGCTGTAGTCAAACAGTGGCTAGCATGCTTACTTGCTACAAGTGTTTCAGTGGCTGTAGTCACACAGTGGCTAGCACACTTACTTGCTACAAGTGTTCCAGTGGCTGTAGTCACACAGTGGCTAGCATGCTTACTTGCTACAAGTGTTTCAGGGGCTGTAGTCACACAGTGGCTAGCATGCTTACTTGCTACAAGTGTTCCAGTGGCTGTAGTCACACAGTGGCTAGCATGTTTGCTACAAGTGTTTCAGTGGCTGTAGTCACACAGTGGCTAGCATGCTTACTTGCTACAAGTGTTCCAGTGGCTGTAGTCACACAGTGGCTAGCATGCTTGCTACAAGTGTTTCAGGGGCTGTAGTCACACAGTGGCTAGCATGTTTACTTGCTACAAGTGTTTCAGGGGCTGTAGTCAAACAGTGGCTAGCATGTTTACTTGCTACAAGTGTTTCAGCGGCTGTAGTCACACAGTGGCTAGCATGCTTACTTGCTACAAGTGTTTCAGGGGCTGTAGTCACACAGTGGCTAGCACACTTACTTGCTACAAGTGTTTCAGGGGTTTTAGTCATGCAGTTGCAGTGGCTAGCATGCTTACTTGCTACAAGTGTTTCAGGGGCTGTAGTCACACAGTGGCTAGCATGCTTACTTGCTACAAGTGTTCCAGTGGCTGTAGTCACACAGTGGCTAGCATGCTTACTTGCTACAAGTGTTCCAGTGGCTGTAGTCACACAGTGGCTAGCATGCTTGCTACAAGTGTTCCAGTGGCTGTAGTCACACAGTGGCTAGCATGTTTACTACAAGTGTTTCAGGGACTGTAGTCACACAGTGGCTAGCATGTTTACTTGCTACAAGTGTTTCAGGGGCTGTAGTCACACAGTGGCTAGCACAATTACTTGCTACAAGTGTTTCAGGGGTTTTATTCATGCAGTGGCTAGCATGCTTACTTGCTACAAGTGTTTCAGGAGCTGTAGTCAAACAGTGGCTAGCATGTTTACTTGCTACAAGTGTTTCAGGGACTGTAGTCACACAGTGGCTAGCATGTTTACTTGCTACAAGTGTTTCAGGGACTGTAGTCACACAGTGGCTAGTATGTTTACTTGCTACAAGTGTTTCAGGGACTGTAGTCACACAGTAGCTAGCATGCTTACTTGCTACAAGTGTTTCAGGGACTGTAGTCACACAGTGGCTAGCATGTTTACTTGCTACAAGTGTTTCAGGGGCTGTAGTCAAACAGTGGCTAGCATGCTTACTTGCTACAAGTGTTTCAGGGACTGTAGTCACACAGTGGCTAGCATGCTTACTTGCTACAAGTGTTTCAGGGACTGTAGTCACACAGTGGCTAGTATGCTTGCTACAAGTGTTTCAGTGGCTGTAGTCACACAGTGGCTAGCATGCTTACTTGCTACAAGTGTTCCAGTGGCTGTAGTCACACAGTGGCTAGCATGCTTACTTGCTACAAGTGTTTCAGGGGCTGTAGTCACACAGTGGCTAGCATGCTTACTTGCTACAAGTGTTCCAGTGGCTGTAGTCACACAGTGGCTAGCGTGCTTGCTACAAGTGTTTCAGGGGCTGTAGTCACAGTGGCTAGCACACTTACTTGCTACAAGTGTTTCAGTGGCTGTAGTCACACAGTGGCTAGCACACTTACTTGCTACAAGTGTTTCAGGGGTTTTATTCATGCAGTGGCTAGCATGCTTACTTGCTACAAGTGTTTCAGGGGCTGTAGTCACACAGTGGCTAGCATGTTTGCTACAAGTGTTTCAGGAGCTGTATTCATGCAGTGGCTAGCATGCCTGCTTCAAGTGTTTCAGGGGCTGTAGTCACACATTGGCTAGCATGCTTGCTACAAGTATTTCAGGGGCTGTAGTCATGCAGTGGCTAGCACACTTACTTGCTACAAGTGTTTCAGGGGCTGTAGTCACACAGTGGCTAGCATGCTTGCTACAAGTGTTTCAGGGGCTATAGTCACACAGTGGCTAGCACACTTACTTGCTTCAAGTGTTTCAGGGGCTGTAATCATGCAGTGGCTAGCATGCTTACTTGCTACAAGTGTTTCAGGGGCTGTAGTCACACAGTGGCTAGCACACTTACTTGCTACAAGTGTTTCAGGGGCTGTATTCATGCAGTGGCTAGCACACTTACTTGCTACAAGTGTTTCAGGGGCTGTAGTCACAGAGTGGCTAGCATGCTTACTTGCTACAAGTGTTTCAGCGGCTGTAGTCACACAGTGGCTAGCACACTTACTTGCTACAAGTGTTTCAGGGGCTGTAGTCACACAGTGGCTAGCATGTTTGCTACAAGTGTTTCAGGGGCTGTAGTCACGCTGTGGCTATCATATGCTTGCTTGCTGACCCTGTTGTGTGTTTACTCCCCTTCCAGGTGAGGATTGCATCACTAACATGGGCTCACATGTTGATCCAGCCTTAAATGGGTACCAAGAAATTTTGTGGGATAGAAAGACACATGACCCATTTAGTGCCAGCTGGTTTTAAAATGTGGGGCTGGCACAATATATCCACTACACCTCATGGTGTGAAAAGGATCTTTTTACTTACAAGAGTTTCTGTAAATTGTTTCTATTGTTAAATGTTTTCATCCTGCAATAATCATTTAATGTTAATAAATGTGATAGACGAGTGTGAAATATATCAAAAACTAAATTTTGCTATGTTTTTGTGTGTGGACAAAATGATTAGTTTCAACGGCATGGAAGCGAAGTGTATTTGAAGAAGCATTTTGGCTTTAAATGTTTCTGGGCACGTGATCTTAGATTCTGTAGTATTTCTAGCCTTTCATTTGTGTGCACTTTACAGAGGTCCAACAGAAGAAATTTAACTGAAGAAGAAGAAGAGGATCTGAGGAAGGAGAATGAGGAAAGAGATTTTCTTATCAGGGTAAGTTATGATGGTCAAATGTATATAGCAAATGTTCTGCACAAGGACAAGTGCAGTAAAGTATTCTCTATTCTTCAATAGATTTAACGCTTACTAACAGAGGGCCATAGTAGTTGCCCACTGGACCCAATAATGACAATAATAAAATGCAAGTTTATTATTTTTGCAGCAACCACATAAATACACCTTGTAATTAACAAGTGTTGGCAACAAAGGCAGCCATGAGAATCGATAATCATTTAGGAACTTTTCAACACATTAAACAGTGTTAGACAGGATTGTGTGCTATTGCCCGATCTATTAATTTTAAACAGAAAATAATCAAATCCATACAAAACATGCCAGGAATATCGGTTTTTAGGCATCATGTAAACAACCTGTGTTATGCTGATGACATGGTTTTGGTTGCTTTAAATGAAACACAGTTACAAGAAATGATAGATATAATTGCAACAGAAAGTCAAAATAGATTAGACCAGTGGTTCTCAATCGGTGGGGAATTTGAGTTTCCAGGGGGGGGGGGGGGGGGGGGGGGGAATGAAGATTATTTCAAGATCGCGTTAATACAAGAACTGATTACTTGATATTGTTTTTCCCTTCATACTTTACAGTTCTGTACGTCTCACCCCTTCTAAAATTCATTTTATAAAATTAGACCCACAAATCACGTTTTATATCGATGGCTAGACTTGTTTTGGTATGTGCTTTCATTATTACGTTTACTGTGTAGGGGCAGGAGCGGGAGGGGGGATTTTAGGTAGGAAATATGAAAGGGGGGGGGGATGACATTGTGAAAATATGGTGAAGAGGGGGGGGCACTGGCCAAAAAAGGTTGAGAACCACTGGATTAGACTGTCTTATATAATAGAACAACCAAAAGTAATGGCTATTTGTTGTTACAAGTGCATACCCACATGCAGGATCAAAGTGAATGGAACCATTCTGAAACAAGTCAATGTATTTAAGTCCTCTAGTACAATAACAGCAGATGAAAGTCAAATACAGAATAGCCCAAGCACAGACAGCATTTGCCAAGATGAATATTATCTGCAATGTATTTGTGATGATCATGGTGAAGAACACTTCTTGGAAGCTATATTGAATCATGGTCAATTAGCAGACAAGTGAAGATTGATTGATTGATTGATTGATTGATTTAGGAACCGACATCACAGCATTCGGGGCATTCCCATAAGCGCTCCGTCCCCATCCTCAGAAGCCAGCAAAGAGTTCCAACCCCAATAGTACCAGTAGCAATCTGATTATATGTGCGTCTCGCCTTTCGTCTAAGCGTCGAGCATCGGCCAGATTCCTCGTCACTCCACGCTGTCGCATTCTTGCCAGACCATGGTGATCCATTTGCTCCTCCGAGGTGTACACGTGCTCCCACAATGCTGCAACCACGTCTGCCTTATCATGCATCAATACTCCACCAAGTTTTGCAGAGCCAGCCAATGTCTGCCTGCCTGTCCATTCCCCAGCACACCAGCATGCCCCGGAGAAAATATCCAGTCGATGCTTGCCACCCGTGACTTCCGAAGCGAAGCAAGCCACTCGGCACGAAGATTGCCTGTCCTCACCCTACTCAGCATGCTTTCTGAGTCAGTTACAATCACGATGTGTGTGTGTGTCGTATTCTCCATCCAGCGGAAAGCTGCACTGACTGCCTCCACCTCCATTCTTAAGCTAGATGTTGTGGTATCATATGCTAGGCTCTCCTGCACCAAACGTCAACCATTAGCCTTTGCCAAAAAGCCCCAGGCACTTCTACTACCTCTCAACACCGAACCATCTGTGTAGATAATCACATCACCCGGGCGAGCATTATCCTGAATTAGTTGCTGGATTTCCACTTCCGTGACCCCTGCTGGCCACTCCCTGCACTCCCGGCTCAATGTGATTATAACTCTGCACAAGTCTGACTGCTCCGCTGGCACTCTGACCCACTCTTCTCCTCTCCTAATGTTCTCCAAGGGGCACACCTGTCTGATCGTATCCTCCGCCTGAGCCATCCATGACTTCCCTCTTATTAGTCGCTTGCCCTTAACTGCATCCAGCGCCTCATGCTGGAATTGTGTGGAAGCTGCAGAATTGTGATTTTATAGAAAAACAACACCATGGTCAGATAGAAAGAGCAATGAAGACATCTTGAAAGAAGTTGACTCACAAAGAGTACTGGTTAATTGCATCAGAAGAAGACAGTCCACATTTTTTGGCATATCATGAAAAGAGGAAAGCTGAAGTATGTCAACACAATGGAAAGGTTGGAGGGAAAGAGAGGCAGGGAGAGACCAAGAGAGAAGATCCTGGATAGTTTTGACATTATGGCCTGGAGGAACATCGGCATCAGAAATGATGTGAAGCACAAGAGACAGAAGACTGGGCAGACATGATCACCAATACTACATGGCATGAACTATATCAGAAGAAGAAGAATTCAGCAAATGTCAGACAATTTTCTTATATCCGTTTTATGAGACCAAGGACAACCCTGAAGCCATGTGGTCATGAACAACAACTCTGACCTGGACCACTGGGCTGGCTGGCAGGTCAGTGCACTTGTCCCTGCACTACCACAGTCCTAAATAGCTTTAGGTGACCTCAGAAATAATTCAGTGCACTTGTCCCTGCACTACCACAGTCCTAAATAGCTTTAGGTGACCTCAGAAATAATTCAGTGCACTTGTCCCTGCACTACCACAGTCCTAAATAGCTTTAGGTGACCTCAGAAATAATTCAGTGCACTTGTCCCTGCACTACCACAGTCCTAAATAGCTTTAGGTGACCTCAGAAATAATTCAGTGCACATGTCCCTGCACTACCACAGTCATAAATAGCTTTAGGTGACCTCAGAAATAATTCAGTGCACTTGTCCCTGCACTACCACAGTCCTAAATAGCTTTAGGTGACCTCAGAAATAATTCAGTGCACTTGTCTCTGCACTACCACAGTCCTAAATAGCTTTAGGTGACCTCAGAAATAATTCAGTGCACTTGTCCCTGCACTACCACAGTCCTAAATAGCTTTAGGTGACCTCAGAAATAATTCAGTGCACTTGTCCCTGCACTACCACAGTCCTAAATAGCTTTAGGTGACCTCAGAAATAATTCAGTGCACATGTCCCTGCACTACCACAGTCCTAAATAGCTTTAGGTGACCTCAGAAATAATTTAGTGCACTTGTCCCTGCACTACCACAGTCCTAAATAGCTTTAGGTGACCTCAGAAATAATTCAGTGCACTTGTCCCTGCACTACCACAGTCCTAAATAGCTTTAGGTGACCTCAGAAATAATTCAGTGCACTTGTCTTTGCACTACCACAGTCCAAAATAGCTTTAGGTGACCTCAGAAATAATTCAGTGCACTTGTCTCTGCACTACCACAGTCCTAAATAGCTTTAGGTGACCTCAGAAATAATTCAGTGCACTTGTCCCTGCACTACCACAGTCCTAAATAGCTTTAGGTGACCTCAGAAATAATTCAGTGCACTTGTCCCTGCACTACCACAGTCCTAAATAGCTTTAGGTGACCTCAGAAATAATTCAGTGCACTTGTCTCTGCACTACCACAGTCCTAAATAGCTTTAGGTGACCTCAGAAATAATTCAGTGCACTTGTCTTTGCACTACCACAGTCCAAAATAGCTTTAGGTGACCTCAGAAATAATTCAGTGCACTTGTCTCTGCACTACCACAGTCCTAAATAGCTTTTGGTGACCTCAGAAATAATTCAGTACACTACACTGTCAGTGGTTTCAAATATTAACTGCCATGTAAAAGCCTGTAAGATACAGTTTATACAAGCAGAATTATTATGAAAGCTAAAATGTCAATGAGAAAACATGTGAAACGATCAGGCTTGAAAAGAAATATGTGAATATGTTATCTTACCACCATTTGTCATACCTGTGCTGCACAAGTGGTCACATTTTGTTCATTGTTTTGATATTCCATGCCACTCTACCAACTCTTCCAGAATTTTCTGTTGACCTCAAATACCCTCTGCCTTCCTGGTTGTGAATACTTTCTCCAGATTATCATCTTGACCAAACATGACAGTTGTCTGGACCTGATGTGGGCAATCTTCTGTTTCATATCTACACATGCTAGACAACCTAAAATAGTCGGTGTCTTTTTGCGTCCACAACAACAAGGCCTAACTGCCTAGAGCAGAAAATTGTTAATGTTATGCAAAATCGATTCATTAAACTTCAAAATGGCCGCTAATTATTTAATAATTAATAACTTTGCTAACGAACCTTGAAATACCACTTATGCATTTTTGTTTCTTCAGGTTGATAAGACAAAACAAAACCAAAGGCCACGTTATGTTGTAAATATGCTTTGTTTCTAATTAAAATTCAAAATGACTGCTAATTAATTATTTAATAATTAATAAAAGATTTCAACTTTGCTAATGAACATTGACATACTAATTATGCATTTTTGTCTTCAGGTTGATAAAACAAATCAAAACACCATGTTATAATGTTGTAAATAAGCATTGTTACTAATTAAAATTCAAAATGACTACTAATTTATTATTTAATAATTAATAAAATATTTCACCTTTGCTAACAAACTTTGAAATACCAATTATGCATATCTTTCTTCTGGTTGATAAAACAAATCAAAAGGCCATTGTTTGATGTTGTAAATGTGCTTTGTTACTAATTAAAATTCAAAATGGCCACTAATTGTTCATATATTAGTTGGAAACCAACTTTTTGAATAAAAAATGTTAATGTAGAGCTAGAAAGCACCAGATTAACATCATTTGCTTCTACTCTCTAGCTACAGCATCCTGCCAACATGAACAATTATTATATTAACTCATTTTTATACTAACTAGGGGGCTGCATGGTCTCGAGGTATGGTGTACGCCTCGAGTGCTGGAGGTCCCGGGTTCAAGCCCCGGTGAGGACTGGGATTTTTTTCGCGCTGACTTCTAGTAATAAAATTTCCCCTGGTCTTTGGGTAGTGAGATCAGACGCCCGTGTGTATTGTTGCGCACGTAAAAAAATTCCTTGGCAGTTGGAAATCGAAAAAGAGTAGCCTAACGACGCTGCCCAGGCAAAATTTCGAGTTAAAAATCTACCCAAAGTATTTCAGGATCCTCGCTGATGCTATGGAGTTAGTGCACTGAGCTGAGTTTCTCCAGACTCAGGTTTGAGTTAGGAGGAGAACGGAGCATTTATGGGTTACACCCGTGTGCCATGATGTTGATCCATCGACTAAACTAACTAAACTATTTTTATACTAACTCGTAAATTTTAAAGAAAAGGCTTAAAAGAATTTAATTTACCACTGTCTGATTATTTTTAAGTATTTTTCTTTTAAAATAAACTGTTAATTCTCCAGTAGTACAATCAGTTAAAAACTTCACGTCATGGTGAAGGACATCTGATGGTATTTCATCCTCTTTCCAGTACCATAACTCAATCACACTCATCACACACTTTGAACCATCTCCAAATAGACAGAATCATTATTTTCACCTACATCCCAGACGTGTCACAGTAATGTATTTGATAGTGCACCATCATCGCCGACTAAGTTCTTTAACCTCTCCATGGACACCTGATCTATACTCTTAAACAAATCCATGTTGAGTACCAACAACACGGACCCTGTTTGGACAAATTCAGAGATTATTTTTTTTCAGTTTTCTCTGACACCCTTGTCCACCTTCCAGAACACTTCTTACTGAACTTGCTTCTGGCTCTCTAACTGATGCTTCCTCAACTCAGACCCATGATGAATAGCATAGTCAACCAGGATCTTTTGGAAATTGTCATCAAATGACTGCAGCCAATGCAAAGTTTTGTTCTGCACACCTTTCACTTTTCCTTCAGTGAATCCAAGGGTGGCATTCGGGACTCTTCGCAATTTCTGAATCTGACATTCCTAAAGTTCTTTCAGCATGCATGTTATGCAGTGGGGCAGAAGCTGTATTTGCATCAAGTTCCTCTGTTGGATTGGACAAGGGCTCCTATCGATAAGGTTTCAGCTGTTGACAGAGTTTTTACGAAGGCAGCTGCTAAATTTTGAACTTCTACAATTAAAGAATTTTTGATATTAGTTTCAACTTCTCTTAAATCAGGCTCCACATTCTTCATTCTGCTGCCAAAGGTATCCCGTTTTTTGTTGTTAAAACCATCTGGTTAAGTCTGCAAATCTTTTAAGCACTGCAAATAGATTTCCGTCTCCATTACCAGTGTGAAATTAATGTTACAGAAACATATTCTTAACAAAGGCAACTTTGTAATCATATATATCTAGTAAAACAAAAAACATCTTATCCAATTGTTTTTATATTAATATTTGGTGTGCATAATAAGTGCTTTACCTTCATTTGTGGTTCGTTGTGGATATATTTTATGAAGTTTACACGGAATAAGATAGCGGAAACAAAGTATTTCTCTTTACTCATTTCTGAAAGCATGTCATCTGACTGTTTGCTATTATAACTACTAACATATTTGTTTGTTGTAGCAATAATACAATTTACAAGACTGCAACTATACTATGGAACTAACAGCTCAGATGTGCTGCTGGTTTCCATGATCAGAGTCATGGTTAATGGCCTCTTTGTTGGTGTTAAATGTTTATGGAAGTCTGGAAAGATGCAGAGCAGCATTTTTTATGTTTCCTCGAAAGTAGACTTGCTTTTGCTACGTACCTTGTGAACCATTGAGATGTAGTCAGGGTCAGCCTTCCGTCTCAGAAATATGCCAGAGTGACATCTTTTCTTACCATGAATAGCAAGACACTTCTTGTCACATAGGTGCCTTGAGGCATTCACTGTGGCAAGTTTGGGACAATCTGGTCTTTCCTCCCTTTTAGAGAAATGTGCATGCGCAGCAAATTTTCTTTCATAGAAGTTATTCATCTCTTGTAGAAGTAAGGTAAATAAACCTTTTCCACACCTTGAGGCATATTGAGTTTATGGTGCTAACCTCATACTCATATAGACTTGATGAGTAATGTGATCAATACCATGATGGCTGTCTTTATTTCCCAGAATATTTCCTGGTACCCTTTGAGCGTAGGTGAATCTCGTAAAAAATCACAATCATATAGTAGGACACACAATCTACAGATATCTGAACATGTTCCTCATTTATTGTGGTCATTAACATTTAAACCAGTTCATTGTTTTGGAGATGACACATTCCATGAACATCATCATCATCATCATCTTCCACTTCTGCCGTCAAACGTCGTGGGGAGGAATAATTTGCGTTCCAGCGCCCGGTGGGCGGCACTTGATAGTGTTATTCTGTGTGATTCTACAATGTCTTTGATGTCGTCAATCCATTTTCTTCTTGGACGTCCTCTTGGTCTCGTCGCAGATGATCTTTAATGTAAAGCCATGTGATGGTAGTTGCTGATGTTGCATTCTAACAACATGGCCAAACCACTTGATCTTCTGTCTTTCAATAAATGTGGCACAAGGTGTTGATCCCACTGTCTGTCTGATAACAGCATTTCTTACTCGGTCTCGGATTGTTAAGTTGGCAGCTCTCCTCAGGCATCTCATCTTGCAGGTGTTGATTTTGCGAGAGTGTGATTTGGATAAAGTCCAGGTTTGAGATTGGTAGCATAGGGTTGGTGTGATTATGCTGTTAATTATTTGTCATTTTGCGGACATGGGTATATTTGGATATTTGAACATCAATATCCATAATTTATTCCTGGTTTGTGAGTGGGCTTTTGAATGCTGGAGGCTTTTCCACTACATGGTTTCTGGTCACTGCATCTGTTGGGATCCTCTAATGCTGAGAAACTCTGCTAGTTCTATTCTGGCCTGTTAGACCATTTATTCATGATGTAAGATTTGGACATATGGCAGAAGTCTCAGGGTTAATCTTCAAATACGATGGCCTCAATTTTCCCCCATTACTGAGATCTAATAACACCACTCCAGTTCCACTGTTGTACATACATATGTTGCTGAAATGTTGAAAATATGTGCATACTAACAAACAAAAAACAAAAGAAAACAAGAAAAACCTCACAAATGCACGAGAGAGAGAGAGAGAGAGAGAGAGAGAGAGAGAGAGAGAGAGAGAGAGAGAGAGAAAGAGATGGATGGATGGATAGCAGGTTGGATATATGTGATGTGTCAGAAGGCTGGACGAGCAGAAGAGAGAGTGTGATGATGCGATGATTAATTATATATATATATATATATATATATATATATATATATATATTTTTTTTTTGTTCGCATATCCTTTACAGGACATCGCTGTCAACATCAGCATCTTTCAGCTGATTGTTGATTTCTTGGCAAGATTACGCTCAGTAGTTTGCCATTGCTTTCTGAGCGACCGGTTCATATACCCCGTAAGTTACAGACACGGAGAGAACTGCTACCGATTCTCGTGCAAGGTCACGTTACTTACGAGAGTATACGAGATTACAGAGTAAGTCGTGTAACCTCTAGACCAGGGAGACGGCTTTATATAGATTAGATTTAGTGTGTGTTATATATATAATATAATATAAAAATAGTTAGATTAGATTAAAGTATTACAATGAGAATACCCAGCCACATAATTAAAAATGTATAAATCTGTAGCCTCCCAACAAGTTAACATATAGAGTAGCTAGCACAAGAAATAAAAATAATACTGGGAGATTTTAATGCAAAATTAGGAAAGAGAAAAATTGACAATATAGTGGGGAATTATTGTTTAGGTACAAGAAATGAAAGAGGAGAGAAACTAATAGAATGGGCAAATATAAATATGATAATTGGAAACACATGGTTTAAACACCATAAAAGATTACTATACACATGAAAAAGCCCTGATAAGAAAATATGCAACCATATTGACTACGTACTTATTAATAAAAGATTTAGAAATGTATTAATTAATGTAAAGACAATGCCTGGTGCTGGCTGTAATAGTGATCATGTACCCAAAAAATTAAGAACTTGAGGCTTAATAAAGAGCTTCTTCTTCTCCTTCTGTGTTCATCCGGAGTTTTTTTTTTCCAGACGTAATTGTGGTGTGTCTCGTTATTTACCCTTGGGCCAAAACCCTTCAGCCAACACATCCGACTTTAGCAGGCGTTTTTTTCATCAGGTTAGCTGTCTTGGGGATAAAGAGGTTCTGGAAGTAGATAAATTCAATAACAATACAGAGTGACTGTGAAAATAGGTACAATGCAATAGCTGAAATACAGAGTATAAATGAACAATGGGAAATGTTAAGGGACTCCATTCATCAAACTAGCAAAGAAATATTATCGGAGAGAAGCCAAAAAGCTAAGAAAAAATGGATGAATGAAGAAATCTTAATGCTGATGGACAAGAGGGAGAAAAAACAAATGTCAAACAAGAATATGCTGAGATAAATAAGGAAATAAGAGATAAATGTGTGAAGGCAAATGAAAGTTGGTTAAACGAGCAGTGCCAAAAAAAAAAAAATTTGAATTAAATTCCATTAAAGATAAAAAAAAATGTGCACAGACAAATCAGTGAGCTCACGGGAAGAAAAATAAGAATAAATACGGGGTGTTTGAAATCAAAATCAGGAAAGATGTTATTGGAGGAAGATGCTATAATGAAGAGATGGAATGAGTATATAAGAGAATTACATGATGGAGAAAGGGAAGAATTAACAGAAAAAAGTAACTTAGCAGGCTCACCTATTCTAAAAGAAGAAGTCGCTAATGCTATGAAACATATGAAGAAAGGAAAAACAGCTGGCCAGATGAAATCACAATAGAAGAATTAGAAATATTGGGAGAATTCGGAGTAGATGTATTAACCCAAAATGTTGAACGATATTTACAACAGTGGATATTTATCGAGTGATAATCTATATTTATAACTATACCAAAAAGATCAGGAGCAATTGAATGCAAAGATTTTCGTACAATTAACCTCATAAGCCATGAATGCCTACGCCAGCTGGCAGGGCACTTGATGATGATGATGAGAGAATGTAAATTTTCTGACAGAAACATGAAACGGTGAAATGCAGCTGTCTATCCTAGGTAATGAATCAATTAGTTGCAACACACCATAGTTTTTCTTTGTACAACCCAAATTGATTACAGAAACCATTAAAAGTGAAACTGCTTGACCTAGCTTGACTTATTGAATCGTAGTTTCCAACTCAGTTCTGAAGCTGTACAACTTATTTATGGCTTTCAGGAAGACCAGGACAGAAGAGAAGATGAAGCAAAAACTGTAAAGGGCAATGAAAAGAGAAACTCTATTGGTGGCAACAAAAAAGACGTTCAGTCAAAGATTCCAAGCAGCAAGAAAGGAGGTATTTCCTCAGTTTGTATCAACTGTACCCTGTAGTTTCTCTGTGTTGTACTGTCTACCTACTTGTCTACCTGTCTGCTATTATTCCTGACTGAAAGTCTGTATAACAGCCCATGTTTTTTTATGCCAGCCTGCTCTCTATGTGCCTGTCTGCTTGTTTGTTGTATTTACCCTTCTCTGTATAAGAGAAATCTATTTCTTCCATATGTTTATCTCTGACACAGGTTCTGGCCCACTGAAAGTACTCCCTGGTGGAGGCTCAAAAGGCGATGGTCCACACCAGCTAATGACCAAGAAAACATCAGTATCTTCTATAACCCCGGTCAATATTACCAACAAAGGTGGGTATATTTCAGCTGTTGTCAATCATCTGTCTCTGTAGTTCATTTAATTTATAATTAGTCTTCAATAACTGATATTTGATTCATTGATTGTTTTCAAGGACCATCTTCATCACACTGTTATCTACTCTGACTGCCTCTTGTTTAAATCAGACAAGCAGGGTTTCCGGATTCACTTCATTCTTCTTGATACCAGATTATTTCTCTTTTCAAATATTATCTTGCAATGGTACCAGTTAATGTTATCATTTTGTCTTTTGTTGTTATCTCTGACATCCATATCTAGCACTGAGTCATTGTTACCCAGTTACTTTCATGCATAATTTATCTATTCACGTTGTTTTTACCTTTTTGTCTGGTACTTCTTCTTCTGCTGCGTTCATCCTGAGTTGTTTTTTTTTAAATTTTTGGACGTGATTGCGTTGTGCCTGTTTACAGCAGAGCTGCGTTCTTGCCCCATTAGGCCGACACATCCGACTTCTGCAGGCATTTGTTGACCGGGTTAACCTTCCCGGGGGTTTCGTAGGACGTTTGACTCTCACTCTTGTGGTGTTATCCCCCATCCAGGTGGCCCATTTAGAACAACTAAAGACATAACGGTCAGCCCTCAAGGGAAGGCAGGGGCAGACCATGGGCATTCCTCGCCATCCAAGGAGGCTTCCATAATTGCAGAGCCGACACACAGCGCTCTGGTACTGGGCTCACCCAAGAAATCATCACGTCCTGCACATGGCTGCTTAGCCTCACTTCTGTATATTGGGCCTTCCGTTCACCACAGGCTGTTCCTCCAGAAACCAGACGAATGCAGTCTGCAGATGTCATTCATACAGTGAGCTTTCGATTCCGACTTTCCACGTAATGGATCTGCTATCCAAGCACTATTCCATTTTGTGCCACTAGGACACTTTTTCCATCTTTGATGACACCCACATAGTGAGCTTTTGATTCGGACTTTCCACTTAATGGATTTGCTAGCCAAGAAATATTCCATTTCATGCCTCTGGGACGCTTTTGTTACCGACATACCTGTGGTATGAAGTGTGGCAGTCTAAATACTTCTTCATGCACCTTTAGATGTAAACCTGAATGTAGTTAAAGTAAGCTGCGGTTAACTTGAACTTGTTGATATCTCCATAGAGCTTGTCCTCAAATGAAGCAGGTGTGGACCAAAATATCTTTCTCTGTTCTGCATATATTGAGCACTCCTGCAGCAAATGTTTAGCTGTCATTTTACCAGTTCCACAATTACATTCATTGGTATCTCCTATCTTTAGTTTATTGAACAAGTGTTATTTCAGCCTGTTATGTCCGGCGGCGGAGTCTGAAGATTGCTACTTGTTCTCTTCGGTCGAGTTTGTAATATGCATCATCTTTCTGGTGGTCTGGATGCTCTGATTCCCATTTGGTTCTATAAGTGCTTTTTATAAACCTCTTTGCCTCATTATAGGTAATGTCTATGTCAGGCGTCCATATTCTTTTGCCAGCCTATTCATTTCCAGGTATACTGTAATGTGATGGGATCCACTGTATTACAACTGTTTTTTGTTTCTGACATAGTCCATGGAGTGCTGCTCCTAGGTCTGCTAGTTCTGTGCTGTTTTTTTTTTCTCTTCAGTATTGAGACAGCTGACTTTGCATCTGTGAAGATAGCTATTTGCTTCTCTTTATTTTCCTTCATCAAGAGCATTTCTGCTGCAGTTTTCAAAGCTTCTACCTCTGGTTTGAAGTTACTTGAAAATGTTCCAGTTGCCACTGTTTTTGTTTTTTTTTCACACCATTTTTTTTTTTAATTTAGGAGAATTTCTCTTCCTCCATTTTCTATTGAAATTTTGGCTGATCCTTCTGTATATGCATCAGTCCAATTTCTACTTGGGTAATATTCTTTTATGTAGTTTAGAGCGATTTTTCTTCTTTTTGTTTCATTCTGAGTTTTCATTTTCTCAATACCAGGAATGTTTTCTATCATCTCAGGCAGTTGCTGCTGTCTCCAAGTTGGAAACTTGTGTACATTGTAAATGGGTTTGACTGTTGATATGTTAAGTATGGGATCTGCCCTAATCTTTCGTTTTGCAGTTTCTACAAAGTTGCTACGCTTCAGTCTTCCATTTCCAAAACCATTAAACCTTTTATACACAGGGTGGTCTGTCAATCTTTTAAATTGTTCCTCTTGTCTTCAGGCTTTCAGTTATAATCCGCATTCCTTGATTTTGGACTTATTTTGTTAGTTTGACTTAGGTGCTGTTGCCCAAGCTGTTATGCCATATTCATTCCAGTACTGGCCTCACCCGTCCAGTATATAACTTCTTGAGAACTTTCTCACCTGCTCCCCACATTGTACCAGCAAGCTTTTTCATGATTGCCATTCTTTGCCTTGCTCTTGTTCGATTTTTCTCAACCTGTGTCTTCCATGTCAGGCGACGATCAAAGGTGACTCCTAGATAGTTTGGATTTTCTTCATGGCGCAATATTTTTCCATTCAATGCCAGCTTAGGGTGCTGAGATTTATTTGAGAGGGAGAACACTGTGCTTGTTGTTTTCTCCTCACTTATCTTCACTAGCCATGATTTTAACCAGTCCTCTAGCGCTAATAAGGCTTGCTGTATTCTGCTGTTAGCTGTACTAATATATTCTTCAGATGTCCATATGGCTAGGTCATCTGCAAAGGAGGATGTGTGTACTCTGGCTGGAATATTTTCCATGATGTCATTTATATATGCTAGGAATAATGTTTGTGAAAGAACTCCTCCTTCGGGGATACCTTGCTCCAGCAGCATCTTTTTGCTGGTTTGTCCTTGTACTTTTGTTCTGGCAGTTCTGTTATCAAGGTAGTGGCTGATCCATTTGTACATTTTTCCACAAACGTGCATTTTTTGCAGTTTTACTTTCAATCCTTTCTTCCATACTTTATCTAATGCTTTTCTAAATCTATCCAGACCGCTAGTGTGTGCTTTTTCTCTTGGAAGGCATCCTCTATTTCTTGAGCTATATAGGTTATTTGATCTTCAGTGGATCTGTACTTTCTGAATCCTGCTTGGTGTGGTGTCAAAGAGTTGGTTTTCTTCCAGATGCCATGTTAGCCTGCCATTGATAATGCATTTCATTAATTTTCCTACACATCTAAGAAGACTGATAGGTCGATAGCCATTTGGTTCTTTCAGGTCTTTTCCTTTCTTTGGGACTGGTATTAGTATAGCTTCCTTTCATGCCTGTGGGACTGTTCCTCTCTTCCAGCTGTAATTTAGAACTGCTAGTAGTTTCTTTTTTGCTTTAGTGCCTAGTCCTATTAGCATTTCATTTGTGATTCCATCCTTTCCTGGTGTTTCTTCTTTTTTTAGAGTATTCATTGCCTGTTCTATTTCTTCCATTGTTAGATTTGCCATCATATATTCTCTGCTGTCTCTGTATTACTATGATGTGTCTGTTTATCTTTGATTGCTTTGTTATGTTCGGTTGTAATATCAATGTGGTTTGCACTAGCATTGTGTTCCATTAGTGCATTTGCAGCCTTTTTTCCTGTAAGCAAGGCATTTCCTTGTTTAATCGTTGTTTGTTTGTTTCTAGGTCCTTCACTGTTCATGGCTTTCACTAGTTTCCATAGTTTGTTTCCATCCCTGTCAAAGTTCGGGTTTTCTGTTTTTTCCCTCCAACAATCTCTTGTTGTTTGATTTACTGTTCTTTTATATTTTGCCGAGATGGCTTTGAGAGAGATGTTCGCTTCAGTTGTTTGTTCTCTCTCTGCTGTCTTCCTGGCATCTTCAACTTTGTCCTCCAAAATTTGTAGTTCTTCAGTCCAGTATGGTTTTGTAATTTTTCCTTGCTCCTCTTGGAATAGACTCAGTGGCTGCCTGTATTATTGCTCTGTTTAGACTTTCCACCATTTGCTTCATGTTGCCATATCATGTATTTATGTTTTCACAATATTTGTCTGTTAGTATGGCAAACCTGTCCCAATCTGCTCGTTTGTAATTCAGCGGGGAAAAGGCTTTTGCTCCTGTGGAACATACTCCATATTCATTACAAGCTTGATTAGTCTGTGGTCACTACCTGCTAATTGGTCAAGCACATGGCAATCGATTTTGTGGAGGATGTCTCCTGTGCAGAAAGCTAAGTCTGGAGTAGAAGTGGTAAACCATCTTATGGAGTAGAAGCTCGGTGTGTCATCCACTTTGTTGAGTAGATGGAGATTTGAGTCTATTTCCCAGTCCTCCACTTAATCTCCTCTTTTGTCAGTATCTGAGTATCCCCATCTTTCTGAATGGCTATTAGTCTCCGGCAATAATGCAGTTTGTGTCAGTTATTTTCATGTTTGAGAGTGTAAGGTCCTTATCTGCTGAGCTATACAGATTGTAAATTCTTATTTTCGTGTCCTTTATCATTATATCAACACCTATAATTTCCGTTTGGTTGTCAGAGATCACAGATACTTCGCTGCAAGGTATTGTATTTCGTGTAAGTATTAGAACTCCTCCTTTGTGTCCATCGTGGTCAAAACGTGTGGCCTGATATCCTCTGACTTGGAATCTGCGATTGGCGTTGAGGTGTGTCTCTTGAATGCATGTCACATCTATTCTATCTTTATGAAGATGCTTTGTTAGGGAGACTTTCTTGTTAGAAACTCCTTCGGCATTCTACTGTAGTATGTTGAGTGTCTGAGGTGTTTGGTCAGGAGCTCTTAACCTACTCCTCTGTGCCTTGACTCCACAGCACAGGGGAAGATGACCACCAGTAATATAGGGTGGACCCCCTCGATGCAGGGGCCTTGGCACTATCACCGCCTGATGGGCACCATACTGAGTAATTTTAATTTGTGACATGGATTGTGTTACGTTGCACTGTTTTGTCAAGCCTGTGGCTCTGTGCATCCGATATTGACAGGTATTTTTCGGGTATGTATTGCAGAGTGACGAGACTCAAAGTAACGGTAGATATGAAGTCAAGCCAGCGATGACTATAAAATTCAGTTTATTAGATCTTCAGCAATATAAAAATGCGTACAGCAACTACAAAAATTAAAGCATCTTGCTGGCTGGGCGGCAAAGTCACAACTGAAACCTTGTTTACCCCCTACGTCAGTCCGTGAGCCTCCCTAACTCCCTAGCTACGGTGCTCAGTCGTGCATCATCTAGTTATTTCTTTTCTCCTTGCACGCCGTGCCAGCTAACTAAACCCCATATAACAGCCTACACTGTTGTATTACCTTCCTACCCTAACAAGGCTTTTCCCCGAAAAGTCTTAATTCCACAACTCATTTACCCCAAATCCATGACCCCAGACACTTAACCCAATAATCCCACAAAATTAAAGTTACTTCTTCTTCGTTTCTATAAATCATAAGCAATCCGCTTACCTATCTAGTACTAAACAATCTGAACCTATCTCGACTACCACTACAAAATTCATATACCTCCAACCTGGAACTCTTATTCATTACACACCTCTCTCTATCCCCACAATTCATCTCATAGCCAGCCGCCACGACCCCTACTCTACACTTCTACATACTTTATTTACATATCGTAAATCTATACCTCAAAAACTCATTTTATAATGTTCTTCACAAAGCAACCCGCTTCATTTCATTGGTACAATGTCGATCGAAATTATGGTTAACAAAAAGTGAAGATTCTTATGTATTCTATAATTATCATACTCTCACTAACATCAACAACACAGGATAGACAGGAAAGTGGTTGGTGCGCACCGAAGAGTAGTAAAAAGTAGTCACACTTACCACATTTATCCTCCCATGCACTTTCAAAACTTTATAAAATAGTTTTCAAAAACCCAAGTCACATAATTCGCTAATCTTCATTTTTTGTTAATAATAAATGCTCTTGTCAAAAGTTACATCGATCTAAAACTCCAGCCTTCTACACTCAGTAAAAATATTATTCTACTCTCCAACCTGTATTATTTGCGCTGCCAACAGCCAGCAATATACGACTGTACTTTCTATCTGTAACACACCTTCCCAACCTCCTATATTTTAATTTCTACTTCTTCTTTCATGCTCAGCCGTGCATCATCTAGTTATTTCTTTTCTCCTTGCACGCTGTGTCAGCTAACTAAACCCCATATAACAGCCTACACTGTTATATTAGCTCTCCCTAGCCCTTGACTGTCCCCAGTGTACCTGCAAGGCAGCAGATGTCTCTCTCTTAGTCTGGTCCCTCTCCCTTGACCTGTCCAACATGGGAGACCCTACCAGTAGCAGGGCTACCATCGGCATAGCTCTTGGGATCATTGGAACACGCAAGCCCCTCTACCACGACAAGGTGGAGACACGTCAGAGGGGTTTTGTCTGGTACATTGATAATGAGTTTCATGTGACTTTTGTCTTGTTCTGTGATTAGTTAAGCTTCCTTTTCATTTTGTTAGACCTGCCCGCTGCCATCAATTCATGAAATCTCACAACATTGTGCTTCACTGTCCTATATCACTGTCATTGACATCACTATCCTGTGACATCACTCTCCTGTGGCACCATGATCATCTGTACATGTAAGATTCCTTCAGGAATGCGTGATTTCAGTTTAGTTGGGTTTCCTTTCCAGAAGTCAGTGCCAAGATTGATGTTGTTTTACATTGATGGTTTCTGTGATGATGTGTTTTTCATACCATAGAGAGTTCCGTTGATGGTTTCTGTGACGATGTGTTTTTCATACCATAGAGAGTTCCGTTTTGTCATATTAAGAGCATTTTAGCATCTCTACAGATCCTTATATATATATGTTTGTATATATGTCTGCAGTTAATTTGTATCAGATACTCAATACTGTATGACATATTGTGTGATCACTGTCAATAATAGCCGGTCTCTCTGGCTGTGGGGTTACAACACTTTCTCTCTGTAATCCCGTTTATCACGCAGAGTCTCGCAGCGGAGCGAGAACTGAGGTGGTTCGACCCCCGCTCGTGACTTGCGGATACTGAGCCGGCCGCTCAGAAAGCAATGGCAAACTACTGAGCGTAATCTTGCCAAGAGATCAACAGACAGCTGAAAGATGCTGCTGTTGACAGCTAAGTCCTGTAAAAGGATACGCAAAACATTTTTACTGTCAATAATGACACCAGTTTATTAAAAGAATGTTTTGTTTATTTCTTTTAAAATTAGGAATAGCTAATGCAGTCCATTTGTTATATTAGTGTTTTGTTAAACAAGTGTTCATGACTGAGACAAGTTTGCATAGACAGATGAGTAAACAATGTCAAGCATAATTAGCCAAACAAGTCAGTTTTTCTGTTGAATGCAATCTGGCAATTGTATTGCAATTTCCTCATTAAAAGCTATATCTGGTTTTATACATAAAATTAATAGAATTAAAGAACATGATAGGACAAACACAAATGGTATTTTACAGAATAAAAATGTCCTATGCAAAAAATGTCTGTCTCTGGAGGTTAGAAAATGAATTCTTGGATGTTACGTAGAACTAGTTTTAATATATGGCTGTGAAGTCTGGACACTTAGTAGACAAATAAACAGATGTCTTGACACCTCTGAGATAGTTTTACAGAAGAATGTTGAAAATGTATTGAACAATCAAAATCACTAAACTAAATGTTTTAACAGAGGTTAAGTCAAAAGCTTATCACAACATCAGAAAAATGCATGTTCTGGCCACATAGCGAGAAGAAGAAAAAAAACTTGGACATTTTGTGACAATTGGAAGATCTATTAAAAGAAAGAGGAAAGAACAATATATTTCTGACAGTCTTTTGTCACGGGTGTCAGCAAATGAATGGATACTTGCTGTTGATCACAAGATGTGGAGAAGCATGGTCGCCCACAGCAGATGGCATGACACTTGATGATGATAATTAATCATTTCAAGTTAATGTACTTTAATTGTAGATGTTACAAAATGTTTCATTTCACAAGACTTTCCTCAACTGAGAAATAAATATTGTGACTCTATAATAATGAGCAAAAGTTCACACAAAAGATGAAACGTACAGAAATTAATTTTTTCAGCCTTATTATAAATCCACTGATAAATGTATGAGACAACAAAAATGTTTGACTACTTCCCATTATATTGACTCATGAGAGAGAGAGAATGAATGAATGTTTTAGTGTAATTGTGAGTATTTGTGTGTGGTTAGATGTGTGTGTGGGTAGGTGTGTGTGTGAAGGTGTATTGTGTTTATTATGTGTGTGTGGGGAAAAGTGCATGCATGTGTTTTGCTTTATGTATGAATGAGGATATATGGGTGTGAGAAAGAATGAACGAACGAACGAACAAACAAACTTTATTTTCAAAGGGTTAAGAATTGGGCACGCAGGCCCGTCTAACATTCTGCCCTTCTATCACTCTCTTTCATACATTATTTCATTCACACATCATTCAAGGCTAACAGAGAACAGCAACAATATAAAAGATATGCATTATAAAGGCATGGGCAAAATGCGAACATCAAAACTACACGACACAGTAAAATTAGATAATGGTCTGACACTTGTTATTAGCCATGTGGAATATACTGGCCTACCAAAAGGGGACTGGCTGTTATACTAGGGTTTTGTTATTATTATTATTATCTCTATTATTAAGGGGGAAGATAATCCGTACTGAGATAGTGTTCGAGTGATTTGCGATTATATGAATAGGGATTGGTGATGTCTTTGATTTCTTGTGGAAGATTGTTCCACAGCTGAGCTGCAGAGTACGTTAAGCTTGTTTTGTATAAGTCAATCCTAGGCTTCGTAATGTGTAATATATTTAAACGTTTACTGTGTCTAGCATTATATTTAAACAATGGCCAAAGGTAATTTGGGGCATTCTGATGCAGGATTTTGTGAATTAGTTTAGCTTTATTGAAAAGCAGGTGTTTGCGGAGTGGTAGTAACTGAAGGCGGTTATACAGGCTAGGATTGTCAGATAAATGTTTGTTATAAATTAGACTCACGGCCCGTTTCTGGAGTGAGTAAAGTCGCTTGGTGTTTGAATTAGAACAACCGTCCCAGATTGTAGAGCAGTAGTCAGTGTGTCTGTATATGAGAAGTATAGAATAGTTTCCTTGTGTCCTCATCAAGGAAGTTTTTAATTTTGGCGAGTTGGTAGACTTTTTTCGCTGTTTGTTTAATAAGCGCTTGAACGTGGGAATTAAAGGTTAGGTTTCTATCAATGATTATGCCTAATGTTTTGTGCTCAATTACACTTTCTACTGGCATGTTATCGATGTGAAGTTGAAGTGATGTGTGTGAGCTTAGAGTTTGAAGTCTTTGTCTGGTTGTTAGTAACATTGATTTTGTTTTAGTGATGTTAATTTGCATACGGTTTGAATAGCTCCACCTAACTACATTATTTAATTCTTGTTGTAAAGAAGACTCCAATAAAATAGTTTTAAGCATTTGTGTACACTGTACAGTCGTCTGCAAATAGATCGCAGGACGACGAAAGATGCAAAGGTAGATCGTTAATATATATGGCAAACAATAGAGGGCCAAGAATAGAGCCTTGCGGTACTCCAATATTGAAGGTAGTGGTATGAGACAGACATTTATTATGTGATACTACTTGCTTTCTGTTTGATAGAAAAGATGATATTAGAGTGACTACATTAGGGCCAATTTTCATTGTCCTAAGTTTTTTAATTAAAATAACATGGTCTATCATATCAAATGCTTTCTTGAAATCAATAAACACAGTTCCACATAGACTGTTGTTGTTTATATTCTGGTGCCAATTTTCTATCATGTTTGTTAGGGCCGTATGGCAAGAATATTTTGGTCGAAATCCTGATTGGTTGTCAACAATAAGCTTGTTGCGAACTAAATACTGTAATGTTACTTTATGGATGTGTTTTTCTAGTGGCTTAGATAGTGATGATAGTAAGGAAATGGGTCTGTAATTGTTCGGGAGATCATTGTCCAATGAACCAGATTTAAGAAGAGGGTACACTTTAGCGATTTTGAGAGCTGATGGAAAGTGGCCTTTGGTGAGACACTGATTATATACATAGGTTAGTGATATACAGATCACTGGCGCAGCACAACGGAGAATCCGGTTGCTGATTCCATCTAACCCAGATGAGGTTGTGTTTTTTAGGTTACTGAGGTAAGTGAATACCTCAGTGATTGTCATTAGCGGTATGTCGGAAAGAATATCGCCGGAGCATCTATTCTCGCAAAACGATGACAGTAAAGATAAGTTGCAAGGAGAATTAGGTATTGAAGCCTTCAACTGGTCTATGTCAGTTTGAAAAAAATTACTGAATTGGTCGCATGTAATATGATTTGATGGTAAAGAATTTCGGAAGTTATACTTGTTTGTCAAGGTGTTAATTGCCTTCCATATATCCTTACTATTTGTTTTATCCATTACTAAGTTCTTAAAGTAATTTTTCTTTTCCCGTCGTATGGTATATTGAACTTTGTTTCTAAGAGTACGGTATGCTTCTGTCTCTCATAATTTCAAGTATTTCCTGGGTGATCCAAGGTGGCTTGACGTGGTGTTTTACTCGAACTTCCTTGATTGGCACATGTCTATCAAAAACATCAATAAATGTTTTCATCCAGAATTCCAGAGCATCATCCGGGTCAGGAAGCTGACAAACATTGTCTAGAGGTGAACTGAGCAAGTTGAAATGTTTGTAACTTCTATATTTTACACTTATGTGTTTGGCGAGAGAGAAGTATAGTATGTATGTATGTATGTATGAGTAAATGTTTGTTATTGTGATTGTGAGTGAGTATATGTGTATGCAAGGAAGTGTATTTGTGTGTTATTGAGTGGATGTATAAATGAGTTTGTGTAAATGATGTATGTATGTATGTTTATAAGCATGTGTGTATGTCTGTGTGGGCATGTATGTCTGCTTGTGTCTGTGTGGGCATGTGTGTCTGTGTGGGCATGTATGTCTGCTTGTGTCTGTGTGGGCATGTATGTCTGTGTGGGTATGTATGTCTGCTTGTGTCTGTGTGGGCATGTATGTCTGCTTGTGTCTGTGTGGGCATGTGTGTCTGTGTGGGCATGTATGTCTGCTTGTGTCTGTGTGGGCATGTGTGTCTGTGTGGGTATGTATGTCTGCTTGTGTCTGTGTGGGCATGTATGTCTGCTTGTGTCTGTGTGGGCATGTATATCTGCTTGTGTCTGTGTGGGCATGTATGTCTGCTTGTGTCTGTGTGGGCATGTATATCTGCTTGTGTCTGTGTGGGCATGTATATCTGCTTGTGTCTGTGTGGGCATGTATGTCTGTGTGGGCATGTATATCTGCTTGTCTGTGTGGGCATGTATGTCTGCTTGTGTCTGTGTGGGCATGTATGTCTGCTTGTGTCTGTGTAGGCATGTATGTCTGTGTGGGCATGTATGTCTGCTTGTCTGTGTGGGCATGTATGTCTGTGGGCATGTATGTATGCTTGTCTGTGTGGGCATGTATGTCTGCTTGTGTCTGTGTGGTCATGTATGTCTGCTTGTGTCTGTGTGGGCATGTATGTCTGCTTGTCTGTGTGGGCATGTATATCTGCTTGTGTCTGTGTGGGCATGTATATCTGCTTGTGTCTGTGTGGGCATGTGTGTCTGTGTGGGCATGTATATCTGCTTGTCTGTGTGGGCATGTATGTCTGCTTGTGTCTGTGTGGGCATGTATGTCTGTGTGGGCATGTATGTCTGCTTGTGTCTGTGTGGGCATGTATGTCTGCTTGTGTCTGTGTGGGCATGTATGTCTGTGTGGGCATGTATGTCTGCTTGTGTCTGTGTGGGCATGTATATCTGCTTATCTGTGTGGGCATGTATATCTGCTTGTCTGTGTGGGCATGTATGTCTGCTTGTGTATGTGTTAGCATGTATGTCTGCTTGTGTCTGTGTGGGCATGTATATCTGCTTATCTGTGTGGGCATGTATATCTGCTTGTCTGTGTGGGCATGTATGTCTGCTTGTGTATGTGTTAGCATGTATGTCTGCTTGTGTCTGTGTGGGCATGTATGTCTGCTTGTGCCTGTGTGGGCATGTATGTCTGTGTGGGCATGTGTGTCTGTGTGGGCATGTATGTCTGCTTGTGTCTGTGTGGGCATGTATGTCTGCTTGTGTCTGTGTGGGCATGTATGTCTGCTTGTGTCTGTGTGGGCATGTATGTCTGCTTGTGTCTGTGTGGGCATGTATGTCTGCTTGTGTCTGTGTGGGCATGTATATCTGCTTGTCTGTGTGGGCATGTATATCTGCTTGTGTCTGTGTGGGCATGTATATCTGCTTGTGTCTGTGTGGGCATGTATGTCTGCTTGTGTCTGTGTGGGCATGCATATCTGCTTGTGTCTGTGTGGGCATGTGTGTCTGTGTGGGCATGTATGTCTGCTTGTGTCTGTGTGGGCATGTATGTCTGCTTGTGTCTGTGTGGGCATGTATGTCTGCTTGTGTCTGTGTGGGCATGTATGTCTGTGTGGGCATGTATGTCTGCTTGTGTCTGTGTGGGCATTATGTCTTCTTGATTGGAAGGGCTGAATGTAAGACAGGCCTGTGTGTCCAATTTGTGATCCTTTGAAAATAAAGTTTGTTTATTCATTCATAGAAGGAAACATGATTGCAACCTTCTATAGTGCACAGGCAGTTTTATTGGGAGCAGTGTGCAGATGCTGATTGTTTCAGTAGTGTCTGAGGCTTGGAAATTCTTGCAGCCAAACTGCACTAGTTTCTCTGTGTGAAATGTGAGATTTTGGTCATGGTCTTATCCAGTTTGCAGTATGCTTTGTGCAGTTTTTTACCATTCAGTGGTTAAAATGTGAATGTTGCATAGGTTGTGTATCAAGGGGTCTTGCCTTTTGCTGCTGTAGCTTATGTGACAGTAGTTGATACAGTGTCTGTTCCACTGTGTAATATGTAACATCTGTCAGATATATAACAGTTCAGGCATGATGGGGTATCTGGAGAACATGATGCATGTATGAGTTGACCATGTTTATCATTCACTCAGAGTTGACACCTGAAACATCTCCAAAGAAAGAATCTGTGCGGCGAATACCAGTTCTGGCTCATAAAACAGGTTTGATGAGTTGGCACCTTATGTGGCATGCTGAATGTTGACAGCAGTTGCATGTTTGTTGTACAGCCAGATCTCCCTCACCATCTGTCAACTGATTTTACCAGCACAACAGGTGTTATATTCAGCAACTTGATTAGATGTGGGAAATATTTGACCAGTAAATGCAACTGTTACCTATTGCTGTATGTTGTATGAGATCATTGATGTTACCTCAAAGTGAATCTGTATGCATTTACATGTATTTGATAGATGACATGTGCATGTGTTAGCCATATATGCAGACTGTTACTGCTGCATGACTGTTCTGTGCATTGTTAGTGTTTCACATTTTACTGACTGGCTATTCTTTTATTTGTGTTTTATTTTTTAAAGTTTGTATGATTCATCTCTCAAAAATGTATGCTTCATTTCTTGGCTTGCTTTTATAATATGCATTGCCATTGTCAATAATTAATATTTGAAAGTATCATTTTGTTTGCTTTTGTGGTAATCAGTGATGATATTAAGAATTTGTTCTATAAACATCTGTGAAGTTGGAAACAGGCTAGAAGCCTGTTAAAGAAATTAGAAGTATATTTCATAAAATGTGGCAAATGAAGCATTACTATTTTTTGATAAGTAGGTTTATTGTTCCTACTATTTTTCTTGTGGTGCTGTAAAGATGCCTGAGGTTTCCTTTCTCTGCTGCTCCTTCTACCTCTCCTGCGAGGCCATCTAAATATTGCTTTTATCAGCCCTGATCTGTTTTCTGACTTCGTTTTCTGTGTATTTTTTTATGGATCTGCTTTCTGTAGCTCTGGTTTTATTGTTCAAATCTGCATTTTATGTTTCCTTTTAATGTTTTAAGTTTTTTTTTTTTGTGTGCTTTATTCACACTTTGTTTTTGTTCTGTCTTTCCAAGAACTTCTATACATGATTAATTTCCAAATACTTTTAACTTGCATATAGCAGTCTCACCTTCTCTACTAACTGTTCCAAGACATACTTTTTGGTCTGACCATAAATTGTTCCTTATTTTCTTTATTTCTGAGATACTATACATTGTATCGATTTCAGTGTTTATAAGATTTGTCTCTTGAGTTTTAACTTAATTTTACTGAACAGTGGATTGTGATCTGAATCTACATGGATAACTCTAAAATCATTTATGTCATGAGGTGATCTACATTTCTTTGTTAACACAGACATGCGTATCCTTTTACAGGACTTAGCTGTCAACAGCAGCATCTTTCAGCTGTCTGTTGATCTCTTGGCAAGATTACGCTCAGTAGTTTGCCATTGCTTTCTGAGCGGCCGGCTCAGTATCCGCAAGTCACGAGCGGGGGTCGAACCACCTCAGTTCTCGCTCCGCTGCGAGACTCTGCGTGATAAACGGGATTACAGAGAGAAAGTGTTGTAACCCCACAGCCAGTGAGACCGGCTAACACAGACATGGTCAGTTTGATTTTCTGTATTGTAGTCTGATCTCATCTACATTGCTCTATTCAATTTTTATATGGGAAAAATCTTCTGCCTATGACTTACTGTACACAAACTGGTGAATAATTATCTATTTTTGTTCATTACCCGAGATCTGTTTCTCCATGATCTCTTCATAATCCATGTCATCCGATCCTTTCTTGGCATTCTTGTCACCCATCAACGTTTTGATATTATCATATGTTTGTTTTGCCCTAAGTACTTTGAAGTTTCATGTAAAATTCTTCCTGAACTAATTCATCCTTATCAATTGTTGGTGCATAACATTGGATCATATTCATGTTTACTTTCTTGTTGGTTGTTCTAAATGCTAATATTATTCTAGAACTCAGTTTCCCCACTCTATTGGTGCTTTCTTTGTCTCTGTAGTTAACATTATGTCCACTGCTTCACAGTGAGGGGCATTTTCCTTTGTATAGTCTGAGAACAGTACTCTTTTGCCTGTGTTTTTGCCTTTTGTCTGCTCCATTCCATCTTGTTTTACATAATTTCAAAATTCTAATTATATAATATTTCATTTCCCCTGCCACCTGTACTGTTGTTTGTCCATCAAGAATGATGATGACCATTCATCCAGTGGGGTTGAAAGTATGGAGCTGTGAGTTCTAAGATGGCTGATAAGGCCTATTTTGGCTCGAAATGTTATTTGACAATGTGGACAAAAAATGCTTGACGTTTCTGGAGGAGGATTTCCTGCAGTGGTTTTTCTGTCCTGCCTTTTCTTCACAGCTCTTGCAGTCCTGGTTTCCTCACACATGACTGCACCCTTGTGTAATGATGCACGCCACGAATTTCGGTCTCTGGCTGCAGTCTTCCAGGTGTCATGATGAATTCCAAAAGCATTCAGTGAGATTTTCAGTGTCTTTAAAGCGTTTCCTCTGACCGCCTTGGGAGCATTTACCACAATGCAACTCACCGTAAAATATTTGTTTAGGAAGCCTGTGATCTGGCATGTGAGTTAAGTGACCAGCCCAGCGAATCTGATTTTTCATTAGTAGAGTGTGGATACTGGGCATGGACAATCTTTCCACCTGTACTATCTTTCCTATTTCATACATAGTTCTAACATGTTAGGCGCCAATTCTGGAGATTTTCATAGATGAAAGATTAGTTGTGTGAATTGTTTAAATTAACAGAATATGATGTTCACTTGTAAAATAGCAGTCAGTGTTATTTGTTAAATGTTCAGAGGTTTCTTCTGAGTTTGTAAACTCACAAACTGCATTTGCCCAGGCATGTAACATCACTTAAGTAAATCTTGGTACATTAATTTTACTCATGACTTAAAGAAACTATTTGTTACATGAGTTATCACATTGTTGGTTTTATGTGAATGTTTGTTTTTTTCACGTCACATTTTCTATCAGTGTCGTGCTTGGTAAAAAGTTTGTTTCTTTGCCATATACTACATAAATAATGTGTTGCATGGTTACAGTCATGTACCAACTGTTGTCATTGCTGCAACATCCCAACATTCCACAAAAGACAAATGATCAAGTGCTTTTGTACCCACAACTTTGTATCAACATGAATCGTGGACTCTAACCAAAGACCAAGAACAAAAGGTCGCATGTTAAATTTAAGTGCTAACGACAAAGTAGATATCACAAGATCAAGCAGAGTGAGAAGTGACATCAGATAGGAGCAATACTTTTGTGTGTGGAATATAATGATAAATGATGAATTCAGTGATTTTGAGATCAGACAAACATGTACCCTCATTCACACTATAACACCCAGCGTGATAGTTACAGGGCAACAGTCAGACCAAGTGAAAGATGAATTGATGACTTTACAGAGACAATTCATAAATATAGCCTTACATTATCAACAGCTTCACAACTAGTCAATGAGCAAGCACATGCCATCCTGACAATGTTTAGTGACAGATGAAAGAATGATCGAGCACATCATGCTGATAGAATTATTTTACCGCTAGTTCTTTGGGGCTGTGCAGTTTGTCACTGCTGGATGATGTTCGTTTGATTACAGTAATGTGTATAATGGGACAATGATAAGACTGGTTGAGGGATCATCTATGGAGTTTGGAGAAATTGTACCAGTGAGGAGCTCAACAGGAATGACAACTCCAGCTGTACTGAGCAATGAGCATCATGACATGCCTAAGCCAAACTAACTAGGGATCTTCAATTTGTGTCCCTAAGCAATGCAATGATCAGAAACCACTAAGTGGACAATCCTATGGCACTCATCAGCCCATAACTAAGTCATGAGTAAATTGTCTTATCGAATTTGTGCTCTGTTTGACAAATTGGTTCAAAGATCCTTTGACCATGTTTCTTGCCTAATGACAAATCACTTCATATGTGTCACTGAAGTGTTTATTTGATAAGCCTTGTCTATCACATGCATACTTCTCAAAATTGGAAGAAAGCACATGATAGTTCCAAAGCAGGTGTACAGAATGATATGATCTATATGGTCAAGAATATCTTGTTAGTCAATAAACAGAAAATTGCAGCTCTTCTGGAGGAAATCTGTCCTAACTATACCACTGTGGCTTGAAAGGTATATATGCCCATAGCGTCCACCTTCCATCACATGTAGTACAACTCATAAAAATGCTCTATCAAGATCAACAAGCAGCAGTTAGAATTGATGGCGAGACATCAGATTGGTTTGACATCAAGCAAGGAGTCCGTCAGGGCTGTGTGCTATCACCCTATTTGTTTAACCTGTATGCCGAAAATATAATGAGAAATGTCAGAGATGATATAACCAGGGAGCAATATGATGCCCTAAATATGGGTGGTCATGAAATACCAGAGATTCGATATGGTGATGATACAGTATTACTATCCACATCACAGATTGGTATAGAAAACTTAATAACCACAACCCAAAGAAATAGTGAAAATCACAACTTATATCTTAACATAGATATAGTTGGTGGAAGCATACTGGATCACCAAAAGCCTAAAAATTCAAGTTACAGGTTTCCGCTGGTAAGGTTATGCTGAGAACATTTTTTTTTACCATGAAGGGCTATTGTTGGCCGACTTTAAAGAACCTGGTGTCAACATCAACTCTACCCACTATTTGCAAACACTTGACAAGCTGCAAAAAGCCGTCAAGAATAAACGACCCGGCATGCTTTCTCGCAGTGTGATTTTGTTGCACGATAATGCTCGTCCGCATGTCGCAAATATTATGCAGGAAGCATTAGCAAGGAATAAGTGGGAAATTCTGCAATATCCAGCCTATAGTCCTGATTTGTCACCATGTGACTTTCATTTGTTCGGACCTCTTAAAAAAGCTCTCAAGGGGCAACGATTTCACACAGATGCAGACATAATGAACGCGGTAAGCACTTGGTTCAGTGAGCAACCATAATCCTTATTTGCGGACGGCATTCGCCGCCTACCTAAGCAATGGGATGCTTGCCTGAATGCCTATGGCGACTTCTTCTGACTAACCCATGGTGCATAATTCTACCACACCTGTTAATGTTTCTTTCATGCTTTTGTAATAAAGCCATTGAAATGGGTTTCAGATGAACGTCCCTAATATGTTAATGAGGAAAGATTGCAGGTGGTGGAAAATTTTGAATATCTTGAGTCATCGATTACCAACAATGGCGATAGAATGAAAGAAATTAAACGACTATCAATTGCTCTTCAAAGACTAAAACAACTGAATAAAGTATGGAATGGGACAGACAGACAGTTTATTATGCCTGTGAGGTGCTAGCAAAGGGATAAAAATGCCTTTTTTGGCAAAGACATTAAAGTCCCAACGAGCATGGTCTACATCCTACTAGTCTCAAAAGGCACAACTGTCAGGTTTCTAGAAAGTTTTTTGGCAAAGACATCAAAGTCCCAACGAGCATGGTCTACATCCTACTAGTCTCAAAAGGCACAACTGTCAGGTCTCTAGAAAGTTTTTTGGCAAAGACATCAAAGTCCCAACGAGCATGGTCTACAACTATACTAGTCTCAAAAGGCACAACTGTCAGGTTTCTAGAAAGTTAATTATGACAAGATGAGATGTAAAGAGTTAAATTCCTTTTACACATTTCAACTGAAACAGACTAGCAAGATATAAATACTTGACAAGCCCAGAAAGCCAGTCAAGTGGCTAGCCAGTGAGTTCTAGTGACAAAAACTTGGGTTAGCATGAGAAAAGTTCATGACCAGAGTTGTCTTTCGAATCAGGAGCTGACTGTTATAATTCAGGGTCATTAAGCGTACTTCCCATGATCGAGAGGTGTATAAGTATGTATGTTGTGACTAAAAGTATCTTCACCTGTTGTGGTGTAATGTACATCCTCTGGGAATACATGTTATATCAGCTGCCATCGTGAGTCTTTCTTGATCCTTTAGTCTCAGCATCTGCCAGATTCTTGTGTATACAAGCCATTGTTTCAATAATCATTGTCAGCAGTATTGTACCTAAGTCACACACCCACACTAGCATCCTGGCAATGGCTCAATGGAGGATTCAATACATGGAAGCGGGGCTGTGCAGCCATGTGCAGGAGATATGTCCTTGTGCAAGTCCAGAGAATCATGTGCTGCATTTATGAATTCCCCACCCCCAGTGAATTGTGGGGAATAGCTATGTGTTGCCCCTGACTTTCCTTGGGTGTTGAATTACATTGAGGCAGCTGTTCTAGGTGGATTTGTTGGGGTACACCTGTTGTAGACAGAACAGATTTTGAGACAGGAAAGTCTTATAAAACCACCTGGGAAAGCTAACCCGGACAACACATACGGGGAAGAAGTTGAATGTGTCGACCGCAAGACACAAATATCTCTGTTCTTCTATAGTCAATCACATACTGTCCAACAATAAACAAAACATGGCACAGACATAGAAGATACCTTGCTCCCCCACACAAATCTCAACCTCATGTTTCTTTGTTCCTAATCTGCTCCGTCAGCTTCAGTCAGTAGTAAGATCAAGTCACTTGTGTCCTTTACAGTTAGTACCATATTATTAACCTATCTCTTGATTCAGAATATCAACTAACTTTTCTTTTATTTTTTTTGGTGTAGTTCTTTTCATGTTGACTTTCATGTAACTTCCCTTAATGAACATGACTTTGGTTTGTTTCTTTGAGTTCAATAATAAATGTATTTTGGATGATATAGAATGTGTGATGTCATTTAGACATTCATCATATATGCTGCGTACTTTTACTTTCAGTATATTGATCTTGTATTTATCTTGCAATGTATGTAGCTTTTATCATTCACGAGCTTCATTTGCCTGTTTCTTTGTTTATCTTCCAACAGCTTCCATGACATCACTCACAGGTGGTGTTGTCAACAAAAAATCCCCAGTACCTGGCAGAAAGAGTCAGCCTACCACTCCATCTGCCTTGCAGTCACCAGTAGCAGCAGTTTCCTCTTCAAGGTTAGTTCAAACATGTGTGCAAGTTGTCATTTTCAAGTGTTGCACTGTCTTGTCCAGCTTGCCTCAGTACATCTGATATTGACAGGCATTTTAATGGGTCTTCAGTCAGTCTACCTGCAAGACACCAAATTTGGCAGTGTTTTCAATTAGTTTTGACACCATGTTTTGAAATGGAGGCACTTTGACTGGCTACTTGTATTTGAGGGCACATATTGAATAAATCAGGTATTAATATTACTAGATAGTTCTTTTAAATCTGGATAGAAAAGGTTTAGAGGTATATCTGCCTCTTCCTTGACAAGTGTCAGGTCTGAATCCAACTGTGGTTAATTTTTTTTTACAAATTAGAAACCTAAGGATGTTGGAAAACCTACCCATACAAATTATTTCTATTTTTGTAAAACCACACATTTGGGTCCTTGCTGGAGTTTGTACCCTGCATTAAGTTTCTCCTATGATGATCTCTGGGAAGATACCAGATTTATGGAGATAGCTGTATGCAAAGATGTTCCTTTACAAATCCTCTAATTTATTTTGGAATTCACAGGGTAAGGAAAAATAATGGAGGCTAAAACAACCAGAAGAAAATTAAGACTTACTTAATGCTAAAAGGCATTAAGGCCTATGAATGAATAGAGAATAGAAAAGCCAGGTGTGTTCTATTGATGACAAACACTATGGACAGCTAAAAGACAAGAAACAGAACACAACAGAAGACAAAATACAAATAGTAGAAAGGTTTAGCTTGAGAATGTTAAAGGCCTATGCTCTATGGGGAGCTAACAGACAATATATAGAAGTAAAAATGCTAGATTTATATTTGTAGACTGTGAACTTTTCTGATTAGAAAAGAAACTGTACAGGTGTCTACTATTAGGTCTTCACAGTATGTTAGTCACGGCATAATAAAATGAGATGAACAGTTTACATCTGCTTTGTCTTCCCAGATAATTTCCAGAAAATTCTGAAAATGCAGACTGATAGAGAAATAAATTCCTACCACCACCAGGGGTTTGAACAAATACCACTGTCTTGGTAAGCAAGTGCACTAACTACTGTGCCATACTGGATTCACTGTCAGTACTGTGTACTCTGAAGCTGATGGTCCATTGGTTAGGACGCTATTATCTAATATTTGAAGTCATGTGTTTGAACTCCACTAAAGCAGTTCTTTGACCACCAGAGGTAACACAAAAAGCTTCATCTGCATGTTGTCTAGTCTCCAGACAAGCCAGGAACATGTGGTACTCAGATCTTCCCTGCAGACTCTAGCATTCATGAGAACAAAATGCAATAATGATAGTCTCTGCATGGCTGCTAAGTACTTCCAGAATTGATGTACTTGTAAAATTGTGATTCATTGTAACTGGCCAGATGTCACTTTGAAATGAAAGCCATTAAGTGTATAACTGGATGCATTATTTCAGGTTACTATTTCATCATTTCAATGTTTTTTTTTTCTGTTCATGCACACACGGAATGCACACTCACACATAGTGGGGGTGAGCAGATGTGTGTGTGATGTGGATGGTGTGTTCACATGCAAATTTCTAAATGACATCTATGATGGTGGGTATATTCTCAACATGTGTTGTTCATGTATAACTGGTGTAATGTTGGTGCACTAACACTATCAGTTGTTCTTTGTTCTCTAACTAGAAGAGGCTCAGGGAGTAATTTCAGTACAAGTGCTGCAGCCAAGCCAGGCTCCACAAGCTTAGCCAGCAGTTCCAGCAGTGGTAAGTGCCTTCATTTTCATCTGTTGTATAGGTATGGTCTGACATAATTGTCTCTGAGGTGGACAATAATGGTTGTATTATTCTTTATATGATAAATATGATTTCTGCATGCCTTTGTTCTCTAATAGCAAAGTCTGTGCGTGCAAGCACATGCATGCACAAGTATATGTGTTTTATCAAGTGTAAACTACACTCTACAATATTATATGAATTATGTAGACGATAAACAAGCAGTTGGAAGACAAGAGTTAACACCCTTGAAATATGAATATATTTTTTTGTAATGGGAGGAATGAATATTAATCAGCGATGCAATGAAAGCTAAAGAAGCCATTTAAAAAAATATGAATAGAAGCAAAATACGAGATGCAGCGAAATATGCCAGGCAATAGTTTAGTTTAGTCGATGGATCAACATCACGGCACACGAGTGTAACCCATAAGTGCTCCGTTCTTCTCCTACCTCAAACCTGAGTCTGGAGAAACTCAGATAAATCGTACAATCTATGGTTTGTGTCTTTGTTATTCAAAGAAGCAAAATGACTAAATAAGATCAGGAGCTGACAAATAAAATATGTAGGCACATAAAAAGACTGCTGAAAACCAAGCTAGGTGGGAAAATGCTTGAGACAGACAACAGTGCAAATAGGAAGATAGTCTACACATGGACTAGCAAAGGAAGTTGGACTATACCATCATGGCAAGAGACAATCCTGGGATATTTCTGCTGCCTTTTGATATGAAAATATCTAATCTAATGATTCTGTATTATGAACATACTTTTAAAGACACAAAGGAAATAGTCTAGTCACTCCAGCATAACTACTGGAAGAAAACTGGAAAACAGAAACTACTTTTGATCATGCAACAGTCTTGTTCCAGATAGTGTTTCTGGTTTGTTCTTGTCAGTTTGAAGTTACACATTGTTCAGTGTCAAGATTCTTAGGTAGTTCTGCTTGCCACACTTCTCCTTGATTGGTTTTGTTATATTATACTTTAACTCTTTCTTCTCTAGACTGTTGTTACATTAACCTCCTGTGTACTTTTTAACCTCCTTTTGTAAATGATAGAAACTGTTGGACCTTCTATCTGCTTCATACAGTTACTATTTCATCTGATAACCCAGACGTGTTATTGGAAAAACAACTGTATGGGACAGAACAAGTGAAGAGAAATATGTGGCATATAGATTAACCAATGAAATTATGTTGAATATATAATGATAATATAGAGAACTAGTTACTTTGTCTCAGTATGTTTGTATTTGTATTGTCCTTCTGTGAGATCCTTCATGTCAACATGACTTAGACAACTTGTTCTGCCTTATAAATGGGCATAGGAGTTTTTGTGAGAATTGTGTGAGAAGGAAAAGTGAAAACAGAACTAGCCAATACACCTGATACATTGATCTAGATTAATCTAGAATAATTGAAGACCTCATATTTCTCACCCCAGTGGCAGTACCTGTCATGAATTACCTATATGCTTTTCTTTTTAGAAACAACAGTGAAAGTCAAAGTCCTAACACCAACAAAGACCAGCGGTGCAACAGTGGGCACACCTGCAAGGTGACTGTTTGTTGTTGTTAATGTTAAACACGTCTCTAGTATTAGCTCACCTTCAGCTTACCTTCAGGGCTTACCTTCAGCTTAGTATTCAGTTTGACCTTAACAATTACTTGAAAGAATTATTATTGGCTTAACAATTACTTGAAGGAATTATTATTGACTTGTCATTAGCATTTATTTGTGATGAAATGATATTATACTAAGTTGGAGTCAGCCTGGGAGTCCAGGTCAGTGGGGAGCAATCCTACTTAAAGGGGATTCCAACATGACCAACTGGCAAGTGTGCTGGCCACTGCACTACTGCTGCCCCCAATTTATTCATCTACACTTATCACACAACCAGTGGAAGACTGATTCACACATTGGTATTGCCCCTGATGTATTTGTAAAGATATATCACAGTGAAGCTTATCTAACAAATGTACTTTCTTCATCTCGTTGCTGCCATCTTAAACTGAAGCACATTCACCAACACCTATTACACCTGGACAAATTAAGTTACAAATGTGCTCAAAAACAACATAGTAAAATGTTGATGGAAAGATGCCTGTCAGAGAAACATGTAAACTTAATGAGTATTGTCATCAAAGAAGGCAGCCTGTTCTTGACTACAACTACATTCTGTTCTGTTGCATCTTAAAATTGTGTACCTGCTGCACATTAGCCTAAGCCTCTGCCCTAACAGTGCTCATGAATGGCAAATAGTTTTACTTTAATCTGTCAATTAGAAGCAACCTTAATTTATCTCTCAATGAGAAACAACATTAATCTATCTGTCAATGATAAGCAACCTCATTCTATCTGTCAATGAGAAGTAACATTAATCTATCTGTCAATGAAAATAAATATTAATCTGTCAGTGAGAATCACCATTAATCTATCTGTAAATGAGAAGCAACCTCTTATCTGTCAATGAAAATCAATATTAATCTATCTGTTAATGAGAATCAACATTATCTGTATGAGAAGCAACATTAATCTATCTGTCAATGAGAATCAACATTATCTGTCAATGAGAATCACCATTTATCTATATGTCAATAAGAATCAATATTAATCTATCTGTCAGTGTGAATCAACATTAATCTGTCACTGATAAGTTACCTCAATCTATCTATCAGCTAGAATCAACATTAATCGATCTGTCGTGTCGTCGCTTTGGGGGTCACAGATTGTGAGTATTATATGGATGTTTTGCCCTGGCCGTGCAGGGGTGCGGGGAGAATGGACAGGCTGGTGGGCTGGTAGGGAATGCACCTATTGTTGGTAGATTGCCTATGGACAAAGGGTAGGTGGTCATGTGTTTGTGGGACCAGGTGGAGAAGGCGGGGGAAAAGACTGAGAACCTGTATGTAGAAAGAGTGGGATTGCGGGGGATCGGTGGGGGTTCTAGAGGAATCTCGGACTGAGAGGAAGGACCAGGAGAGTGTTAAATCAGATAGCGGTGGGAACGATTAGTAGTATGACTCATTGCTGGCTGTTGAATGAGTGGACGGAGCACATATGGGAATATTCTGAGTGCAGTGATGTCGGTTCTTAACTCTATCTGTGGGACGCAGAGGTGTTTCCAAGGAACCAGGGCTAGGTTCTATACTGACCAAGACCTACTGATGCGTCCTCGCCGAGCGTCCTGGGCAACAGGTCCTTTTGGGGTCATGGCTAAAGTCAGTAGGATTATTGATTCCTCCGAAGTCGGAGAGTGTCTGCCTGCACGGCGAGGAACCACCAGTCTGCACACCAAAAAGCCAGACATGGGACAACGGATACTCACGCAAACCTCAGGTCTTGTATAACATCACACTGATGTTGGACAACAGGATGTCTTCATCCGACATACAGGACTTCACGCTGGAGTTCATAGCCAGCGAACACAAGCAAGCAACTCTGTCAATTAGAATCAACATTAATCTATCTGTCAATGAGAATCAACATTAATCTATCTGTCAATGAGAATCAACATTAATCTGTCAATGAGAATCAACATTAATCTATCTGTCAATTAGAATCAACATTAATCTATCTGTCAATGAGAATCAACATTAATCTATCTGTCAATTAGAATCAACATTAATCTGTCAATTAGAATCAACATTAATCTATCTGTCAATTAGAATCAACATTAATCTATCTGTCAATGAGAATCAACATTAATCTATCTGTCAATTAGAATCAACATTAATCTATCTGTCAATTAGAATCAACATTAATCTGTCAATGAGAATCAACATTAATCTGTCAATGAGAAGCAACATTAATCTGTCAATGAGAATCAACATTAATATATCGTCAATTAGAATCAACATTAATCTGTCAATGAGAAGCAACATTAATCTGTCAATGAGAAGCAACATTAATCTGTCAATGAGAAGCAACCATTATCTAGCTATCAATAAGAAGAAACATTGATCTGTCTATCAGTGAGAAGAAACAATAATTTATCTAAACAGAGAAGCCACAAATATATTGAACACTTCCTTGGCTGGCAACTTTCACTGCATCTGGTCAGGTCATACTGCAGTTATATATCATTTGAAGTGAATAAATGAATTAAACTTTGGCTGAAATACTTTAAACACATAGTCACTAATATTGTTAGAATATGGGGCGTGTTATCTCCATGGTAATTTCAAGGCAAAACATATAGTCACTAATATTGTTAGAATATGGGGCGTGTTATCTCCATGGTAATTTCAAGGCAAAACATATAGTCACTAATATTGTTAGAATATGGGGCGTGTTATCTCCATGGTAATTTCAAGGCAAAACATAGTCACTAATATTGTTAGAATATGGGGCGTGTTATCTCCATGGTAATTTCAAGGCAACACACAGTCACTAATATTGTTAGAATATGGGGCGTGTTATCTCCATGGTAATTTCAAGGCAAAACATATAGTCACTAATATTGTTAGAATATGGGGCGTGTTATCTCCATGGTAATTTCAAGGCAAAACATATAGTCACTAATATTGTTAGAATATGGGGCGTGTTATCTCCATGGTAATTTCAAGGCAAAACATATAGTCACTAATATTGTTAGAATATGGGGCGTGTTATCTCCATGGTAATTTCAAGGCAACACACAGTCACTAATATTGTTAGAATATGGGGCGTGTTATCTCCATGGTAATTTCAAGGCAAAACATATAGTCACTAATATTGTTAGAATATGGGGCGTGTTATCTCCATGGTAATTTCAAGGCAAAACATATAGTCACTAATATTGTTAGAATATGGGGCGTGTTATCTCCATGGTAATTTCAAGGCAACACAGTCACTAATATTGTTAGAATATGGGGCGTGTTATCTCCATGGTAATTTCAAGGCAAAACATAGTCACTAATATTGTTAGAATATGGGGCGTGTTATCTCCATGGTAATTTCAAGGCAAAACATATAGTCACTAATATTGTTAGAATATGGGGCGTGTTATCTCCATGGTAATTTCAAGGCAAAACAGTCTTTCTGTTTGCATAAAATTGACTTGAGCCGCCAAATTGATCATGCCTGGATATATTTTAACAATCAATGATTGTTTGTGGCTTCTCTGTTTAAATTCACTAAAGCAACCGTAATATAATATGTCGGTGAGAAGCAACCTTCAACTATCTGTCAATGAGAAGCAACCTTCAACTATCTGCCAATGAGAAGCAACCTTCAACTATCTGTCAATGAGAAGCAACCTTCAACTATCTGTCAGTGAGAAGCAACCTTCAACTATCTGTCAGTGAGAAGCAACCTTCAACTATCTGTCAGTGAGAAGCAACCTTCAACTATCTGTCAATGAGAAGCCACCTTCAACTATCTGTCAATGAGAAGCCACCTTCAACTATCTGTCAATGAGAAGCCACCTTCAACTATCTGTCAATGAGAAGCCACCTTCAACTATCTGTCAATGAGAAGCCACCTTCAACTATCTGTCAATGAGAAGCCACCTTCAACTATCTGTCAATGAGAAGCCACCTTCAACTATCTGTCAATGAGAAGCCACCTTCAACTATCTGTCAATGAGAAGCCACCTTCAACTATCTGTCAATGAGAAGCCACCTTCAACTATCTGTCAATGAGAAGCCACCTTCAACTATCTGTCAATGAGAAGCCACCTTCAACTATCTGTCAATGAGAAGCCACCTTCAACTATCTGTCAATGAGAAGCCACCTTCAACTATCTGTCAATGAGAAGCCACCTTCAACTATCTGTCAATGAGAAGCCACCTTCAACTAGCTTTCACATTTCTTTGTGTGTTTTTGCGCTCATTCGCTTTGAACTCCAGCGTAGTCTGTACACACTACCTCTAGTAGTGCTGGACTGAATTGTGTGTGTGGGTTAGCTTTTCCCTATTAAGTGTCCCTCACCATCAGGTGAACCCACTCCGACTTCAGAGGTACTTGTAATTTACGTCCCAAAGTTAAGGACGATAACCCCTTACCTCGGCATTAGCACAATGGATGTTTCAGAACACGCGTTATTATCCATTTGGCCATGCTGACCTACACTAGCTCCGTGAGAAGCAACATTAATTTGGCTGTCAGTGAGAAGCAACATTAATCTATCTGTCAATGAGAAGCAACATTAATCTATCAAACAGTGAGAAGCAACATTAATCTATCTGTCAATGAGAAGCAACATTAATCTATCTATCAGTGAGAAGCAACCTGAATTAGCTTTCAGTGAGAAGCAACCTGAATCTAGCTCTGTCAGTGAGATGCAACATTAAACTATTCATCAATGAGAAGTAACTTGAATCTGGGTTTCAATGAGAAGCAACATTAATCTGTCAGTGAGAAGCAACATTAATCTATCTATCAGTGAGAAGCAACATTAATCTATCTATCAGTGAGAAGCAACCTGAATTAGCTTTCAGTGAGAAGCAACCTGAATCCAGCTCTGTCAGTGAGATGCAACATTCAACTATTTGTCAATGAGAAACAACCTGAATCTGGCTTTCAGTGAGAAACAAAATTAATCCAGCTGTCAATGAGTTAGTTTCATATCCTTTACAGGATGTCACCGTCAACCCAAGCATTTTTTGGATGTTTGTGATTTCTTGGCAAGTTTACATTAAGTAGTTTGCCATTGATTTCTGAACGACTTGCACTCATACCATTGAATGAAAACCAGGGCAAGGCGATCGGCTTCCAAATCGCCCACAGCTGTGTTTCCAACGCTGTATTCTGGATTACAAATTGCGTTCATGAGCACTTCGCCACAGAGCCGGCAATGAGAAGAGACATTAATCTATCTTTAATCTATCAGTGAGAAGCACCCTTAATCTGTCTGCCTAAATAATCAAGAGCTAACTGTTTGAAAGAATAATTGATCACCTATTCCCTAGTATAACCCAGTGTGTCAAACCAGATATAGTCTTATGTTACACATTAAGAAGACATTCTAGCAGATCACATACCATCTTGTTGCTTACACATGCTGTTCACATGCCTACCAGCAACTGGAGTCTCCATAGTCAAGTGGTCAAGCCACCTGCCTTGAGCTATGAAGCTCCTGAGTTCCTTTTCGAACTCCATCACTCATTTCACAACTGCAATTTTGTTCAGAGACCCTTGGGTTGTTGTCATGTAGCTACAGAGTTTATTCTCTGGATGACACTTTCGGCAGGTCTGGATGACACTCTCGGCCGGCCTGTATGGCAATTTTGGCAGGCCTGGATGACACTTTCGGCCGGCCTGTATGGCAATTTTGGCAGGCCTGGATGACACTTTCGGCCAGCCTGTATGGCAGTTTTGGCTGGCCTGGATGACACTTTTGGCCAGCCTGTATGGCAATTTTGGCAGGCCTGGATGACACTTTCGGCCGGCCTGTATGGCAACTTTGGCAGGCTTGTATGACACTGTCGGCAGGCCTGGATGACACTCTCGGCAGGCCTGGATGACACTCTCGGCAGGCCTGGATGACACTCTTGGCAGGCCTGGATGACACTCTCGGCAGGCCTGGATGACACTTTCGGCCGGCCTGGATGACACTTTCGGCAGGCCTGGATGACACTGTCGGCTGGCCTGTATGGCAATTTTGGCAGGCTTGTATGACACTTTCAGCAGGCTTGGATGACACTCTCGGCAGGCCTGGATGACACTCTCGGCAGGCCAGTATGACACTTTCGGCAGGCCAGTATGACACTTTTGGCAGGCCGGTCTGCAGAGAGAAGAGCCAAAGGGTAGAACCTGGCGCAAGGAAGTTGATCCACCTGCCTTTAACCCTTCTTATATGTGTCTGCTGTTTGACCTGCAGTGGTATGCATTTAAAAAATTGTACCTGGGCTTCCTCATATGCCATTTTTAGCCTCCACTTATAATGAAGTATTTCTAACCTAATGTTCAACACAGATTTTTAAATATGGCATATTTTGAGAGTTAATGATTCATTTTTTTTTGGTTTTAGATTGCTCAAGAAGCCAGGAAAATAGAAATTACCAAAGAAAGTAACAGCTTTATTCACTTACTTGTGACCCGTGTTGTTCACTGCTTGGCTAAACTTGGCAATGACAGATATTGATTCATAGTTGGCCAGAGTTTTTGAGAAAACAAGAAACTCCAAGTGATGAAAGAGAGAAGCAGCTACATTTTCTTGTCTCCAGGATTTGATTCTTGATTGATAACGAAGTTGTTGTTTTTTTTGGGACTGCTAATAAGGGATCTGTGATTGATATTTAAATAAACTTGGTCTGTGCTTAAAGAATAAATTTAAAGTGCATACTATCTAATACAACATATCAATGTTGACTCTGTGTGGCTGCTGAAATTTGCTCCAACTGAGGTGAATGAAGCAGTCATGGACATGTAGTCTAAGATGTGGTTTATGACAGGAACTTGACAACTGAGCAGGACTATTTTGAGAAAATACATATTACAACGGAACGCAAGGAAGGACGGTATATATAGCACTACTTGTCATTCGGGTATACAGATATTAGATTTTTTCTTCAAAGATTAACATTGTCTCTTTAGTAATTATATCCTATACTATTTCATCCCAGTTTTAATTGCTCATCAGTGTTATTTTGGTTGTGGAATTAACAAAAAATGATGGATAGTTAATAATTCAATTTTTCAGTGAAATTGAAGCTCATTTCTAGACAACTTTGGTAAAAATGAAAAGTGTCCAGTTTGTTAACCATAACATATGGCCTCTTTAAATAGGCACCAGCTCCAAAGCACTTCACATATTTTCAATCAGTGTTTTTTGTCTGTTTTATTAACATGTTCAATTTACTAACCCCATTTATTCATCACTTCTACACAGAGTATTTTACCTATTCACTGAATACACAAAGAACATGATTGCAATGTTAATCCAAAATCAGTGTTTACGTAAATTCCAAATTTTTTATAGACTTTCTCCCAAACCCACATGTCTGAAATGACCTATTCACGGATGTGAACATGTTCACCATGATGATGTGCCTGATTCTTCATCAGCCATCTCGCCTCAATGGATAAGATTGGGAAAGTAGTGTATCTGTAATATCATGGAAGTTGGACATTGAAAACAGGCTTAAATGGACTGCAGCCCAGACTAAATTTAATATAAGAAAACCTACCTACAAAGGGATATTTGTGGTATATATGAATCTGGTATATACATGGATCCACACAAGTACTACTAAGTTTGTGCACTGTGTTGAGATTCTCCTGGTGTGACCTATGAGAGGAGACTGAGACACTTTTGTGGGTGTCTGTGTGCATTGAAACTGATCTTTTTGCAAAGCAAGCCCTAGAGTCATTCAGTTAATATGAAAGGTCAAGGTAACAGTGATAATACTAGCAATTTCAGAATTATCGCCCTTTTTTTTAGCTCTTCACTTTTTTTTGTGTAATTTTGCGAACTTTTTCCTGTGTCCTCGAACGATCACTTCCGGTTTGACAGGGACTGCTAAAAGAACGAAAAAAAAGGAAATCGGTATGGTACGATGAAAGGGGAACTTATTCTCATATATTTAGAAGTGGTTCAGCTAGCTAACCGCCAAGTTATTATATCAAAAAAACGATTAATTTGGATTATATTTGGTTCTTTTCACGATTAGTAAGGTAATTTGGTTTATAACTCATGTTAATTGAAAATTCCCTTCATTTTTTCTTCCATATTTGAATTCCTCGTTCAGTTTTACATAAATATGAAGAGTTTCAGCATTACAGGTGTTTGCAGACGTTCAGGACAAAATATTTAGTGTCAGACATGGCCACGGCCGACCGTCATATGATACTGATATTCCGATTGCGGCGCCGATACAATAAACTATAGAGCGGACCTGTATTTATTTACAATTAGAACTGGTAATTTAACTAATTTAAGTACTAACATTAAACAGAATACAAGTGTCATGTGTAGCAGTAATACTAATATACTGTAATGTATGTATCTATCTGTGTACGTGCATGATGATATTTCAGCATTTTACATGACTGAAAATAATTTTGAAAGCCAGTTTTCAGACCCGTCTGTAAACTTGTAAGATGTTTAAGATGTTAAGTAAGGAGTACTTTTTTTCTAAGCTCCGCTGCAGCACTTAATTATTTTAAATTTAAATACAGTACTGTAAAATAAGTTATGTTTTAAATAAGTTAGTATTTAATTTTTAATTGCTGACTATTATTTATTAATTAATTATTAGATACAGAAAAAAGAAGTCTGAGAAGTAGAAATCGATTTTTAGTGAACAGTTAATTATTTAATATTTTAATTTTTTATTATTTAATACCTTAATAATTAATTAACTGCTGCTTAATTTATGAAGCAGTCGCAAACTTAGTTACTTACATTAATGTTTATAATATTTAGTCAACAAAAGAAAGCTGTCGCAATGCAGTTAGTACTCATCTCATCTCATCATGTTCCTCTTGTACCTTGCGGTGTCGAGGTGAAGTATAAACTTCGTGAGAGTGCCTGATTATGGGCTTCATATATCGATATTCCCATGGATTCTGCTATTCCCTCCGTCCAACGTTTACGTGGTCGGCCTCTTCCTCTGTTTCCATCTGGTCTGTACATCATTGCTTGTTGTGGCATGCTGTTGACTGGTAACCTACTTGCATGGCCAAACCATTTAACTTGCTGCTTTCTAATAAAATCTAGTGCTGCTTTAACCCCCACTTTAGTCAGTCCGTTTATACTTCTTAGTTTTTCTACGAGCAGTATGAAGATCCCCTGCCGGCTTGCTAGGCCAGTCACAGGTTTAGGACACAAATCTGACCACAGGGAGTCCATCCCCTATGGCGAGCCATAGCCCCGTTAGCCCATGACCTCACGGTCATGGTTGCCCGGTCTGCACCACGTGGAGGTAGGGGTTGACTTGTGTAGTCTGCGGGTCATCGGCAGGCTACTAATTTTCGCTCTTCACCCCTCCTGGGAGAGGCTAGCCGATCCTAACCCTGCTGGCTGCAGGGTCAGGCGCATTCCACACCTTGCAGTTAGTACATTAAGACAATATGATACATTTTCATGAATTGTTCTTTCACTAACGACGAACATTTCACATGACATTTAATTAATATAATAAATGTGCAGCTATTTTTAACTAGCAATTAGGTCACAGCACATCATAACAAAAAGTCTTATAAGTCAATTGCATCTTTGTCAGAAACTCTGAGACTCTTGTGCTTTGTACGATGCTTTCACCAGGCCGCTGTGGTGAAAGAGACTGAGCAAACCTGGTGCAATGAAGTTGATCCTCTCATTCCTCTCGACATTCTATCGAAAGAGGAATATTACCTTTACTTTCCTGTTACCAAATCATAAGTAGAAACCCCATTTTAAAATATTCTCTGTATAGGCAAATATTAATAATAATCATCATAAAGTGCCGGCTGGCGTAGGCGTTCATGGCTTTCCACAATCTCGGTCTTTGGTGTTCTGGATCCTAATACTAAATTATATTATACACCTGAGAGAAGTGAGGAGTCTCGTTCATGTCAACGAACCAGGCAAGCTAATACAGGAAAGTACTCTTACTAATAATTTACATAAATTAAAAAAATTAGTTGTGAAACATAAACAGCAATTAACCAAAGAATGGCCATCACTTGTGACACTCTTTCTTAAACCATTTCCTGGGACATTCAAGATTCTGCCGGTCACACCTTTGCCACAGCCTGTGTCAATTTGATAAAACAATTCAGATGCACACCTTCCTGTGGTGAGTTTCTATATATTTGAATAATGAAGACACAAACAATAGATTGCACGATTTATTGCCTGGCATATTTCGCTGCATCTCGTCAGGTACATACTGCAGAAATCTGAAAATATAAAAAATAAAAAAATTACACAGAGTAATGAAGCTTACATAAAAGAATAACGAAAAACAAATGCCTACACAAAATACAATAAATAATCACGGAGAAGACCCTCCAGTGACTACATTGTTAATTAGGTCAGGGCACATCCTATAAAAAAAATGAATAATGCGTCAAGTTAGGCCTTGCCGCCCCGGACGCAATGATATATGGCACAATGTTGTCCGTTTAAAATTAACAAGCCACGTTAATAGAAGGCAAATAATAAACAGTTGGCGGCCATTTTAAATTGTTAATTAGGTCAGGGCACATCCTATAAAAAAAAATAAATAATACGTCAAGTTAGGCCTTGCCGCCCCGGACGCAATGATATATGGCACAATGTTGTCCGTTTAAAATTAACAAGCCACGTTAATAGAAGGCAAATAATAAACAGTTGGCGGCCATTTTAAATTGTTAATTAGGTCAGGGCACATCCTATAAAAAAAAATAAATAATACGTCAAGTTAGGCCTTGCCGCCCCGGACGCAATGATATATGGCACAATGTTGTCCGTTTAAAATTAACAAGCCACGTTAATAGAAGGCAAATAATAAACAGTTGGCGGCCATTTTAAATTGTTAATTAGGTCAGGGCACATCCTATAAAAAAAAATAAATAATACATCAAGTTAGGCCTCGCCGCCCCGGACGCAATGATATATGGCACAATGTTGTCCGTTTAAAAATAAACAAGCCACGTTAATAGAAGGCAGAATTTCTCAAGTTTCCAATCTTAGGGCCGCGATAAATCCTGAATTATCAGTTAATTCTTCATTGGACTTCCTGGTATTAAATTACGTCACCATATAATTCATAACTCCGCTTAGAATCAACGTACAGTCTTCGTTGAGATACCGTTGGATTTGTCTCGTCAAGCTCTATCTAACTGGTATGATTTCATAAGTAAAAACCCAATTTTTAAATATTGACCAAAATTGCTAATAATACTGTGCACCAGTATACTTATGGCAATGGCAAACTACTGAATGTAAAACTTGCCAAGACAACAACAGCAGTAAAATGTTAGTGTTGACAGTAATGTGCTGTAAGTAGGATATGCAAAACAAAACAAAAGTATACTTATGAATCAGTACTAAAGCATTCTTACAGATGCATAATTCGGGGAAATCACCATAAATTGCATATGAAAGTTACATCTGTAGACTGGATCAGAGTTCATTATCAGCATGGAACAGCTTTTTTCTGCCATTTTCCTTCTTACTGTCAAACACATCAAATTCTTCATTCTACTCCATGTCCTGAAATTGTCCTCCCTACAATATGGGTTCAGTATTTCTGGCTGTTTTAAACACAGTAAGGTTCCAGACACAGAATATGTCCGCCAACTGACACCATCAAGCTAACCTTATGTGGTGTGTGATGACTGAACTTTCATTTGCAGTATAATTGTATGTTTCAGAAACATGTGTACCTATTTCTGTTTCATCATTGGGAAACTCAGTAAAGAAACTGGCAATTCTAATACACAAATTTGCAGCTTGTTGGCACACTTAATAAATGTCAATCAGTCTTGACACAAGAATACACCGAATGGATTTGACACAATGACTGCACAAGACCAGGCAACAAGTCAACAAACAGTCAATGACACTTTCATACACCTTAGAGCACATGGCACTAGAGCCATATTTGTATAGACCAACTGACACTCGCTGGCTGATGTGGTCAGTGTCACGCCGGTCGCCTTGACTGCCCAAGACATTTCCTGTTACCCATTTAGGCTGGGTCGACCTAGGAGCTCAGGTTAATTTTAAAAATGACCACTGGATTTGAACCGATGACCAGCAGACTGGCAGGCAAGCATCTAGGCACTATGCTATCACCAGTCTGGACCAAGCAGTAGATTCAGTTGAGTGTGTGTATGGGTTTACAATATGATGAAATATGAGAGTAGTGCATCTGTGAACCGACAGTTGTGTAGAATTTGTACTTCAGAAAGCAATGGCAAACTACTGAACATAAACTTGCCAAGTAAATCACAAACAGCCAAACAATGCTAGGGTTGACTATGATGTCCTGTGAAGCATAGACAACTAACTTTTACAGTATTTGTAGCACTGCAGCGTGTGTTTTGTGTGAAATCACTTAGCTGTGTGTTTATTCAGTGTGATGTGTCTGAAGCCATTTCAGGTTTGGATATATAACATGTGTGACTGCTGTGTTGACTAGAACTTGTTGTGTACACAACTGTATGCAGTACATGTCTCAGCTGTTGTGTATAGAACTGTATGCAGTACATGCCTTAGCTGTTGTGTACACAACTGTATGCAGTACATGCCTCAGCTGTTGTGTACACAACTGTATGCAGTACATGCCTCAGCTGTTGTGTATAGAACTGTATGCAGTACATGTCTCAGCTGTTGTGTATAGAACTGTATGCAGTACATGTCTCAGCTGTTGTGTATAGAACTGTATGCAGTACATGCCTCAGCTGTTGTGTATAGAACTGTATGCAGTACATGTCTCAGCTCTTGTGTATAGAACTGTATGCAGTACATGCCTCAGCTGTTGTGTACACTACTGTATGCAGTACATGCCTCAGCTGTTGTGTATAGAACTGTATGCAGTACATGTCTCAGCTGTTGTGTATAGAACTGTATGCAGTACATGCCTCAGCTGTTGTGTACACTACTGTATGCAGTACATGCCTCAGCTGTTGTGTATAGAACTGTATGCAGTACATGCCTCAGCTGTTGTGTATAGAACTGTATGCAGTACATGCCTCAGCTGTTGTGTATAGAACTGTATGCAGTACATGCCTCAGCTGTTGTGTATAGAACTGTATGCAGTACATGCCTCAGCTGTTGTGTACACTACTGTATGCAGTACATGCCTCAGCTGTTGTGTATAGAACTGTATGCAGTACATGCCTCAGCTGTTGTGTATAGAACTGTATGCAGTACATGCCTCAGCTGTTGTGTATAGAACTGTATGCAGTACATGCCTCAGCTGTTGTGTACACTACTGTATGCAGTACATGCCTCAGCTGTTGTGTACACAACTGTATGCAGTACATGCCTCAGCTGTTGTGTACACAACTGTATGCAGTACATGCCTCAGCTGTTGTGTATAGAACTGTATGCAGTACATGTCTCAGCTGTTGTGTACACAACTATGCAGCACATGTCTCAGCTGTTGTGTATAGAACTGTATGCAGTACATGCCTCAGCTGTTGTGTACACAACTGTATGCAGTACATGCCTCAGCTGTTGTGTATAGAACTGTATGCAGTACATGTCTCAGCTGTTGTGTACACAACTATGCAGCACATGTCTCAGCTGTTGTGTATAGAACTGTATGCAGTACATGTCTCAGCTGTTGTGTATAGAACTGTATGCAGTACATGCCTCAGCTGTTGTGTATAGAACTGTATGCAGTACATGCCTCAGCTGTTGTGTATAGAACTGTATGCAGTACATGCCTCAGCTGTTGTGTATAGAACTGTATGCAGTACATGCCTCAGCTGTTGTGTATAGAACTGTATGCAGTACATGTCTCAGCTGTTGTGTATAGAACTGTATGCAGTACATGCCTCAGCTGTTGTGTATAGAACTGTATGCAGTACATGCCTCAGCTGTTGTGTATAGAACTGTATGCAGTACATGCCTCAGCTGTTGTGTATAGAACTGTATGCAGTACATGTCTCAGCTGTTGTGTACACAACTATGCAGCACATGTCTCAGCTGTTGTGTATAGAACTGTATGCAGTACATGCCTCAGCTGTTGTGTATAGAACTGTATGCAGTACATGCCTCAGCTGTTGTGTATAGAACTGTATGCAGTACATGCCTCAGCTGTTGTGTATAGAACTGTATGCAGTACATGCCTCAGCTGTTGTGTATAGAACTGTATGCAGTACATGTCTCAGCTGTTGTGTATAGAACTGTATGCAGTACATGCCTCAGCTGTTGTGTATAGAACTGTATGCAGTACATGCCTCAGCTGTTGTGTATAGAACTGTATGCAGTACATGCCTCAGCTGTTGTGTATAGAACTGTATGCAGTACATGTCTCAGCTGTTGTGTACACAACTATGCAGCACATGTCTCAGCTGTTGTGTATAGAACTGTATGCAGTACATGCCTCAGCTGTTGTGTATAGAACTGTATGCAGTACATGCCTCAGCTGTTGTGTACACTACTGTATGCAGTACATGCCTCAGCTGTTGTGTACACAACTGTATGCAGTACATGCCTCAGCTGTTGTGTACACAACTGTATGCAGTACATGCCTCAGCTGTTGTGTACACAACTGTATGCAGTACATGCCTCAGCTGTTGTGTATAGAACTGTATGCAGTACATGTCTCACCTGTAGTGTACACAACTGTATGCAGTACATGCCTCAGCTGTTGTGTACACAACCGTACGCAGCACATGCCTCAGCTGTTGTGTACACAACCGTACGCAGCACATGCCTCAGCTGTTGTGTACAGAACTGTATGCAACACATGCCTCAGCTGTTGTGTACACAACTGTATGCAACATATGCCTCAGCTGTTGTGTACACAACTGTATGCAGTATATGCCTCGGCTGTTGTGTACACAACTGTATGCAGTACATGCCTCAGCTGTGTATAGAACTGTATGCAGTACATGCCTCAGTAGAATTCAATGAAGCAATCATATTAGTTCATGAGTAGCCTCACATATCTATTTATGAGATGGCTTTCTGCGTGTTAATGCAGTGACATAATTATTCTATGAGGTTGACTGATGTAGTGTGTAGGAGAAAGATTCATCTTTTGTATTTATCTTCTTGTTTAACCCTATAAAAAGACAATCCAGCTTTTGCCTGTTGGTAGTGGTTTGTATATATCATAGCTGTGCAAATGCCAGAGCAGGCATTAGTACATCATTTTATGTCATAATTAGTTGAGTAGGGATTTTTCTCTGAATGTTGTCAGGAAGGATCTTGTCACCGCTTCTCCTGCCCTCTAATAGATTTTTCTGCTGGGGAAAATATATTATCAGATAGATATCACTTGGTGAATCTTTATTTATAGAACAGAAATCTTGGTCCATGTCAGTTTATTTTATTTAGGTTTCATTTTTTAAAACGAGAAATGAAAACTGGGCTTTCCAGGTAATTTCAATGCTAGCCTCTTTTGACTTCTGTCATAAAATCATGACCTCATTTATGAAAATTGAAAGCTAAAGAAACCGTTATATTTGCTATCTGAGAGTGACTGCACTCAATGGCTCGGAACGCTGAAGAAGAAGAAGAAGAAGAGAGTGACTGCATAACCATGGACAGTTTCTCAGGTTTGGCAGTCAGTCATTAGAGAAACTAGTTTGCATCAATAAACCAGCACTATACAAAGATATGGGACCAACAAAGGCACTTAAGAAGCAAATGTGTCAATCTAGACCTAACAAAAACTGAATGTTGTGGTCTAGAGTGGCACAGATATACAAGAGAGGGTGGTGTGGCACGTATATACAAAATTGTTTAGAGATGTGATAGAGATGTGGAGTGTTTTAGAGCTATGATAGAGCGGTGAAGTTAGAGATGTGGTCTGGTTTAGAGATATGATAGAGAAGTGGGCCCCTTTTAGAGATATGATAGAGATGTGTAGTGGTTTAGAGATATGATAGAGCGGTGAAGATAGAGATGTGGAGTGGTTTAGAGATATGATAGAGACGTGGAGTGTTTTAGAGCTATGATAGAGCAGTGAAGATAGAGATGTGGAGTGGTTTAGAGATATGATAGAGACGTGGAGTGTTTTAGAGATATGATAGAGAAGTGGGCCCCTTTTAGAGATATGATAGAGATGTGGAGTGGTTTAGAGATATGATAGAGACGTGTAGTGTTTTAGAGCTATGATAGAGTGGTGAAGATAGACATGTGGAGTGGTTTAGAGATATGATAGAGACGTGTAGTGTTTTAGAGCTATGATAGAGAAGTGGGCCCCTTTTAGAGATATGATAGAGATGTGGAGTGGTTTAGAGATATGATAGAGACGTGTAGTGTTTTAGAGCTATGATAGAGCAGTGAAGTTAGAGATGTGGAGTGGTTTAGAGATATGATAGAGACGTGTAGTGTTTTAGAGCTATGATAGAGCAGTGAAGTTAGAGATGTGGAGTGGTTTAGAGATATGATAGAGACGTGGAGTGGTTTAGAGCTATGATAGAGCGGTGAAGATAGACATGTGGAGTGGTTTAGAGATATTATAGAGACGTGTAGTGTTTTAGAGCTATGATAGAGAAGTGGGCCCCTTTTAGAGATATGATAGAGATGTGGAGTGGTTTAGAGATATGATAGAGACCTGTAGTGTTTTAGAGCTATGATAGAGCAGTGAAGTTAGAGATGTGGAGTGGTTTAGAGATATGATAGAGACGTGTAGTGTTTTAGAGCTATGATAGAGAAGTGGGCCCCTTTTAGAGATATGATAGAGATGTGGAGTGGTTTAGAGATATGATAGAGACGTGTAGTGTTTTAGAGCTATGATAGAGAAGTGGGCCCCTTTTAGAGATATGATAGAGATGTGGAGTGGTTTAGAGATATGATAGAGACGTGTAGTGTTTTAGAGCTATGATAGAGCGGTGAAGATAGACATGTGGAGTGGTTTAGAGATATGATAGAGACGTGTAGTGTTTTAGAGCTATGATAGAGAAGTGGGCCCCTTTTAGAGATATGATAGAGATGTGGAGTGGTTTAGAGATATGATAGAGACGTAGAGTGTTTTAGAGCTATGATAGAGCGGTGAAGATAGAGATGTGGAGTGGTTTAGAGATATGATAGAGACGTGGAGTGTTTTAGAGATATGATAGAGAAGTGGGCCCCTTTTAGAGATATGATAGAGATGTGGAGTGGTTTAGAGATATGATAGAGACGTGTAGTGTTTTAGAGCTATGATAGAGCGGTGAAGATAGACATGTGGAGTGGTTTAGAGATATGATAGACATGTGGAGTGGTTTAGAGATATGATAGAGATGTGGAGTGTTTTAGAGATATGATAGAGACATGGAGTGGTTTAGAGATATGATAGAGAAGTGGGCATCTTTTAGAGATATGATAGAGATGTGGAGTGGTTTAGAGATATGATAGAGAAGTGGAGTGGTTTGGAGATATGATAGAGATGTGGACTGTTTTAGAGATATGATAGAGACGTGGGCCTCTTTTAGACATATGATAGAGACGTGGGCCTCTTTTAGACATATGATAGAGATGTGGAGTGTTTTAGAGATATGATAGAGGTGCGGAGTGGTTTAGAGATATGATAGAGACGTGGAGTGTTTTAGAGATGTGGAGTGGTTTAGAGATATGATAGAGATTGGAGTGGTTTAGAGATATGATAGAGATGTGGAGTGGTTTAGAGATATGATAGAGGGGTAGAGTGGTTTAGAGTTATGATAGAGACGTGGAGTGGTTTAGAGATATGATAGAGGGGTGGAGTGGTTTAGAGATATGATAGAGATGTGGAGTGGTTTAGAGATATGATAGAGATGGGGAGTGATTTAGAGATATGATAGAGGTGTGGAGTGGTTTAGAGATATGATAGAGGGGTGGCGTGGTTTAGAGATATGATAGAGGTGTGGAGTGGTTTAGAGATACGATAGAGGTGTGGAGTGGTTTAGAGATATGATAGAGATTGAGGTGGTTTAGAGATATGATAGAGGGGTGGAGTGGTTTAGAGATATGATAGAGGGGTGGAGTGGTTTAGAGATATGATAGAGGGGTGGAGTGGTTTAGAGATATGATAGAGATGTGGAGTGTTTTAGAGATATGATAGAGATTGAGGTGGTTTAGAGATATGTTAGAGGGGTGGAGTGGTTTAGAGATTAGAGAGGGGTGGAGTGGTTTAGAGATATGATAGAGGGGTGGAGTGGTTTAGAGATAAGATAGAGGGGTGGAGTGGTTTAGAGATATGATAGAGATTGGAGTGGTTTAGAGATATGATAGAGGGGTGGAGTGGTTTAGAGATATGATAGAGGTGTGGAGTGGTTTAGAGATGTGATAGAGGGGTGGAGTGGTTTAGAGAAATGATAGAGGTGTGGAGTGGTTTAGAGATGTGATAGAGGGGTGGGGTGGTTTAGAGAAATGATAGAGGGGTGGAGTGGTTTAGAGATATGATAGAGATGTGGAGTGGTTTAGAGATATGATAGTGATTGGAGTGGTTTAGAGATATGATAGAGATTGGAGTGGTTTAGAGATATGATAGAGTTTGAGGTGGTTTAGAGATATGATAGAGATTGGAGTGGTTTAGAGATATGATAGAGATGTGGAGTGGTTTAGAGATATGATAGAGATTGGAGTGGTTTAGAGATATGATAGAGATTGGAGTGGTTTAGAGATATGATAGAGATTGGAGTGGTTTAGAGATATAGAGATTGAGGTGGTTTAGAGATATGATAGAGATTGAGGTGGTTTAGAGATATGATAGAGATTGAGGTGGTTTAGAGATATGATAGAGATTGAGGTGGTTTAGAGATATGATAGAGGGGTGGAGTGGTTTAGAGATATGATAGAGAGGTGGAGTGGTTTAGAGATATGATAGAGGGGTGGAGTGGTTTAGAGATATGATAGAGGGGTGGAGTGGTTTAGAGATATGATAGAGATTGGAGTGGTTTAGAGATATGATAGAGATGTGGAGTGGTTTAGAGATGTGATAGAGGGGTGGAGTGGTTTAGAGATATGATAGAGGTGTGGAGTGGTTTAGAGATGTGATAGAGGGGTGGAGTGGTTTAAAGAAATGATAGAGGTGTGGAGTGGTTTAGAGATGTGATAGAGGGGTGGAGTGGTTTAGAGAAATGATAGAGGGGTGGAGTGGTTTAGAGATGTGGAGTGGTTTAGAGATATGATAGATTGGAGTGGTTTAGAGATATGATAGAGATTGGAGTGGTTTAGAGATATGATAGAGTTTGAGGTGGTTTAGAGATATGATAGAGATTGGAGTGGTTTAGAGATATGATAGAGATGTGGAGTGGTTTAGAGATATGATAGAGATTGGAGTGGTTTAGAGATATGATAGAGATTGGAGTGGTTTAGAGATATGATAGAGATTGGAGTGGTTTAGAGATATGATAGAGATTGGAGTGGTTTAGAGATATGATAGAGATTGGAGTGGTTTAGAGATATGATAGAGATTGGAGTGGTTTAGAGATGTGGAGTGGTTTAGAGATATGATAGAGATGTGGAGTTGTTTAGAGATGTGATTGAGATGAGTGGTTTAGAGATGTAATAGAGGGATGGAGTGGTTTAGAGATATGATAGAGGTGTGGAGTGGTTTATAGATATGATTGATATGAGTGGTTTAGAGATGTAATAGAGGGATGGAGTGGTTTAGAGATATGATAGAGGTGTGGAGTGGTTTAGAGATATGATAGAGGTGTGGAGTGGTTTAGAGATGTAATAGAGGGATGGAGTGGTTTATAGATATGATTGATATGAGTGGTTTAGAGATGTAATAGAGGGATGGAGTGGTTTAGAGATATGATAGAGGTGTGGAGTGGTTTAGAGATATGATAGAGGTGTGGAGTGGTTTAGAGATATGATAGAGGGGTGGAGTGGTTTAGAGATATGATAGAGGGGTGGAGTGGTTTAGAGATATGATAGAGGGGTGGAGTGGTTTAGAGATATGATAGAGGGGTGGAGTGGTTTAGAGATATGATAGAGGTGTGGAGTGGTTTAGAGATGTGATAGAGGGGTGGAGTGGTTTAGAGAAATGATAGAGGTGTGGAGTGGTTTAGAGATGTGATAGAGGGGTGGGGTGGTTTAGAGAAATGATAGAGGGGTGGAGTGGTTTAGAGATATAGAGATGTGGAGTGGTTTAGAGATATGATAGTGATTGGAGTGGTTTAGAGATATGATAGAGATGTGGAGTTGTTTAGAGATGTGATTGAGATGAGTGGTTTAGAGATGTAATAGAGGGATGGAGTGGTTTAGAGATATGATAGAGGTGTGGAGTGGTTTAGAGATATGGTGGAGTCGTTTAGAGATATGATAGAGGGGTGGAGTGGTTTAGAGATATGATAGAGGTGTGGAGTGGTTTAGAGATATGATAGAGATGTGGAGTGGTTTAGAGATGTGATAGAGGTGTGGAGTGGTTTAGAGATATGTGAGGTGTGGAGTGGTTTAGAGATATGATAGAGATGTGGAGTGGTTTAGAGATGTGGAGTGGTTTAAAGATATGATAGAGATGTGGAGTGGTTTAGAGATATGATAGAGATGTGGAGTTGTTTAGAGATGTGATTGAGATGAGTGGTTTAGAGATGTAATAGAGGGATGGAGTGGTTTAGAGATATGATAGAGGTGTGGAGTGGTTTATAGATATGATTGATATGAGTGGTTTAGAGATGTAATAGAGGGATGGAGTGGTTTAGAGATATGATAGAGGTGTGGAGTGGTTTAGAGATATGATAGAGGTGTGGAGTGGTTTAGAGATGTAATAGAGGGATGGAGTGGTTTAGAGATATGATAGAAGGATGGAGTGGTTTATAGATATGATTGATATGAGTGGTTTAGAGATGTAATAGAGGGATGGAGTGGTTTAGAGATATGATAGAGGTGTGGAGTGGTTTAGAGATATGATAGAGGTGTGGAGTGGTTTAGAGATGTAATAGAGGGATGGAGTGGTTTAGAGATATGATAGAAGGATGGAGTGGTTTAGAGATATGATAGAGATGAGTGGTTTAGAGATGTAATAGAGGGATGGAGTGGTTTAGAGATATGATAGAAGGATGGAGTGGTTTAGAGATATGATAGAGATGAGTGGTTTAGAGATGTAATAGAGGGATGGAGTGGTTTAGAGATATGATAGAGCGATGGAGTGGTTTAGAGATATGATAGAGGTGTGGAGTGGTTTAGAGATATGTTAGAGATGTGGAGTGGTTTAGTAGAGACTTGATAGAGGGATTTAGTGGCTTAGAGATGGGTAAAGGAGTGAAACAGTTTAGTCAACGGATCAACATCATGGCACACGGGTGTAACCCATAAGTGCTCCGTTCTACTCCAAACTCAAGCCTGAGTCCTGAGAATCTCAGCTCAGTGCATGAACTCCGTAACACCGGCAAGGATCCTGAAATACTTTGGGTAGATTTTTATGTCAAAATTTTGCCCGGGCAGTGCCATTAGGCAACTCTTTTTCGATTTCCAACTGCCAAGGGATTTTTTATGTGTACAGCAATACACACGGGCATCCAATCTCACTACCCAGAGACGAGGGGAAATTTTTTTTATTAGAAATCCACATGAAAAAAATCCCAGTTGTCACCGAGGCTTGAACCCATGACCTCCAGCACTTGAGGCGGACACCATACCTCAAGACCACTCAGCCCCCTGAGTGAAACAACTTAACTATACAAGAGAGGGTGGAACAGCTTGAAATAGAGTGACATAGAGGCTCATCCACCTTTTTCTGGAGCATATTGGATGTTATTCAGTGATGACAGCTTACATTTTTACAAAATAAACCTGGGGATAATGTACTCCCCAGTGATCCGGCGGTAGTGAATTGCTTTCTCAGATAAGCATGGAAATCTAAGACTTGTGGCCACATTGCATTTGTTAAAAACCCCTTAGCAATGGGAGTACAAATATTGCACTCTGGATAAAAAGAATATTTATAGCATGTGGCTCTGGTATACAGACATTTGATCCTGGTAGTGCTATGGAGTTTGTGCACTATATTCTCCTTGTATGTGAACTATAGGAGGAGACTAGGCTGTTCACGAACATTATGGTAAGTAAAAGTGATTCTTTATAAACCAACCGACTGAGGGCTGCAGCATCATGTTCATGGATGGAGAAACATGCCAACAGATTTTGCTTACAGCTAGCTTCTTATAGGAAAAGGAAATCATCTACTGAAAATTTCCAAGATCTTGTATTTGTAATACTGTATCAATTAATTATATATTGTATTGAAACATTTTATTAACAATGAATTAAGTATTGTCTAATCATTATTTTGAATTATTGTGCACATTGGTTGAGTAGAAATGAAAGTTTGCTAAAAGATCTTGTGTGAAAAGTGTGTGTGGGTGTTTTTAAATTTTTTTTTTAAATTGAATCCTGTAAACAAAAAACAATTAAGTTTAGTTGAAATTTAGTTATTGTTGAATTGTGATAAATTTTTCAGTATTCATTGAGGTATTGAACGTGTTTTTTTATCATTTTGATAGACGAATTACCTTTGACTGAAGTGGTTCAAGTTCATGTTAATACTATATTTGTCATTGTTCCATTTCTCTGCTTCCCAGACTGCTCATCTCAACGCTAGCAAATGCTGGCAGCTACAGTTGTTCCAAATTATACAAATTGTTCCAGAAAGCAGAAGAGGAAACTCTGTCATGATCATGTGGAAGTGTTGGTACTGAAACAGACATGTTAACATTCCATATTTTACAATTCCAATTATTAACATGGTTTCTTTTCATCTTCATTATTTTTTATAAACAATATAAACAGCATTTTATTCCAGACTTTGAAGTGCCGTCCAGCTAATAATTGTTTATGACCAGTTCTGTTTTTGCCTCTGTAATTCTTAAACTGGCAAGCAGCTATTTCATTTCTGTAGATATCCCATAATCTCATCACTGTTTCCCTAGCAGCTTGATTGCCTTCAGCTATGATATTAACTCGTGTATTCATCATTTTCTTTTTTCATAACCTGAAGTTAAGCAACACTATTTTCTCTTATAAATATATTCTACAGAATGTCATCCACATGTTGTACAATACAGCTAAGACTAACAATCACACAATCATTTATAAAGATATTCATTATTGTTGTACCATTGACTCTTAAGAAGCAAGGAACCATCATTGCAATTTTTTTTTTTTTTTTTCCAATAAGCTAATGCCGAACGTTGACAAACCTTCCAAGGTGACAGTTTTATGGGCATTATTTTTTTAAAAATAATGTTGCTTCATGTCTTTGCCTCTTTCTCACATAGCTAAAATCAGGGTACATAATGAACTAATAGTCCAATACCTCCATTCACATAAAATAATCAATATTTTGTATTTGGCAGTGACACTGACACTTAATTCATTCTTAACCATTTGTCACATGTTATTCATAAACAGTAACCACTTTTCTCTCTCGCCATCTCTCCTTTCTCCCTCCATCCATTCCTTATCACTCTCCCCTCTGTACCTCTCGCCTCCATTCTTTCATTGTCTCTCTTATTCTCACACAGATTATGAAAGACTGCATGAACAGATACACAGGGTGACACAAAATACAGAACCCATAAAAAGTTTACTAAATCCTACAAAGGTCAAGCAAATTTCTTGAAATTTGGTGAACGTAAACTTCAATCAGTGTACAATCATTTCCAAAAGTTTCAGTTACTTCTGCCGCATATTTCTAAAATATGCTCCAAATGGCCTCCACAGCATTGGATGCACACTTGCATACGTTGTGCTAAACTGTCAATTACTCGACCGCATTCCTCTGTGGGGATTTCTCTGATCTTTGCTGTGATTATTGTCTTCAGTTCACCAATTGTTTGAGGGTTCTGGTACACATTATCCGTGAGATACCCCCATAGATAAAAATCTAGGGGTTCAAGTCAGGTGAAAGCAATGCCCACTCCAAGTCACACTTCATGCTGATCAGTCTCTCCTGAAAACGCTTTCTCAGCCAGGATAGTGAGTTATTTGATGTGTGTGGGGTGGCCCCGTCTTACTGGAACCACTGTTGATCTTGATCCAGTCCCCTGCATCATCCCAATGATGCCCAAAACTGTCTCAATACCGGGTTCTGTTTCTTTGTATGTGTCACCCTGAAGATTTCTGTATCCATTTGTTCAAGGGAACAAAACCAGACAGATATTCAAGTGAGATAGTCTTAGAAGGGTCATTTTCTATCTAAGTACAAATAACCAGCTGTAGTATTCATTGTAATATGATTTGTGTAGTTCAGATGTTTCTGTCTGGTGTAGTGTCTGATTTTGCTTTTTGACAGCTCTGTATATTTGTTTCTGTATCCTACTGAAGTGTGTGGCAGATAATTCTTTCACAGATCATTAAATGTATTTAGGTGACCTCCTCTCTGGACTAGTTGTTTAGGTGTAGATATTGTGAGGCTGTTTAAGTCATATTTTCTTGATATCTTGTTTTGCTCTGCCTTGCCATAAAACCATATTGTGTTTGTGCACATTAGAAACAGTCTGGTGAGTTGACTACACTGATTAATTTTGAATATGGTGTTTTAATTGTCTGCTGTATTCTTTTTATTTTCTGTGTCCTTTTCTAACACCAAATATGTTTCTGAAGCATCTCATTCCATGTGTTGTCCATGTTTAACAGACTGTACTGTTGTTGAGTTAATCATGTTTATTGCAAGTGGGATGTTCAGACGCTATAATGAAGATAACTGGTACATGACTGCATTTACATTTTGAACTCTTGTTTCTTCTTCGTTTATCATTAATTGTGAACATACCATATTGGAATTCAAACCTAAGTTAACCTTGTATTATTTGTTTACATATATGCAGATTATTCTCTTCCGATGACCTTCATTGTGTGTTGTTAGTGTTGAACCCTTTGAAGCCTGTTTCCTTTGAACTTGAGATAATCTATACTGGAACTCCTAAAAGGAAAATCTCAATTTTCACATCACCTCTGTATTCATCATTTCAGTCATTTTTATTTTCTAATGAAAAATCCAGATGACTCGCATTTTCATTTTACTATTTTCCATCACCTGCAACACTTCTCATAAAGTAAACATTCGATCTACCACATGTTGCATAGCAAGTACTGTGAGCAATTGTATGTCTCTCATACATTGCTCTAATCATGGGGGGGGGGGGGGGGGGGGGGGGGAGAGAGACATGCTCAAAGTTAATTTAACTATGGTTATTGGATGTAGGCATGTTTGCTTAGTTATCCCACCGTGTCTCTAGACTTCTTAGACAATGATTTGTGCATGCACACAGGCTGATCAGCATTCTCCATAGGATGTGTCCAGGAATGTCAATATTGAATCAGGTGAGAAAGGCTAAGTAAGGAAGTCAAATGCAGCTTCAGAAAGATACATTGTAACAATAGTGAAGAGTTGAGAAACTATGGAGAGAAATCAGATAAACAGTTAGACATATGTGACTATCAGAATGGTGGAGGGCATGAGGAAAAGGATACTGAAAAGATTTGTGTCCGTGAGTATATGTGCAGATGTTTGATTTAGAAGTAATTATCATTCCAAATTAAACAGAGCACAACAGCACATCATTCTCATGACTGTGATATAACATGTTAAGTGCAAGAGTTTTGGAAATCATGTTTATTTTATCCCATACAACTGAGGAAACAAGCACTGTTATAGATGCAGTTGTCATTTTGTTTATTTAGTATTTTGAAATTAATACAATTCCTAGTACTTATATAACATGCTAAATCATGTGCGTATGTGTGTGTGTATGTGTGTGTGTGTGTGTGTTTATATATAAGCTACATAACTTTGTGCCAAGAGCAGTTGAGTAAGCACAAATGGCTACAGGTAGCCTTTTCTATACATGTAATTTCATTATTTTTTTTATATTTCTCTACCTCTATCCTTGCTCTCTCCTTCTGTCTATCCACCAGGCACTGTCGCTCTCACTATATTTTCCAGGTGATGTGTTGATTTTTCCCATATGTCCCAGAAAACTGCTTGCAGCATTTCATTGTGAAACTAACATTGATGCTACATGTACATAAAGTAATTTTTGAAATATCAGCCTCAGTGTAGTCTTCTTTGATTGGTACAGATTATGAGAGCACTGTTGAATGAACATGTGGAGGTACTGAATGGTTGGTACAGGTTATAGGAGGAATGAGCTTCTGCCTTTCGGTTTCCAATTTTTTGTCTTTCTGAGACGTGGGGATTAGCGAAAGAATTCATGCCTCTTCATTGTGACAGTCAGACTCCCCGCTTTCTATCAGAGATTTGGCTTGAGTGATTGGCATTTCCTCAGCCACCCTGGTAGTCTCCACGTTCAATGTTTCCATTTGATTTTTTGCTCATCTCATCTTTTGCTTTGCGACACAACTTTGCTTTGCACTCTTTAATTACTTTTAACACTTCTTTACCAGCTGCATCCCACTCTTCCATCTCGACTCTAATAAATTCTTCTAGATCCTCTCCTGTTAAGCCGTCCTCTATTCCCAGCCTTCTGATGTCCTCTAAAAAATAAGTGCGGTGATCTGTCAGAAGTGGGTTAATTACTTTCCCGAATGTTGCCTGGAGAGCACCTAGTTTGTCATAAAGTGACTATTTTTCACACCAGAAAGGCAACCACTTTGTCAGATGATTAATTTGATTACAGGCCTGCCGTCCAATATATCAGTAATCACTTTGTCTCACACTGTGGTTTAATCCTCGGTACCGGATCAGATCCCTTACACTCCAGATCTCAGAGAGACACTCAGGACAAAATCTTTATATTGCTGAAATAAATATTAAGCCCCTGGATACCCAAGAATACAGTTGGATATGGCTCATTTAAAAGGTATAATTAACTCGTCTTGGTACCCCCAAGGAAATGAAAGGAGAAGTGTAGATGCTGAGATTTATGTCTACTACTGGACTACTAAGCAAGTAAAGTTTTCCCCCTGACAAACCCCTCTCAAGGAGCAGCTGACCAAGTGGCTAGAATGCTGGATTATCCTTCGGGAGACACAGGTTAGAATCCTCGGTGAGGTGTGAATTTTTACTATCAGGGGGGAAAAAGAAAACCCTAACCTGCACAGTTTGCGGCAACTGCACTAGCTAGACGGCCTTAATTCCTCAGGCTAAAGACTGTTCTGCCAAACACTGCAAGGTACTATACAGGCAGTAAATGCCAGTTTTTTTTTGTTTTTTGTTTTTTCCAAACAGTACACCTCTCTTGGTTATAATTCCCCCACCAAGGTACTCAGACACATGTATGCACACATGGAAAATAACATAACTATGAGTTAAAACAAACGACAATTGAATTTATTTTCTGATCAAAATCAGAACTTAAAACAATATGATATTGGGTGGTATGATGATATTGGATAATGTTAGTTTACATCAACATACAAAAGTACAATATATAACTGATGTGGTTGTTATCTGACATCAAGAACCCCGGACTTCCATACAGGTGATAACTGCCTCGATTCCAATAGGATTCCAATTAGATCCACTAGGATCAGCTAGTCGGTATTCTTAACAACTTTCCAGTCCTGGCTCCACCTGGTCTCTCCTCATTGTCACAGAACTGGAACTCTAGAAAACCTGGTGCTTTTGGTGATAGCTTGAAAATAGATTAACAATGTGTAGGGTTTACTGTCTACCGATATACAATCTTATATAATGTCTCTAAACATTCACACCCATCCTCCTGGTGTTTCTGTCTCTCACTAAAATTTACCATGTGTACTGTCCTCTCTCTCTCTCTCTCTCTCTCTCTCTCTCTCTCTCTCTCTCTCTCTCTCTCTCTCTCCCCTCCCTCCTACTGTTGAGTCGGAGAGGACTTTCCATGGTCGCACACTCCTTAGTTACATTTACTACCTTACCCTATCTGTCCCATCATGAGAAATGAAATGTCCTAAGCCCATGTCACTTAACCAGACACACGGTTCTTGCTTCGTCAAGAGTTGTTTCAGTATATCAGATGGTCAATGGTGTTAATACAAAAGTGTCTGATCATCGACTGTGATCAGTTGCTGCATTAAGCCTCATATGAGTCCAGATGAACGTTCGTTCATCACGCACTTGAAATGGCTACGTATACCATATACTTGTTACAGATTGTGTGTAATGTCTCCACCACTGCACCTCTGCTCCAAACACAACTACAATAGCATCATATAATATTCACCCTGGGGTAACCTTTTACATGTGAAGCATATTACACCTCTTGGCAGTATGTATGGAAAATGCCAATTATAAAGCACAACACACATACATCCTGGTGAGTTACCATATCACATTTAGCATCTCAAGCATATATTTAACATTATGCAGGGAAACATGAAAGTATGCATAGAAACAATTAAAAATAGGCATATAATTATATTCCTAATAATAGCATGCCGGCTTCCTGGCCTAGAGGTTAGCGACTTTTCTCCATAATCTCGTATACTCTTCGTAAGTAACGTGACGATGGTGAGAACCAGCCGTGGTTTGAATTGCGTTGGTAACTTACAGGGTATGTGACCCAGCCGCTCAGAAAGCAATGGCAAACTACTGAGCGTAATCTTGTCAAGAAATCAACAATCAGCTGAAAGATGCTGATGTTGACAGCGATGTCCTGTAAAGGATATGCAAACATTTATTTTATTTTTAATAATAGCAGAACGAGTGAGATAATAATGCTATTATAATGATTATATACAGCAAAATGAGACCATAAACAGTTCTCATTGAAGTGACATACTTCTGATAAGGTGATAGTCCGCCAAATATATATACTGAGTATAATTTTTTTAAATGATGCATATAAACATAAAAAAATATGCAAGGAACATAATCCTAGGATAATATTAATAATATATTACTAGCATAGTGTTTAAATGTTTTGCATATCCTTTACAGGACATCGCTGTCAACATCAGCATCTTTAAGCTGATTGTTGATTTCTTGGCAAGATTACGCTCAGTAGTTTGCCATTGCTTTCTGAGCGGCCAGCTCCATACTCTAAGTCACTAGCGCGACTCGAATCGCTTCCAGTTCTCGTGTGCTCACGTCAACCACGAGAGTATTTGAGGTTACAGAGAACGCTGCTAACACTCAACCAGAGAGACCGGAACTAGCATTGTAATATGCAATAAATTTATAGCAATATAGGGAAACTGAGAAATAAAAGTTCTCAGTCAAGTAACATGAGCCAATGATATTTGATATTTTGCAATGAAATAACATATGACGGACAATTAAAGGGAAGTCGGGAAGGGAACAGTATGAATAGTAACTCGGAATTAGTTCCATATGAAATTCTTAACAGAAGAAAGTCATATTTCTCGATCAATTAAGTTTATGCATACAAACAATAGATTGCACGATTTATTGCCTGGCATATTTCGCTGCATCTCGTCAGGTACATACTGCAGAAATCACACAACTTACGTGAATTAATTAGATAAATCCTTCAAACTGAAATATACACATGTTCGCACAGTAATGTCGATAGTCTACCACGGTAATTTTAAACTGACTAACATGTCTTTCTGCTTGCACAAAGACGGCTTGCGGAGGGTGATTAGTATAGCTTCAGCAAACTTTAACAATCGACTACTTTGTGTGTTGAACAACACACGGAAGGCACTGTCTCTTTCAACCACGTGACCACTCTCGAGCACATGTCTCCCGACCGATGAAGCCGGACTGTTCCGGTGTGTCGGCCTGCCTAGGCTACCATCTTCTGTGTGTAGTATCTTGTCCAACCAATTCGGAATATGTTCATAGGCAGAACTGAGCGACAGTTACATTGCAGGGTATCGGAACATATTCCGAATTGGTTGGACAAGAAACTACACACAGAAGATGGTAGCCTAGGCAGGCCGACACACCGGAACAGTCCGGCTTCATCGGTCGGGAGACATGTGCTCGAGAGTGGTCACGTGGTTGAAAGAGACAGTGCCTTCCGTGTGTTGTTCAACACACGGGACGCAGAGGTGTTTCCAAGGCACCAGGGCCGGGTTATATACTGGCCAAGACCTATTGACGCGTCCTCGTCGAGCGTCCTGGGCAACAGGTCCCTTCGGGGTCCTGGCTAAAGTCAGTAGGATCGCCGATTCCTCCGAAGTCGGAGAGTGTCTGCCTGTACGGCGAGGAACCACCAGTCTGCACACCAATAAGCCAGACATGGTACAACGGATACTCACGCAAACCTCAGGTCCTGTATGACACCACACTGATGTTGGACAACAGGATGTCTTCATCCGACATACAGGACTTCGCATTGGAGCTCAAGCCAACGAACAGAAGCAAGCAAGCAAGCAGTTCAACACACAAAGTAGTCGATTGTTAAAGTTTGCTGAAGCTATACTAATCAACCTCCGTAAGCCGTCCTTGTGCAAGCAGAAAGACATGTTAGTCAGTTTAAAATTACCGTGGTAGACTATGGACATTACTGTGCGAACATGTGTATATTTCAGTTTGAAGGATTTATCTTATTAATTCACGTAAGTTGTGTGATTTCTGCAGTATGTACCTGACGAGATGCAGCGAAATATGCCAGGCAATAAATCGTGCAATCTATTGTTTGTGTCTTCGTTATTCAAATTTATGCATACAAATTGCTGCAAACCTGATCCTTTGAATAAACGATTCTAAGTTGAGAAGTACTATGCTCAGGTATTTATACACGGCATGGCCAATACTCTTAGGCCCTATCTATTTGCTATCCTGTGATTCTTTTATCTATCCCCGTGCGTCTTTTGATTCGGCTTCATGTCTTTTTAACCCTCACACTACGTTTATCACTGAGCCCTAGATATCTATTTTCCTGAATCATACGTCTTGTCATTTCACAGCTACGATGGTTTGTTTGACCTGGGGTCTGCCCGGCGAGTTTCACACGTCCGTCCAACATTCCCCGCCCTGGCCAGTTCTCATGTCTGCAAGGTCAGCAGTACGTATGATCATGACAGCTCTCAGTTTATTACACTTACTAGCGTCTATTGTTATGAAACAGATGTCCTGACCAAATGTAGATACTAGGTGGCGTCCGATTTGTGAGCCATCCATCTACTAGCATATTTGTTCGTGATTGATTCAAACGCCAAGACCCATTTTTTTTTATTCAGATGCCGTGAGTACTGTTTTGTTCTTCTGTTTTCTTATTCCTTCTTGATTTTCTTTAATACTTTCTTCAGGACTGAGAAATAGGTTCTGAGAGGGCCTATGCATTCTATCACATAATCCATGATACCCACTCAGCTTTACTTAGGCAAATAATTATATTATTACCTTGCACATGGTTAATCAGATATATACTAGAAAAGATAGTGGCACAACGAACAGACAATGTGTGAGAATGATAGTAGTGATCTGAATAAGAATGTAGTTAATGTAAAGGAGTCCGCCATACAATGGATAAACTAAGCATTAATCAAATTATACATGATTGAATCAAATGATAAAACATGTATTCAACAAATAATCACTGATAATAATGTGTAAATACTGATTAGGATCACTGATTAATGTAATTATTAATTACTACAATGTTGAATGGTGTAAGTTAACTCATATAAGTTACAATCCATTATTCACTTTTAAAAAGTTATTTATATTTTGCAAACTTCCCTAGAAACATATCCCTAAGTTAATACTTAGCAAATGTAATGGGTGAAGAGTAAAAGAATTATTTATAAAAATCATTAGTCCAGAGTCTGCCTGAATAAATCCAAGTTAATTGCTGAGAGCCCTAATAGTAATTCACATCCCGGACGAGCATTATCGTATCCCGGGTGAGCATTTCCCATGTTATCATGAAGGTTTATATGGTTTCAGTCCCAGATTATATTGCGGACGAGAAGTCTGAATTCTATCTCTGATGAGAAGCCTAATTTATATATATTGACTAATTAGATCCCAGATGATCCCCTACTTTGTCAGAAGTCATTGTTTCTCACACTGGTGTTTAGTTCTGGGTGAAGGTTCAAATCCCTTACACTCCAGATCCCAGAGAGAAAATTAGAGACAAATGTCTCTTTATGCTGATAGAAGGAACAGTCCCTGGATACTCAAGAAAACAACAAAGAATTGGCTCGTTTAAAAGATGTAGCTGCACTTAGTACCCCTAGGAGTGAGAAAGAGGAATTTAGTTATGCACAATAAGTTTTTTGCATCAGCTCTGCATAGTACAGTTTACTTCCCTGACTTGTCCCCTTCTGGAAAGATATACCCACTAACTGTAAAAAAAAAGATGCAGCCATTCTGCGTGAAGCATGTCAGTCTTCACCGTTTCCAGCATACTTTGTGAATCAGTTACAATCACAACTGTACAGTCCATTCTCCAACCAGTGGAAAGCCGTAGCGACAGCCTCCACCTCTATTCTCAGGCCCGAGGTTATTGTGTCACACGCCAAGCTCTCCTTTACCAAAACTTGGCCATTCTCCTTTGCTAAGAACCCACAGGCACGTTTTCCCCTCTTAACACAGAGCCATCAGCATAGATAATCACATTGCCAGGACGAGAGTAGTCATGAATTAACTGCCGAATTTCAGCTTCCTTAGCGCCTGCTGGCAACTCCATACACTCCTCACAGCCCAGTGTGATTATAACCCACACAAGTCTGAATTGCTATTCGGCACTTGAACCCATTCCTTGCCTTTGCCAATCTTCTCAAATATGCACACTTCTCTGATTGTATCTTCTGCCTGAGTCATCAATGAATTTCCTCGTAACAGCCTGTGACCCTTGACTGCATCCAGGGAATCATGAAGGGGGTGTTCCTTGTCTGCAGCTACCTTGAGGTATGACATTGCCTGCAACACTTTTGAGATACCCTACTTTATATTGTTTTCAGTGTTTATAGCATGTTATGCATCTCTTGAGTTTTAACTTAATTTTGCTTATCAGAAATTAGTGATTTGAATTTAAATATGAATTTCAAAAACTTTTACATCATGATCTGAATGTTATGATTCTAAACGCCTTTGTTCATTTATGCATTATTTTGTGTTAAAAACCCCTTCACATTGTGTTATGTTGATTCACTGTGCAATAACTGGCCAATAATTCTCTATTTTCATATTTTGCCCCTAGTAAAACCTGGACAATGACAGAAAAAGATAAAAGAAAAATTACAACAGAAATGAAATTCATGAGAAGAAAGAAAATCAGAAATGAAGAAATCAGGACTAAAGTGGGGGTTATAGCAGCGCTAGATTTTATTAGAAGGCAGCAAGTTAAATGATTTGACCATGTAACTAGATTACCAGCTAACATTATACCATAACAAGCAATGATTTACAGATCAAATGGAAGCAGAAGAAAATGCTGGTTACGTAAACGATGGACAGGAATAGCAGATCCATGGGAATCTTGATACATGAAGCCTATAAGTGGACACTCTCCCTCTGTTTATACCTCACCTCGACTCCGCAAGGTATAAGAAAAACAAGATAAGATGAGCCCCTAGTCTGTGTTTCTCGATTACCTTTTCATAATAAGTTATTCGATCATTTCTTGGCTTTTAGGTTACCCGTCAATATTGTGATATTCTAATTTCTTAGATTACCCATAGTACGTTTATGTTTCTTGTACATTTACTCCTTTAGTGATTCATCCTTGCCATATAGTGGTTTGTAACACTAGATCACGGATGTTCAGAAAAATGGCGGCCAGTGTCACGAATTGGCAGCCTTTACTTCCCAGAACAATTTTCGGTTCACCATGTAGAGAAGTTACAGAAGAACAAATGCAATTCTCTATAATAAAGGATGAGAACTGGAAGACAGAACAATCAGGCCTGCACACATAGAGGCATAAAATGTTGTAGCAAAAGGAACCCATTCAACTGTGAAGTGTCAGAACAGATGGCTGCTGGCTACTAAAACAGGATGGTGGGAATTTCAATAAACCCAGAATGAAATCACACAGACCATCAGACTAGGGTTGTAAAACCAGGCAGTCCAGCTTAAAGGTGTTACAGGTCAAACTGACAATTACCCCCACTGTAGGGCAGACTGTGAAACTGATCTGGGACTGGCAACTCAAAACCATCCAGGTGTGACACTATGGTGAGGGTTAGTGGTTCAGAATAGATTTATGACTGCCAGGGGGAGATAAGGCAGTCTGCATGAGAAAAGAGGTGTGAACTGGCCCCACACTTGAATAGAATTAATTACCTTAGGAGGTCAGCATGTTTCTGTCATACCAGACAGAAAGGTGCCAAGGAGATAATAGGGTCTGCTGGACTCAGCTTAAATAAGGGTCCCTAGCTCTGGTCATGTTAGAAACGAAAAAAATCTCTGAACAGGTAGGAACTATCTCAATGTTCTGTAGTCATATGTGTCACGAATTGGCGGCCTTTACTTCCCAGAACAATTTTCGGTTCACTTTTGATGTGCCATGTAGAGGATCAACAGACGAACAAAACTGTTTTCTCTATATTCAAGGCTATATTGTCTTGACGTAAGCTTGCAAAACCTGCAAGTAAACAACCACCAGGAATGGCTTTCTATTTGGGAAGTTAATTTGACACCAGTACCGGTCACCCCCAGATCAGTTTCACAGTCTTATCAATCCAGCCAGACGGGAGGGCAGACTCAGGGGACTGAATAGTAATTAAAACCAACCAGGCATGACGCAAGCAAACCTGGTTTACCAACAGAGTTGTAAATTGGCTGTTGACCATCAGAACCTAATTGTTCCCTTGACATGACACCTGATAAGAATAGCTAGGAAATCGCCCAACCGCGATGGATGACCCCATCGGGTAGAGACTAGAGGCGCAAGGTGTGAAATCACTGATAAGACTCAGTGGGCCAATAATTGTCAGACCCACAGGTGTGATGGCCAATTGCAGTGATAAGTGCAATTACCGTCCGGTGGAGATAAGAAGAATTTATGATGGGAATGCCAAGGAGATAATACTGTCTGCTTGACTCAGCTTAAATAAGGGTCCCTAGCCTGTTTTAGGTTAGATTAAGTCTGACTTCAGAACAGGTAGGCAGCCAGCTCAATGTTTGGTAGTCATATGTATGATTCTTATGTTGCTAGATTTAACTAGGAGAATTATTTCTTAGTAACTAGTCAGTCTATATCGGACATAGGTTATTTCAATAAATATCATTGTCTAAGTATACTTTTAGGTGTCTTGGTAGATGCTTGTCATTTCTTTGGACACTATCCTAGTTGCCTTTTGGTGTGTGCATTTGTTGTACAGAATATAGTCAACTGACTATTTATTTAATTCTTACAACAGCAGTAACTAAGTGTGATTAAACCGGGCAGCTCAGCAAATATAGCTGGTCTGTGTGGTAACTTCAATTAGACTTTTTGTATATCTCATTTTGTAGCTATACAATATTAGTACTCATTAATAATGCCTGATGCTATTATGTTGAGTATCATTAGATGTCCATCTTGAAGTAATATAATGTTTACGGATATGTTGGATGTAGGTATGTGTAATTTCATAAACTAACTAGTGCATTATGCTATGATGTTAAAGTATCATAATATGTCTAGTTTAATCAATATGTTTATGTGTATTGGATGTTTGATATATTGATTTGTCATATGCAAACCTACCAATATGAAGTGTTATGCTATTGTCTGCGCATTGGCACATTGGCCAATGATTGTGTTGGAAGCAGAGGTGTAATGGTACAGACATTACCCACAATTGGTAGTATAGGGTATATGGTGCTAAACTTTCTCAGTGTATTGTGGGCGTGCGTCCACGGTAATGCATGGAAACCTGGCACCGCTACTGGTCACGGCTTGCAAGCCCGGATGATCAGGCATTGTTATAATACCCTTACCGACCCTGTGAGCTGCTAAACTAACATTGGGACGGAGCGGCTGTACGACACAGAATTTCTGTATTAGCGACATGGACATGGGGCGGCAGAAATGTAATCATTACAGGCGTGTAAGGCAATTGAAAAGCCCGTCCCAGACTAAAGACAGTAGGGAGAAGGAGGAGGGTGAACGCAGAGCTGGAAGATAAACTTGGCCAGACTGGTCATTGTATATGTTTGTGTTATGATATGTTTTAATTAGGATTGCGCTGATGTAGAACTGATATAACACATTCTTGACTTTCTTTCAAGCTCTCACAAGGAGCACCTATGTTATAGATCTCAAGACTAGAGACTACTGACTAAGAGTGTCAGGACTGACAGGATCGTCAGAATACCGGCAAGCTGTTTCTTTTTTGTGTCTACTGGAGAGTGGGGATCTGGACCACAGATCCAGATAGACCAAGTAACAAGTAAAAGTTACGTAATATTTGTCATCAATATCAATATGTATATGATTTCATCATCCTCATATTGAACCATCAGATGTCTATGATTATGATTAATAAATAAATGTTGTAGTATTGTAACTCATAGTTCGGTCGTTATATTTTAATTCCAATTGTGCATACGTGTTGTGTGTGTACATTGGTGGGGGTTCACTTACACACCAAGGAAGGGAGCAGTCAGGGAGAAAAACCTGTACTGAGATAGTCGTCTATATTCATATATTTAGACTTAAACATCTATCTTAGCTAAACTTCTCTTTCCTATTCCTTGGCGAATATTCAGCACAGTTCATTTCATTTTGTAACGAGCCACTTGGAGCTGTACGTTGGATATTCAGAGCTTAATCTATAGTTCGGCCATATAGTTTTTGTCCCTAGTCAGTTTCTGACTATTTGGGGTTGCTCGCCAGTGAAAAATACTTTCATCTAGCCGGTGGGGCACCCCGACTTCTGACAATATGCATGATTATTATGTTGGCTTCTAGGAAGGATTTCTTAGTAACTATGCAACAGTCTTTTAGACATATGAACTTTCAGTCTATATCTGATCTAGGTTATTTCAAGAACTATCTTTGGCGTAGGTTACTTGAGTGTGCTTTCTGAGTTCTGTGTTCAATATCATTGTGCTATACGTGCTACTCTTCTGAAAAGTAGAAACTTATGGAAGGCAGGTCTTGTCTAGATATACTTGAGGGGTCGTAGCAGACGCTTGCCATCTCTTTCTAAGCTAGACTAGTCTCGTTTTGGTGTGTGCATTGGTTGTACAGAATATAGTCAACTGACTATTTATTTAATTCTTACAACAGCAGTAACTAAGTGGTGATTAAACCGTGTAGCTCAGCAAATATGGCTGGTCTGTGTGGGAACTTCAATTAGACTTGTTGTATATCTCATTTTGTAGCTATACAATATTAGTACTCATTAATAAGGCCTGATGCTATTATGTTGAGTATCATTAGAGGTCCATCTTGAAGTAATATAATGTTTACGGATATGTTGGATGTATGTATGTGTAATTTCATATGAATATACGATGCTAGTAATATGCTTCGTACATATTCTTTTTGTGTATATACGTCTCATTTCGTATACCTACAAACTAACTAGTGCATTATGCTATTATGTTAAAGTATCAGAATATGTCTAGTTTAATTAATGTTTTATGGGTATTTCATGTTTGGTATATTGATTTGTCATATGCAAGCCTACCAATATGAAGTGTTATATTATGGTGTGCGCATTGGCACACTAACCATCGATTGCATTTGTAGCAGAGGTGTAATGGTACAGACATTACCCACAAGTGTTATGGGGTATATGGTGCTAAACCTTTTTCATCATATGGTGGAGGGTAATTCACGGAAGTCTGGCACAGCTACTGGTCACGGCTTGTAAGCCCGGATGACCCGGCATTATTATAATACCATTACCGATCCTGTGAGCTGCTAAACTAACTTGGGACGGAGCGGCTGTACGACACAGAATTTCTGTATTAGCGACATGAACATGGGGCGGCAGAAATGTAATCATTACAGGCGTGTGAGACAATTGAAAAGCCCGTCCCAGACTAAAGACAGTAGGGAGAAGGAGGATGGTGAACACAGTAGAGCTGGAAGATAAACTTGGCCAGACTGGTCATTGTATATGTTTGTGTTATGATATGTTTTAATTAGGATTGCGCTGATGTAGAATTAGATATAACACATTCTTGATTCTCTTTCAAGCTCTCACAAGGAGCACCTATGTTATAGATCTCAAGACTAGAGACTACTGACTAGGAGTGTCAGGACTGACAGGATCGTCAGAATACCGGCAAGCTGTTTCTTTTTTGAGTCTACTGGAGAGTGGGGATCTGGACCACAGATCCAGATAGACCAAGTAACAAGTAAAGTTACGTAATGTTTGTCATCAATATCAATATGTATATGATTTCATCATCCTCATATTGAACCATCAGATGTCTATGATTATGATTAATAAATAAATGTTGTAGTATTGTAACTCATAGTTCGGTCGTTATATTTTAATTCCAATTGTGCATACGTGTTGTGTGTGTACATTGGTGGGGGTTCACTTACACACCAAGGAAGGGAGCAGTCAGGGAGAAAAACCTGTACTGAGATAGTCGTCTATATTCATATATTTAGACTTAAACATCTATCTTAGCTAAACTTCTCTTTCCTATTCCTTGGCGAATATTCAGCACAGTTCATTTCATTTTGTAACGAGCCACTTGGAGCTGTACGTTGGATATTCAGGGCTTAATCTATAGTTCAGCCATATAGTTTTTGTCCCTAGTCAGTTTCTGACTATTTGGGGTTGCTCGCCAGTGAAAAATACTTTCATCTAGCCGGTGGGGCACCCCGACTTCTGACAGCCAGCAAGTAGCTGAACTGAGTTGCCTTGTATGGTAATATATAGCTGCTGGTTTTCTAGTGACTGCAGCTTCCATCGACAATGAACTGTATTTTTCGTGGCGGACTTTTGTGTTGGTTTTCTAGCCAAGGCATTATGCATAATATACCTGTGCATGCTGTTAGTTTGTGGTGACTCCTGTCTGTTCCACTTTTCACATGGGGCAGTGTGATAGTGTAACAGAGCAGGAACTCACAAGACGTGTTGGTTTTATACAAATACTGTTTATTTCTTCATGATGACAAGTTAGCTTCCTCTCTAGTCAAAGGCTTGATGTTAACTGCCCTTGCCAACCCAATACGTCACGATTGAGCATCTCTCCCCGCTTTCAGTCTCAATGCTCAATCGTGCTGTATCTGTTTCCCACTAGATCCTAATAATACCCCAGTACTCCATTACTGTTACACCTCCCCATGTTACTTAAAGAATTTTTCCTATAAAAGGAAAAAATCTTTACTCCTAATCCCCTTACTCTATTCCCTCTTTTTCTTTATCTCTCACAGTTCCCCTAATCTTCCCCAAAGTGAATATTCTATTTCTTTAAGTCTTCCCCTGCTATATATATATATATATATATATATATATATATATATATCAACCCACTTCTTCTTCGTTTCTGGCTAACCATAACATATTTACATATCTTTAATAACAATTCAATATCAACTTTATAAAATACATTATAACACATCTTCTTAAATATTACTTTTCCACTTCATAAGCATTCCGCTTACTATTTCAAACGCTGATACCATCCTCCACTTTCGACTAACTTGAAATCACTTTCACACGATAGAAAGATAAAGAATCGGTGGCCACCGGTATTAAAAAGAAGCAGTAGAACTCTTCCACACAAAGACCACACTCAGCTAAAAATCACACACCCCCTTTACCAAACCATACTCCTTTACCCTCCTATGTCATTTGAGACTTTATGTAATAAAGTCTAAAACCACACTCACCTAAATCACACACCTTTACCACTCATTATGGTAAACTTTTACGCTGCTATCTACAGCATCAAAAACATTATTCACATCCAATATATACTACAGACACTACTACTTTTATGTCTAACTGAACCTTACTTCAACCTCTCATTGTAATGTCAACCACAAAACACGTCCCGAGGACACAATTAAAAATCAAGACCTGTTCCAATACAGATCACTTCACATAATATACCTCTCTTGCCCCCTTACTGTCCATTTATTATGGGCACAACTACTCAAATCTCCCTTCATGCCGTTATCTACAGCAACTTAGTAACTTCGAAATCTCCCCTTAAATGTCTATTTATTAACCACAACATCGTAATCTGACCATTATATACCCTACTCCAGCAACCCACTTATTATTCTATCTCTGAAGCTTAATACACCCAAAGGGATAAACATTTACATCCTGCCCAGGCCATGTAAGCCAATGCCTCTCTAACATCTTCTACCTCTCAATTCATAATTCGTGCCGTAACCCACAGCAGCAAAAATAAGCACTCATGTCTGTGACTGCTTGCAATCAACTTTATCTCAGTCCCTTTCTTACGGACCTACAAACACCCCAAGTCACTATGTCTCCCCTATGTTCATTTCTCATCAACACACTTACACCCCTTTATTATTGTACTGTTATCCACAGTGTCTAGTTAAACATGGATCCAATTCATGTTTACTCTCTGGGGTAATTTTCTTATTCTTCTATAACCCAGCATTCTCGTGTATATCATGACTCTTCTAACCTCTCGGAAACTATGTTTATAACTTTCCCTCATTTACCCTACTGCTACATATGGCTTCTAATATCAACGCTGACTTTAGTGTAACTCTAAACTTTCCCATAACCATCCCCGGTATATGTTTCCACTACTTCATAACCATCTCAACCTCTCTATGCTGATTATCACAGCACTATAATATACCCATGAACACATTATTCACCAGGATGATGTGTCTCTCTACTAGTCCACAGTAGTTTATTACTATTTTCTGAACGAAGGATCCTAAATAAATGTCTCTCTTCTAGTCCCCAGTAGTTTATTACTATTTTCTGAACGAAGGATCCTAAATAAATGTCTCTCTTCTAGTCCCCAGTAGTTTATTACTATTTTCTGAACGAAGGACTAAAATAAAGCCCATGTATTGTCTTTATTCTAGACAAAACCCTGTAACTTAAACATAACTTAACTAACTATTATTTAACATACAAAACAGCGAAATAAAATCACAACAGAACATCATACCCCCCCCCCCCCCCACATTTTTATAACATCATTTATGTTTCCCCTCATGTCAATTAAAGGTGATGGTGATGAAGATGGTGATGATGATGGTGATGAAGATGGTTAAAATAATACAACATACATCCTAATCTATTGTTACCTAATACTACTGGTCTCTTTTACGGACCAATAGTTTGTACGTAAAAGTCTACGAACACAATAATCCTATTCTAAAATAATAACAATCATTTTACAGGAGCAAATCAAGCAAAAAAAACATTTTATACATGAGGCATCAACACTCAGACTCCACAAAACAATTGTCTTCTTGCTAAAGAGAAGGTTTTCTAATAAATACAATTCCCTTCAAATTACTACGTACAGTGGCCCATCCTCATTGGCCTTCTATATTAATCACTGTAACACATATTTCTTCCTACAATTCATACCTATTTTGTTATCAAACAAAACCATTCAATGTCAAGCATTAATGCCAAAATACTTATATACATACACATATATATATCTATATCTGTTATCTACAGATCATCATAACGCGGAATAATACTTGTTCTCCTCAACCAAAATCACTACTCAACAACTGACCGTTCCTTTTTCTGGAAGTCAAACTTTGATTATCTCCCCTCACAATTTTCTATCTTTTACAAAACTAAGTCCTAACACACCACATTATTTGTAATTCAATCACTGTAAACTACAGGTTGACTCCTTTTATCCATTCCTAATGTGGCGACTATTCCAATGTCAACTCAATGTACCAGCCATCATCCACTTATTAATAACCTGTAGCTCGGCACAGCTATTGTTTCCCTTGGCTTTATACAAAACATCACTACCGCTTCTTAATCATTACTGTTAGCTACAGTATCTCCACCATGCTACTCCCATCAAAAGAACTTGTCTATTTACTATAGACCTCTCATCAAAACAACCAATTCCACTTCCAACTTTCTCGTCTACCCGACGCAATTAATATTTCATCCTCCTGCTTCAATACTTTCAACGTCTCACCAACACTACTATAGCTATCCTCAAGTCTCTCCTAGCACTCTTACATCGTGACGACAATCAAACCGGTCACCCTCCTCGGAACACGTTCTCCAACATTCATTTTACTAACCATGTTTACCTCCGCATTTTTCACTCTTCTTGTTATTTCTCGGGACTCTTTCAGAACTGCAAGCCACGCCACTTACAACTGACAACGGACCTCACTTTCCTCGTTTCTCAGTATTAGGCATTCCTGCTTCTACCTGTCCCTGTCAAGAATACTAAACAATGTTTTATGAAACATCATTCAGAATGTTAACTCTGTTTCCGTCAACCAGTCACACAACTTCCTTAATCTAACGAAAGGACATCACAATTCTCTAATCACGTTCTTTCTATCTCTCAATTTTCGCATACTCTATTTTCATTTATCAACCAGTCTTCGTATATTCACACGGACAATGATACACAACCTCGCTCTCATCTCACGACTACTTTTGCATCGCGACAATCTAACATGTCTCTTCTATCATTACTATAAAAAGCACTTCAGACGTCACTTCAACATTCACCACATATAAACACGTATTGATCTCCTCTAAACACATTGACACACGACACATTAACGCCACTCTTACATTCTATCTACGTATTTCACTTAGGCGACTTCATCACACCTCTCTCCTACTTCCTTCATCACGCCGAACACCTGTCTGACTACAGTTATATTCACTTATGAACAACGCATAACCAGAGGACTTTCTCAATTCACTGTTTTCTTATATCTCTACTCCTATACGAAGGTCAGACCCTATACATGACATCTCGCAACTTATATTGCTTTCACAGCACTATCTACTATCTCTTCAAAACAAACAACATTCCAACAGATCATTAATCTCGTAATCATTCTATACTTCTCCACACATAACAACTTTCTTCTTTCTCCGCAAGCACGACGTGACTCGTATTTTTCAAGCATCCACTTCTACAGTCTATTACTTTTATTCTCACGTTCAACTGGCTATTTTACACACACAGGATACTCAGTGCCTCCTCAATCTATACCACCTCACCTGTCAGTCTTGGTTCACCTGTCAACAATACTCAAACCAACAAGTCAAACTATTTCTAATACAAACATTCATACTTAATTTATCTCTTACCCTCTACTAATTCTACCTTATTTTACTTAATATACTCTCTCTACATCGTGACCAAATAGTAGATATCCTGTATTACGTAATCCACGTGGAATATCATTTGCCGTACTTCCTTAACCTCAACATCACTATCACCTACCCTGTACCATGCTACCCCAAAAAAATTCATCTGTCTATTTTAGACAGCTCATATACCTATACTCTCAAACCGGAGTTCTTCTCATAAGCCCAAAACTATTTCATTTTCCTTCTTCACCCAAGGAATTTTAACCGTTATATAGTGTGTCCAAATTAAACACTTCACTGTCTTTCAATACATTCACCCGTCTTTCGCTTATTATGTCTTCATCACTATCTGTTGTCAACCTGTTAAAGTATTCAGGTCTTAAGGTCCTAAGGTCTTCTATTTTACTTAAGTCACTTTCTGTCGTTGAATAAATTCCCGCTAACTGTCTACCACTATTCTTTTTCTTAAATGAGTTATTTCTATTTCCTTTATTTGCGTCAGTCTGTTCACTGTTTCCTGTATACCTTACGTAACGTTTATACCTTCCCATCTCGTCCTCAGATGACACACTAATAATAGTTCCTTCATCAGACTCATTATAGTTTACTGCAAACACGTCGGCCTTATTCTCATAGTCATCTTTAAAACGTCTGACTTTCTTTCTCTTTCTCGGTCTTCGTCCCTTAGCCTTCCCTACTTTATTGTCATACAAAGCAGTATCTTGTTCTACATAGTCACTAACCAAAGCTCTGTCCGTCTGTCCACCAGCAACTACTCCGTATGAGGGAACATCACGCCTCGATTCAGGATCTGCTCGTAGTGCAGCACTCTCATTCTCCGAATCCTCAGTAATAATATCCGTTTCAGCATCATTATAATATTCGGCTGTAGGAATATCTTCTCCGTAACCCGAACTCTGGCAGCTAATATTCCTACACCATTTGGGAATTAGTTTCCTGTCTATCGCTGAGGAACTTGACATAGTACTACCTCTATTAATAATCATACTATTTCTTTCCTTAATACTTTTCTTCCTTGGCTTTCTTTCGTCCTTGGTTCTCGTATGTCTGTCTTTCTTACCTTCAACCTTGTCTCCCTTAGTCAAATGAGTTGGTTTTGACTGAGTTTCTATTAAGTCAGTTTGACTTCCCTTTGTTATCTTGCTGGCTGGTTGTACCTGGACCTTTTTCTCTACTGTATCTACCTGAGTCTGTGTACTATTCTCTATCGTATTACCTGCCTGCGTCTGTGTTTCTCGGTTTCTTTTCTTTACTACTACCGTCGTCTTCTTTTCCTGTTCCATACTAATGTTGGCAAGTACTTTAGGTGTCGTTGAATTCTTATCTTTGTGTTCCACTCTGCCTTTCGATCCTGACTTCAAATATTGTCTTTGTCTCTTTTCAAACCAGTCGTTACGTCTTTTTCTGGCGGTTGCACTGTGAGAGGGCCAGTCCCACGATTTCTTTGCAAGGTTTCTCTCACGCCCAATACTATACCAGTCTGACCTTTCACTATTATGTCTGTTCTTCTTGCCGTCTCTTACCCTATAAGCATTTGGACTTGGTTCGTCATAACCAGCCGCATACATAGAATCATATCGTCTTCTGTCTTCATTAAGCACTGGCTGTCTTCTGTTATTCCCTCCTACTCTGTTGCCTTGTACATTAAATCTATAGGTCTCTAGTCCATTTGTTCTTCTTCTTAACCTTTCTACAAAATTATTTACCTCATCGACCGCTACTTTCAATTCTTGCAACCATGCAGTCACGCGTCCTAATTCTTTATCCATTTTTATCCAGTATGTTGTATGTTGACAATGTTCGGCAATGTAATCCAATCCACTATACACTACCAAGTACCTGTCCTAACAAATATCTAGGGTCTCCATATTGTAGATCTGAAATATGAAACACCCCCGTATAACACAAAATTGCAATATATATATATCACTATAGTAGTATAATATTAATCTTATTTCAAGTTCATTATTATAAGACAACATTTATATGTCCGAGGTGTCCTGTTCCGCTGAAATATACTTTAATAAAGCAAGCAAAGAAGCACACAATTTCAATTTCTTAATTTAAGGAATACACTCACTTGTTTTGGAAAACTATAGTTAGTTTCTGGGTTTGAGAACCACACAATTTCACCTTCTTTTTGTTTCCTGACTCAAGCACGTACTTTCCTCGACTCGTTCGATCAGCAGGAGCCTGTTTCAGTTGAAAAATCAGTCGCGGAGTTCAGGTAGACTGTCTCTTCTCCCAAGTAATTTCGTCACTTCTCTAGGGATGCCGGGATAATCTTCAACCCCTGGTCGGGTCCCATCTGAGATATCTAGCCTTTGTTTTCACCCCGGTTGGGGCACATCATCGATGTCTTGAGATAGCGACAATGTAAGCGGCGATTTGAAATTAGCAAAACTCAGGCTATGGTAAGCCCCTTGGAAACGCTAAAGTCAGACAACGGCTATGGCAAGCCCCTTGATAATGTTAAAGTTCAGACAACGGCTATGGCAAGCCCCTTGATAATTCTAAAGTTCAGACAACGGCTATGGCAAGCCCCTTGATAATTCTAAAGTTCAGACAACGGCTATGGCAACGAGCAGGCTGTGTGACAACGATTCAACCTTGAAGTCCCTGCAACAGTGGGAGGTACGATCAGAAGTAGGTATCCCCATGTCGTCCGCCGAAATCAATCCCGTTAGCAAACCGCTCGAACAACAATGCTACAGTGCCCGGCGAGGACTTGACAGTGATAGCGGCTTTCACACACCAGTAAAGCTCGAAAACGATTTGAGAGCGTACTGGACTTCACCACCAGTAAGGCTCGAAAACGATTTGAGAGCGTACTGGACTTCACCACCAGTAAGGCTCGAAAACGATTTGAGAGCGTACTGGACTTCACCACCAGTAAGGCTCGAAAACGATTTGAGAGCGTACTGGACTTCACCACCAGTAAGGCTCGAAAACGACCGAGAGCTGACTCAGCGAAGCGGGCTTCACAACCGCATAAAGACAGTGGAACTGAACCTGCAAAGCGGGCTTCACAACCGCATACAGATTCATGTAGAAACTTCTTGAAATCTGTTCAGCAGAGGTTTGATAACGTGCCAGTGTCAAGGGCACCGCATTTTCCCAACAAGCGCAGTATGAAGTAGTGGCTGTATCAAATATAATGGCCCAGTACCTCCGCTATGTGCCGCGACAATTGAAGTTGTTCATCCTGGTCTGGGCAACATTTCGAGTCCTGTAACAGAGCAGGAACTCACAAGACGTGTTGGTTTTATACAAATACTGTTTATTTCTTCATGATGACAAGTTAGCTTCCTCTCTAGTCAAAGGCTTGATGTTAACTGCCCTTGCCAACCCAATACGTCACGATTGAGCATCTCTCCCCGCTTTCAGTCTCAATGCTCAATCGTGCTGTATCTGTTTCCCACTAGATCCTAATAATACCCCAGTACTCCATTACTGTTACAATAGCAACATTTTCATCAAACTGATTTGCCTGTGCTAGACGCAACATCCCGTTGCACACCACGCAATGTTTTCATTACCTTCGTGGAGATAGATAAACAGGAAGACGCCTGAATAGAATGCTGGATAAACATGATATATCAACAGACTAGACTGGATGGAAGGGTCAGTTGTGTCCTGGTATGTTGTTTATTACAAGATGTTTTCTTCCATGTGGGGGATTAGGACAACACGTTCTGTATTCCTGCAATGGTATTGAGTAATTAAAATGTGTAGGAGATATGTGGGAATGGATGACCAGAATTGTAAAATAGATAATTAACTCGGTAGGGGGAATTCCTGTTCAACTCGTTATAAATTGAATGCATATTTTAGGTGAGTGGTCAGTTGAAATATAGCTCTGTGCCAGGAGCACTGTATGAATTCATATTACGGATTAACTTTTGCCAGTCTGGAGTACAGAGGTTGTGGTTTGGTGGCCTACATATTTGTGCCTATACGGGGTGCTTATGTTTGGCCTACCTGGAAGATTACCAGTGAAGGCTGATGGATCTCACCTTTCTAATGTAGTGAAGAGTGACTACCATGAATCAGCCATTGACCACTCTGAGCTCAACTGTACCACTCAGGCCTATCTCACAGATTAGTACCATGAAGTAATACCCAACCCACCAGATGCCAAAATAAATACCAAGTGAACAGCAAAACTTATTAGACTGTACCACGCTTGAAACTATTACCTGCTGCTGAACATTTTATAGGACGGACATTATTAACATGCTGTGTCCAAGTATCAGTAGTGTTAATTATTATGTTTATTTCTGGATGCCTGTAGCATAACGCTAACCACCATTATTCATTTACCAACACCTGCCGCAAAAAGAGGAAACAACATTAAAAGAAATTGACTTCACAACCGCAAACGGAGACTAGGACTTAAAACTTAACATCGACACTGGAACTGCATAAGTGACAGATGACGTGGATTCTTAGAAAGATTTCATCAGACGAAGCTCGGAAGACCATTGGACGAAACAGACACGTGACACGGCTTTCGCGCCAACGCCGGTATAGATTATGATAAGCAGCGCACTCTTGCGAAAACATGCCTGGCGAACAGACGTCAGAAATTGTGTGACCAAATTTTCAAATAGAGGAGGCAGAATGTCTGAATCCCAGGTGAGATTGTTAGTCCCGAGATTAGACTAAGAACCCGATGTATCAGGTATCAAGTAATGGTAACCCGTGTTTGTAATGTCAATTGAAATGTACTATTATTAATTAAAACCTCTGAAATGTAAAAATGCTCGACTGTAGATTCTAACGACGCAGAGCCGTTCCCGGGCAAAATGACTCTCCAATACTTTCTTCGATGAAACTGCAATCTCTGATATTCTTAGAGATAATTATTAACTTTAAGAAGTGCATTATACTACTACATCCTATTCTGAACAACTGTACGAAGTGATGATTCGAAAGCAATCTTGTGCATTTCACCAGAAACACTGATAAAAGATGCTATCACTGCCTACAGCTGAAATGACAGTTCGTGTACTAGAATAAGTGCCTTGTTCTAAAACAGACTTATCTATGCCTATTTACAATCTAGAAAGCGGAGAGAGAAATCAATCTTTCCTTTCTCCTTCATCTATTGAATCAATAGGGTTTGACGGAATAAATATTTATATTTATGTCAAATTTTAATTAGATAAGAGCACTTATGAACTGCATTACATCAGAAGAGTTGTGCTTCGTGGAACTCCATCACACGAAGTGAACTTAACTCATTACTCAACATAACTTAAAACACAACACCACTCAACACCACTCAACACCACACAACCCAACACTCAACATCACAACAACAACAGATAATGGGAGAGAGTTATTAGACACAAGAAGAAGAAGTTGGTTAATTGGGAAAACACAGATAATTATTTATACATATTATAAACACCATTTAGTGGAAGAAATGTTATAAATGTATGTCATTTATTTACATGCATCTTGACATATTCTCACTCTTGTCACTGTCTTACTGTACACGTTCACTGACCCCAGGTCAAATGAGAACTTACATACAGCAGGAACAAGTTGATACAAGGCGTACACAGTGTGATAAACTCTGACCACCCCAAATTAACCCAACACTAGCTTAGAGAGAAAAGGAGGGGGGGGGGGAACTAGTTCCTACTTCAGGAATTTAGGTTTCTTTTACCTACTTTTAAAAGATTGTATTGGTAGGAATGTACATATATATGTGAATATTCATCAGTGATCTTGGTGAATACATACCAACAACCACCCAACACATCAGCAAACTAACCACCTAGATCAGACCTGAAAGAGGGAAGCCGAGAGAAAGAGATGAACCACAAGTGAGATGGAGGATGACTTGGCCATGAGCAGAGTATGGGGAGGCCTTCAGGGGAGCTATACGGGCAGACCTGAAGTGGATCCATCAGTCAATGGACCCTGGCTTACCTAATCTTCCAGTCACCAGGTTACATTTTCCTTGGTACACACCACATCCAATTTCAGGAAACTGATAGTTAATTGTTGATTCATCACCATCACACTTACTATGTACAACATCAAAATGTTTACTATGTTTCACACTTGTTGACATCTCATGTATTGATGCTTGTTTATTGATGGTCTCTGTGTAACTGGTCCAATGTGCAACTTTTCTAATGTATCTTGTGTAAATCACAATAGAGATGTATGTACTGGCCAGAAGGCTCAGGCCCAGTCAATAAATGATTAACATGAATTGACCTTCTGTTAGTTTATCAGTTCAAACCTATCTGTGAGTCAACAACTTCTTTGTACATCATGTTGTCAGAATCTAATGTGATTGATTATGTGTTTGATTGTTTAAAAATAAATTAACTCATAATGACTTACTAAAATGGGGGAGAGAAGACTCTAGATCTATCAACTGCTCAACATCCATGTTTTCTTCATCTAAATCAGGCTGAGAAAATTCTCCAGACTTTCCTCAGATTTGATAACCAATAAAAGGGGGCTCCAGAGCTATCAGAATCATTAGAGAAGGGGCAGATTCCCAGTTAGTAATTACCATTCTCACCAGGGCCATAATCTATATCTCCTAGACATACTTAATAGAACGAGGCCTGCAGATAACTCAAGGTTCATATTCTGGGGTTATTGAAGATAGAAGAGGATGGGGCTCTACTTCTTTTGTTAGAGATGGGGCATGCACTACAGTGATCTCCCACTCCTTTCAAAAATATATGACAATGCCCATTGTGCATATCATCCTAGTCATCCATTATGATCTGTAAAATGCACCAAGAAAGAGTTAGTTAATTTTTAGCATAGTTATGTGTGTGGAACTGTGTTAAACAGTATGTATGATATTGCTATAACCCTATCTTGGAGATGCAAAACAGGAGAGCTGTGTGGCAGGGATACTACTCCTCTTCATTCCTACAAGAGTGTGCATTCTCCACTCTGAAAGCAATGCCTTTCCTGTGCTCTCTTGACCTTCTACTAGAAAACCTTACCTGATACCTTAGTGGAATCCTACCAAATGTGTCTGATCCAATACTAGGCGTCTTGCGACGCATTTCTGGTTTTCAATTAGTAGTCGGCATCAACTATTTGGGGATATCTATCTCCAATTTCAACTTAACATACCAAAGGCAGTGAGGAGCATTTTGTGTTATATTCAGCTGGCACATGAACGGAACATAATGGGGCAACCCTTTGCCGTAAAGTTAGAACCTTGACTAACTGACTAATCGATTAACTAAGATCACGTTTGGGTATGTTTTGTGGCTTAAATAATTCACTGCTTCTCATCTATTAATCTCATATCAGCCCCTATAAATAACAATATAGCCACTCCTTCATTGTGGGCAGGGGGGATTTGCATTTGTATGGTGTGTGAACAGCACTGTTTCACCTGTGTTTATAATCTTTTTGTCTGCTCCTTTCCATCTTGTTTCGTATAATCTCAACAACCTTATCTTATAATATTTAATTTCTTCTACCACCAATGCTGTCTTTCCTAAAGCACACATAGATTATCAACATTCCAGGTAAATCCTAGAAATTTTTATAGGCGATCCAGACTCCTTGCGGCTTTCTTCGCATCGCGTTACAGCTAGAAAAGTCTCCTTTCCACGTGTTTGGCTGAGTTTTCTTTTTTTCTTCTTGTGACATGTTGATCGGTGTTCATGAAATACCAGAGATTCGATATGCTGATGATACAGTATTACTATCCACATCACAAAGTGGTATAGAAAACCTAATTACCTCAACCCAAATAAATATTGAAAATTATACCTATATCTTAACACAGCAAAACAAAGATAATGCATACAGATAAGACTGAGAAAAAAACACATGTTAATGAAGAAAATTTCGAATATCTTAGGTCATTGATTACCAACAATGGTGACACAATGAAAGAAATTAAACGACTTCTATCAATTGCTCTTCAAAGACTAAACCAACTGAATAAATCATGGAGTGGGACAGATAGAACTACAAACATTTGATTTTTAAGGGCATGCATCTTTCCTATTGCAACATACGCCTGTGAGACCTGAACACTTGCTAAACAAGCTGAACAGCGCATAAACGCCTTTGAATATAAATGTTATAGACGAGTTCTAAGAATATCTTGGGTAAAGAAATTAACAAATACATCCATACTTAAAGAATTGAATACAAAAAACAAGCTGACCAGCGCATAAATGCCCCTGAATACAAATGTTAAAGACGGGTTGTAAGAATATCTTGGGTAAAGAAAAGAACCAAAGCATCCATACTTCAAGAACTGAATACTGAAGAAGATTATCTATTAAAGACGATAAAATAAAGAAAATTGATATATTTTGATCACTTGAAACGTCATAAAGGTTTGGAGAGAACAATAATGGAGGGGTATATGCCTGGGAAGAGAGGACGAAGAAGGCTAAAGAGAAGATGGTGCAGGGTATGATCTCCAGACGGTTGTATCGGACGCGGCACTTCTTGCTTGTGATCGAGAAGTTTTCCTGAAGGTTGTTATGGGAGCGAGGTTCTGCAAAGGACATACTACTGAATGAATGAATGAGTGAATGAATGAATGAAGGAAGGAAGACAGGCAGGCAGGAAGGAAGGAAGGCAGGAAGGAATGGAAGAGAGGAAGGAAGGCAGGCTGGCAGTCAGGCAGGCAGGCAGGAATGACAAGTTCATTAGTTGGCTGGCATTTGTGGATGAATTTGTCTACGTAATTGGACAACCTGTACTAGGCACGCCCCTTCTTACTCAAAATATGTGGTAGATTACAATGTTATATTGATAGCTTCCCGAATGGGCCTCAGTGTCACAAGGACGATTGATTGTGTCTTCGTTATTCAAATTCACAAAGGGAAATCATGATCTAGCTAGACGATATGTTACTGATACTAACTACTGTACATACGTATATACACGCAAAGCAACAACAAACCCAGGAGTAAGATAGCTATTCCGAGAGAGACCCTGTGGGGAAGGAGATGTGACATCAACCCTTATAGCGGAGACAGAAAATGGGGAGGACACAAAACACTGAGAAAAGAGAAAGGAATATTCAACAAGAAAGAATGGAACAATGTACAACAGAGAAAATTCACTCTATTTTCTTGATGATGAATACCCATAAAATCTTTGGCTCCGAGTCTACACAGACTCAGTACAACATACTGGCAAAAACTGTCTTCTACTGGCTTTAGTACATTTCAGTATAGGGCAGGGGGGGGGGTGTCTTGAGGCTGAGCAATTAGCCGCCTGGCTAGTGCAGTCGAAGCGAACTGTGCAGGTATGATTCTTTCTGCCCTCGACAGAAAAAAAAAATCCACACCTTACCAGTGATTCGAACCCGGGTCTCCGGAAGGAAAACCCAGCGTTCTTAGTCTCTCGGCCAGTGAGCAATAATCAAGACGTGGATAGGCCTTAGGTTCATAACAGAATGCGATCGGCGTTGCCAGTAGTGGGTTGTGCTCAATATTTAAATTTCAAATCCCGAAACAACCACATAATCAATTGATTATTGTTCACTGGATTTAGGAGGCCTGGTGTTCCTTGCCAGTGAGAAGTCCTGATCGTTCGGGTCCCATCGATTGACGGACGTCGGTCGCGGCGATTGGGCAATCTTGAGCATAGCCTACAATGGGTAGCGTTGTGATGTTCTGTTGTGATAATTTGGTGTGTCCAGTGTGTGCCGCGTGGTTACACACCCGCTTCACACGCGTGATCCGGGACTGTTTCCGGATCCGGTCAGGGATATGCACTACTGACGAGCTCAAATGAGGGCGAAACTCGAGTATAGTGCTTCCATATTGACGTGGATAGGCCTTAGGTTCATAACAGAATGCGATCGGCGTTGCCAGTAGTGGGTTGTGCTCAATATTTAAATTACTCAATACCAATTTTGGGACACAGTTTGTGGTGTTACTCATTGGCACCTTTCCGTCTTGACAGACGATAGTTTGGTACATTGTGCTTCAAAAAGGCTTAATAACTACGATCCATGGCGGTGGCGAGTGTGGCTGGTAAGGCCAATTCTTGCTGCAAATGTTTGCCCACAGTAGGTGCATGTGAAAACCTGGTCATTTCCACCATTTTGCACCATCTTACGTCTCTCACGCTCTGTGTGTGCTTTATCTGCAATCATTTTCTCCTTTGTCTTTATTCCATTTCTGATAGTTGCCCTCCATGCAACACGTTCAGCGGCGACGTGCTCCCAATGTGCATTATCAATGCCTGTATCAATCATGTCCCGCTTACAGACATCTTTGTATCGTAGTAGAGGCCGACCCTGAGATCTCCTACCCGTCTGTAATTCACCAAAAAAGATGTCCTTTGGTATTCTACCATCATCCATCCTCCTAACGTGTCCTATCCATCTAAGTCTACGAAGACTGAGCATGGAATACACCGTCACACAACCTGATCTTTCCAATACTTCAGTATTTGTGATTTTGTCTTGCCACTTAATATAAAGTATTCTTCGCAGACACCGCATATGAAAGCTGTTTAAACGTTTCTCTTGGCGTGAGTAAGTTGTCCAGGTTTCACTGCCATAAAGAAGAGTACTAAGGACACAGGCTTGGTAGACGAGGACTTTTGTTTTGGCAGTAAGCTTCCTGTTCTCCCAGACTTATTTTGCTAACATGTTCATTGTTGTTGCTGCCTTGCCAATCCTGATGTTGATTTCCTGATCGAGGGATAATTTGCTATTTACCTCTGATCCTAGATATGTAAAATGGTCTACTATCTCCAGTTCGGCGTCGTCAATAAAGATTGATGGTACACCATGTGCACCTTGTGACATAATCTGTGTCTTCTTTTTGTTAATTGTTAAACCAAATTCAGAACAAGCATTGGAGAATGCAGATAGTAGCTGTTGTAATTCTTCCTCAGAGTTGGTCGTAATCGCAGCATCATCCGCAAAAAGCAACTCTCTGATTAGTACCTTGCTAATTTTGGTCTTGGCCTTCAATCTCTGAGCATTATAAAGGCCACCATCTGAGCGTGAGTGAATGTATATACCGTCATCCTGATCACGAAAGGCATATTTCAGTAGAAGTGAAAAGTATATCCCAAAGAGGGTGGGGGATAGTACACAACCTTGCTTAACTCCACTCTTGATTTCAAACTCTTCTGAAGTTGAGCCATCAAACTTGATTATACCCTTAATGCCTGTGTGGAACGATTCCACAATGGACAGAAGAGTTGGTGGGCAGCCAATCTTCTTTTGTGCTTTGAACAGACCCTCACGACTGACCAAATCGAATGCCTTTGTGAGGTCGATGAAGGCAATAAACAGTGGCTGATTTTGTTCCCGGCATTTTTCTTGCATCTGTCGCAATGAGAATATCATATCAATGGTAGACCGGTTCTGACGGAAGCCGCACTGTGATTCGGGGTAGACTTGATCTCCCAGGACTTGAAGTCTGCGAAGGACAATTCTGGCAAATACTTTCAAAACAATACACAGAAGTGAGATACCCCTATAGTTGTTACAGTCGCTCCGATCTCCCTTGTTCTTGTACAGCGTTATGATGTTTGAATCTTTGAAATCCTGTGGGACTTGTCCTTCTCGCCAGCAGAGCTCTATTAGCTGGTGGATCTGTAGAGCGAGTGTGTCTTGCCCACTCCTGATTACCTCTATTGGAATCACATCCTTACCTGGAGCCTTGCCAGATCCAAGCTCATTTATAGCACACTTAACTTCTGTTATAGTGGGAAGTGTGTTCAGGTGGTCAAGAGTTGGTAGGGCCTCTGTGGCGTTGAGGGCATCATCCGCTAGCTTGGTCTCACTTGAGTAAAGCTCTAAATAGTGCTCGACCCACCTATCCATCTGCTGTTTCTTATCAGTGATGATTTCTCCAGTCAAGGTTTTCAGCGGTGCGCTTCTTTTGATCATTGGACCACAGGCTTTCTTTATCCCTTCATACTCATACATGCTTCTGATGTTTCCCTTATCACTTGCGATTTGAATGGACTCACATAACTTGATCCAGTAGTTATTCGCACACTGCCTGGCAGCCTTTTGTACATCCTTCCTCGCTTGCTTCAGCTCACTCAGAGTGTTACGCGTTGGTCTTTCCTTGTTTCTTAAAAGAGCTATCTTCTTTTTATCAATCAAGGGCTGCAGCCCTTGATTGGTGTTACTAACAGACGTCAAATCAGCATTTCAGGTACTCCAGTCCAGACAATTGCCAGTATTAAGTATCACAGACACTACTGTCGGAACAAGATTCAACAAGACAACCAGCGTATATATAGTGCATAGCGTCTCCTTGTTGTTGTGACAGCGAAACTAGCAAAAGAAGGTGCTATGATCAAAGTGTTGTATCTGCGCTTGTTCTGACCAGGGCCACCAGCAGAGGCGGGCATGACACTTATGCACAGTGTAAACAATATAAAATGACACAAAGTAGTGCAGCTTTACATAACAGAGTTAAGACACATACAGAACGTTGCGGCGATTAGCCTTCATCAGCAAACAAACACATTCACAAACACAACATATAGTCAAGGAGACCTCCTGTGACTACATCAGAAGGTGACGACAGGACGAGAAGAACAAAAGCATGGGAAAATGGTAGCAATGAGGAGAAAATGAGAATTAAAAAACTGTTAATTGAAAAGAATGTTAGTTGAAGAAAATGTTTAATTGAAAAAAATGTTGATAGAGAAAACGTGCATACTCACCTCACCGTTCGGATCTGCAAGTGACTAAGACAATCTCCGATGTATTCCGATGCCCGGCGCTGGGTGTTACGGTTCAGTGAGCACATAGAAGGAAGGGGGCGGGGTAGGAGGACGGCCAATTGTCTGGCAAGTGCATCTGAGCAATCACAGTGGATGTGCTAGTGAAGTATGGGGCGCGCCAGATTGAAGGTGGTAGTACCCAAAACCACTTTGTGTCATTACAGGAGCGAGTCTTGAAGTCTGGGTGGACTGATATGTGTGAACGCGTCAGAAGTGTACCCCCTTCCCCAAGTGTTTCGGACGATTATACTCTTAACAATCACTAGGGGCGGTTCCGTCCTGGGCATGACTCCGGGCGTCTTTTCCCTGCCGTGGGGACGTTCGGTCAATTTCGTTGTCCTTGTGCTTTTCCCTTAGCTGTTAGTATGTGTACGCTCAAGCCCCCCCCCCCCCCCCCCCATCCCTCCCTCAGTGAGGCGAGTCTGTGCAGCCTGTGCTTGCCTCTTGGCACCTGTGGTCGTGGGGAGCCAGTTTCTTTTCCCAGCCACGGCCTCCATCGCCTCCATCCGTTTCCGTTGCCGCGTTCTTTCTTCGTGCCCCGTTCACCGTGCCACACTCTACTAGGAAGCCAGTTCTTCCTTTGGTTTTTGGGCCCACCTCTTGGTCTCTCTCTCTCTCTCTCTCTCTCTCTCTCTCTCTCTCTCTCTCTCTCTCTCTCTCTCTCTCTCTCTCTCTCTCTCTCTCTCTCTCTCTCTCTTGGTGTCAGGTCTTAATCAGATATGACTGAGCTACCGTATAAGAGTAGACGGTACTACCTGCTTTCTGTTAGCGCCGAACGTTGGGCGACGCTTACCAAACCCGACACCCCCATATTGTGCCAACGGCTTCGGGCGGAAGAGTGCAATTGGGATGATACAAGCCTAACCCTGGTGCGAGGAAATGCAACCTACAGACAAAATGTTATGGCAGGGCAGACCAGGCCCTAAGCCTTGGTTGGCAGCTGGTCTAGGATTGAAGCTCCGACAGGCGGACAGTTAGAGCATTGCTTTGCTGATCCGGCAGCTTCTGCAGCTTGTCTTGTTCTAGATGTAGAGGTGTTACCTTTCCTCTGGAGTGAACTAGGCAGGCCGAGAGAGGGATCATGCTGCATATGCAACACATGATCTCTATATTTCAGCCCAGGCTTTGTGCTATGGAGAGGCAATAACTCCATCCCTGGTCTTAACCGGTCTCGGAATCAAAGTGAGAGGCAACTGTTACGGTTGATAAGACCCTGTCAATTGGCGTAGACATGGGGCGCCACGCATTGCCTCTGACGGTGGGAGACTCCTACAGGTGTCACTGGTCAGCTACCGCCCTCCTCAAGCTGGGCAGCCCCCGGCCAATTGGGTGCTGGTCCGCCACAGCCTGCCTGCTTCAATGGCTGCTTGGGACTATGACAAAATCTGAATAGCAGGCTGTAAAACCAATGCACCAGGTACTAATAAAAAGACAAATATAAACCTCAAGCTACGGCTTGCAACCTGGAACGTGAGAACCATGTGTCCAGGATTTTCCACTGACTTGACCAATATTGATGATGTGAGATAACCGGCTGTGATTGATGCCGAACTCAATCGTCTTAACATTGATATTGCTGGCCTGCAGGAGACTCGCCTCGCTGAGGAAGGGTCACTCAGGGAAAACAATTACACCTTTTTTGGAAGGGTAGAGGGCAGGCAGAAAAAGGGCAACATGGTGTGGGCTTTGCAGTGAAGAATTCGCTACTGGGAATGATTGAAATTCCAGCAGGAGGAAATGAAAGATTATTATACCTGCGCTTGGCAACTTCTTGTGGTTTTGCCACCGTTATTACTGCATATGCACCGACACTCGATTCCTCTGATGATGTGAAGGATTCGTTCTGTGAGGAGTTAAACTCCGTGATCAAGGAAGTTCCAAAATCTGACTATATTTATATGCTCGGTGATTTCAATGCTCGTGTGGGCAAGGACTCGAGTTCATGGCCAGTGTGCCTTGGAAAATACAACATCGATCGCATAAATGAAAATGGGCAAAGGCTGTTGGAGCATTGCACCAGAAATGACCTATGTATTACAAACTCCTTTTTTAAAACAAAAGAGCTGCATAAGGTCACATGGAAACATCCAAGATCTGGTCATTGGCACCAGCTGGACATCATCATCACACGGAGACAACATCTGAACCATATATCATTCACTCGAAGTTACCACAATGCTGACTGTGATACGAATCATTCTTTGGTTGTTGCAAGGGTTAGACTGAGACCAAAGAGAATATATACACAGCTAAACACAAATCTAGCCCCAGGATTAATATTATTAACACTCACGATCCTGAAAAGTGCTTTCAGTTTCAACAGCAACTTGAAGACGCTTTCACTGATACACCAGAAAATTTTAAAGTAAGTGAAAAGGGGGTCAACTTAAAGAAACTCTTTATAAAACTGCCGTAGGGGTTTACGGCACTGTGGATCATAAGAGGCAGGACTGGTTTGCGGCAAACAGCCAGACTCTGCAGCCCTTGATTGATAAGAAGACTATAGCTATCTTAAGAAACAAGGAAAGACCAACGCGTAACACTCTGAGTGAGCTAAAGCAAGCTAGGAAGGATGTGCAAAAGGCTGCCAGGTAGTGTGCAAATGATTATTGAATCAAGTTATGTGGGTCCATTCAAATCGCAAGTGATAAGGGAAACATCAGAAGCATGTATGAAGGAATAATGAAAGCCTATGGTCCAATGATCAAAAGAAGTGCACCACTGAAAACCTTGTGGAGAAATCATAACTGATAAGAAACAGCAGATGGACAGGTGGGTAGAGCACTATTTGGAGCTTTACTCAAGTGAGACCAAACTAGCGGATGATGCCCTCAACGCCATAGAGGCTCTACCAAGTCTTGACCACCTGGACACACTTCCCACCATAACAGAAGTTAAGTGTGCTATAAATAAACTTGCATCTGGCAAGGCTCCAGGTAAGGATGGGATTCCAATAGAGGTTATCAGGAGTTGGCAAGTCACACTCACTCTACAGAGCCACCAGCTAATAGAGCTATACTGGCGAGAAGGACAAGCCCCACAGGATTTAAAAGATTCAAGCATCATAACACTGTACAAGAACAAGGGCGGTCGGAGCGACTGCAACAAATATAGGGGTATCTCACTTCTGTGTATTGTTGGAAAAGTATTTGCCAGAATTGTTCTGCGCAGACTTCAAGTCCTAGCAGATCAAGTCTACCTCGAATCACAGTGTGGCTTTCGACAGAACCGGTCTACCACTGACTCATGTCATTGCGACAAATGCAAGAAAAATGCCGTGAACAGAATCAACCACTGTTTATTGCCTTCATCGACCTCATAAAGGCATTTGATTTGGTCAGTCGTGAGGGTCTGTTCAAGGCACTAAAGAAGATTGGCTGCCCACCAACTCTTCTATCCATTGTGGAATCGTTCCACACATGCATGAAGGGTATAATCAAGTTTGATGGTGCAACTTCTGAAGAGTTTGAAATCAAGAGTGGAGTTAAGCAAGGTTGTGTACTAGCTCCCACCCGCTTTGGAATATACTTTTGACTTCTACTGAAATATGCCTTTCGTGATCAGGATGGTGGTATATACATTCACTCACGCACAGATGGTGGCCTTTACAAAGCTCAGAGATTGAAGGCCAAGACCAAAATTAGGAGGGTACTGATCAGAGAGTTGTTTTTTGCAGATGATGCTGCAGTTACGACCCACTCTGAGGAAGAATTACAATGTCTATTATCTGCATTCTCCAATGCTTGTTATGAATTTGGTTTAGCAATTAGCAAAAAGAAGACACAAATTTTGTCACAAGGTGCACAAGGGGTACCATCAATCTTTATTATCGACGCCGAACTAGAGATGGTAGACCATTTCACATATCTGGGATGAGTGGTAAATAGCAAATTATTCCTAGATCAGGAAATCAACATCAGGATTTGTAAGGCAACAACAACAATGAATGGGTTAACAAAAAGAGTCTGGGAGAACAGGAAACTTACTGCCAAAACAAAAGTTCTTGTCCATCAAGCTTTTGTCCTTAGTACTCTTCTTTATTTCAGTGAAACCTGGACAACTTACTAACACCAAGAGAAACGTTTAAACAGCTTTCATATACGGTGTCTGTGAAGAATTCTTGGTATTAAGTGGTAAGACAAAATCACAAATACTGAAGGGCCTCAATAAAGGTTGTCCTCAGATCCTGTTTCTCTCGAGATTCATTTCTCGTAGAAGTCAAGTGGTTTTCCTGAGGTCTCTGTACTGGCGAACCAGATAAACCACTATTGTTGTGACGCAAAGAGTTATCACGTTTGTGACTGTTTAAAGTACCAATGGTACGGTTCTTCTTCCCTCTTTTCTGTTTTGGAATAGGCCGAATGAAGACCTGTAATCCCGGTCCACTATCTCTGATTCCTTCCACGGTGGTTGGCATTTGTGTCACTTCCTTCATGGTTCTGTGAGCGTCCATATATCCTACCTTATTTTCTGCTAGAAAAGTGAGCTTCTCAGCATTGACTGCTTCTATGTGCGTTTTCTTCATCTCTGCTTCTTCCGTTTTTCTACGCTCTTTTGCTTCAAAGAACTCATCAATTGCTTTAGTCATCTGTCCGTCCGCCATGTCCCACTCTTTCATCTCATCTCTGATGTATATTTCTAGTTGCTCTCCTTTTAAGCCCTCTATTATGGAAAGATCAGGTTGTGTGACGGTTTATTCCATGCTCAGTCTTCGTAGACTTAGATGGATAGGACATCTTAGAAGGATGGATGATGGTAGAATACCAAAGGACATCTTTTTCGGTGAATTACAGATAGGTAAGAGATCTCAGGATCGGCCTCTACTACGATACAAAGATGTGTGTAAGCGGGACATGATTGATACACGCATTGATAATGCACATTGGGAGCAAGTCGCCGCTGAACGTGTTGCATGGAGGGCAAACATCAGAAATGGAATAAAGACAAAGGAGAAAATTATTGCAGATAAGTCACACACCGAGCGTGTGAGGCGTAAGATGGTGCATGATGGTGGAAATGACCACGTGTTCACATGCAACCACTGTGAACGAACATTTACAGCGCGAATTGACCTTAGCAGTCACATTCGCTACCGCCATGGATAAAAGTTATTATGACTTTTTGAAGCACAAACTATCGTCTGTCAAGACGGCAAGGTGCCAATGTAATGTATGTATCTTGGTCTCTGCAGGTGAGTGCGACTTATGGACGATTACCGCTCTGGTATGGAGGTTGGACTTTGGCCGACATTTGTATGTTTTGACTGCACTTAGACTCACCACCCTCGCTCGGAGGATAGGGTACAAGAGTTGACACGAGACGTTGCAAGTTTGTGGTCTTAATTGAGAGATTGAGATCCCGAAACAACCACATAATCAATTTATTATTGCTCACTGGATTTAGGAGGCCTGGTGTTCCTTGCCAGTGAGAAGACCTGATCGTTCGGGTCCCATCGATTGACGGACGTCGGTCGCGGCGATTGGGCAATCTTGAGCATAGCCTACGATGAGTAGCGTTGCGATGTTCTGTTGTGATAATTTGGTGTGTCCAGTGTGTGCCGCGTGGTTACACACCCGCTTCACACGCGTGATCCAGGACTGTTTCCGGATCCGGTCAGGGATATGCACTACTGACGAGCTCAAACGAGGGCGAAACTCGAGTATAGTGCTTCCAGATTGACGTGGATAGGCCTTAGGTTCATACCAGAATGCGATCGGCGTTGCCAGTAGTGGGTTGTGCTCAATATTTAGATTGTGAGAAGTTCTGCAGTTACCGTTTTTAACCATATTAGTTTGGAGGCATTTCCCAACACAAATTCCGACAATTCCATAGCCAGCAGGAGGTCTTTTCGGCTGCCTCAGGCAGTTGTTCTTACTTGTCCTTTAATGCCCAATTGCTTTATCAGATCATACACGAAGTGGGAGACTAGACCTCTCACACCTACCTTCACGGCGAATAGCCTGACAGTGTACCCTTCCATCGTAAGACTAGCGACCATGTGATTGCACTTCTTTACCTCGTACGTGTGTTGCTCCTCAATGTTTGACTCATAAGGGACGGTGTCACAGAACGCCGCGTTAACATCCCAGAATACTATCATGATTACTTCAATGAGACTTGTTTATATGTCTCATTTTGTATTTATACAATATTGTTACTAACTCATGCATTATGCTATTGTGTTGAATAACATTATATGCCTATTTTGAATTTGCTTACTTTATGTGTATTTGATGTTTGAGATGCAATTTGTCATACGGTACTCCCCACCAGGGGAGAAGGAATTAGTTGTTAAACTAGTGTGTGCTTATGTGCCGCACGCATTGGCATATTGCTTATTGATTGTGTTTGAAGCAGAGGTGTATTGGTGTGGACCTTACCCATAATTCGTATAGGGTACATGGTGCTTATCCTTTCCAGTGTGTGATAATCGGGCGTCCATTGTAACTCACTAAGACCTTTCACAGAGACTGATCACGGCACTTGAGCCTGGAGATCAGATACTTTTATGATACCACTACCGACCCTGAGATCTGTTAAACCAACATTTGAACGGAGCGGATGTGAAGAACTGGGTGTCTGAATTAGTGACATGAACGTAGGACATTTCATTTCTCATGACAGGATTATAAAGGATGGCAGGATTGTAATTACAGGTGTGTTAGACTGGAAAAGTCCTTACAAGACTAGACAGTTGGAGATGGAGATAGAGGGAGAAGGAAGAGTGTGAACGCAGTAAAGCTGAAAGAGAGACTTGCTCAGACTGGTTATTGTATACTAGGGTGATTGATGCCATGGTTCTCCTTTCTGATACCTCTTAGCCCTGAATAAAATTGTCCTGCCAGAAAATATCTCAATATATTGGAGATGACTTGTACGTGTTGCTTCTCCCGTCCAGCTCTTTGATCCGAATGCTGTAGCTATTGACCAACAAAACTGACGTGATCTCCGTTCTACGTCAGATGCCTAGTTTTGTGCTCATTTCGATTTGGGAGGTTTGCCCCCTCTTCCTTTTTGCGTCATGGGCTCCGCTACGACTTGGCAGCATGCCCCCTCCTCCTTGAAATAGTTCTACCATTTTAGCCTGTAATCAGTTTCAACAGACTGACAAGACGTAGTGCAAAGTTCATGAGACATACTTATATCATCGATTGCTATTATTGCTAACATGATGATCACACACAAAATCTCCAAAAAAAATTTACTATATAGCGGGCACGCTCTCCTATCTACATCCCACGGTGGACGTCGTGTAGCACCAGCTCATGGGGAAGCTGGACTAAGTAAACTATAAGTTTAATCCCTCAAATGCCAAAACTGGCATGCATCCCCAACCAAATTTACAAAACCTGATTGAGGGGACGTATGTGATTGACTGGAGCCCATCCCTCTATATTAGTTTTGGTATATAATATATAGACTACTTCTTCTTTCTTCTCTGCTATGTCTTCTTCGGCTATGTTGTGATACTTGTTCCCATTTGTTCAGTGAGGTCTTTTGCCTTTGTAGCTGACGAATTATATATGTGAGCTTCCTTTTTCTTATATCTGGCTATAACGAAAAATTGTACTGGCGAATCCTATCATATAGATAACTTCTGTCATACACAATGCAATATATATATATATATATATATATATATATAAGAGACTGTACGTATGTCCGTTCTTTATGCGTTCGCGAACGGTCCATCCGATTGAGATGAAATTTTCTACACGTTTTCTTTTCATTCCTGTGCAACTTTCTGTCATAGATTTTTAGGTTTTTTTCGGCTACTTACTTACTAAAAATTTAATATTTCATTTTTCATTATAATTTCTATATAGCAAGGGGACTTAACTCTAGAAAAGTTATTTCAAGGGGCATAACTTTTAATAACAGTTCTATATACTTTATAGTCATATTGTTGCATCGTTTTCAAAGATTTATAAACTCTTTGTCTATAGTTATTTACAGGCATATGAGTTATAATAAATAATGATATAATCTTTAAGGTATTTTCAAACTGTTCATAAAAATAATGCATAATGCATAACACTGTAACTCATCTTTTTATGCTTAAAGAAGTTATCTACAGTCATGTAGGTGATTAAAACAGTTTTCATTAAAAATAATGGATGGTGTGTGGAAGGACATTCTTTTAAGTTACTGTGTGAATTTAATGAGACGCTCCCCGACAGGAGCTGGGCGAAGCCACGCCGGGTCAGATAGACAGACAGACAGACAGACAGACAGATAGTCGGGAACTGGAGCTTATATGACTACTTATATGAATTAAATGAGATGCTCCCCACCAGGGACTGGGTGAAGCCGGACCGGCTCAGACAGACAGACAGACAGACAGACAGATAGACAGACAGATAGTCGGGAACGGGAGCTTATATAACTACGTATATGAATTAAATGAGATGCTCCCGACCAGGGACTGGGTGAAGCCGGGCCGGGTCAGACAGACAGATAGATAGACAGACAGACAGATAGTCGGGAACGGGAGCTTATATGACTACGTATATGAATTAAATGAGATGCTCCCCACCAGGGACTGGGTGAAGCCGGGCCGGGTCAGACAGACAGACAGATAGACAGACAGACAGATAGTCGGGAACGGGAGCTTATATGACTACTTATATGAATTAAATGAGATGCTCCCCACCAGGGACTGGGTGAAGCCGGGCCGGGTCAGCCAGACAGACAGACAGACAGACAAACAAGCAGACAGACAGACTGATAGATAGATAGATCCCCTCTAGGGACTGGGCGTAGCCGGGCCGGGTCAACTAATATATATATATATATATATATATATATATATATATATATATATATATATATATATATATATATATATATATATATATATATATATATGGGACTTTAGCAATGGCCTAGTTGTGTATTTTCATGGTGCTTCATTATGTTATTATTAAGTCTGTGTAGTTTTCCATACTTGTATGAGGTTTGCAACTGGTGTACCAGGAATTGCACCAATTTGTCTGAATTAAAACAAGCAAATACTTCAACAAATTAACTAATTATATGTACTTAATTTACCCTGAATAGATAAACATATAATAAATAATTTATATCTTTCATTCAGACATGCGATTCGTCCTTTGTATATGTCTGTACTGTTATTCGTATTTGTAAGTCTGCCATGTTCGATTATGTATCGCTTGCTTATAATTAGTAATAAAATAATCATATTATATCCACATTCGTTTTGTGATTCATGCATGACAATGTATGAAATGTTAAAATTTATGTGACTATATGAGTACCAGGTGAATTATACTAAGAAGTATGTTTGCGTTAATCATTGCGTCATGACATAAATGAATGTATGTTTCATATGCATGATATAAGCCTCATCATCATGACATACGTAACTCAATGAATGAATGATCGCGACGTGACTTATATAAACAAATGATTTATATAAGTAACTGACTGAATGATCGCATCCTGGCTTATATGCAAAAATGAATGAATGATTGCATGATGACGTATATAAATAGATGAATGCATGATTGATTCATGACGTAATTTTTTTTTCGTTTACACCATTATGCAATGTATGTAATGTATGAACTAATATGAAGTATGTAATTGCCTAAATTAACTATACTTAATTAATAACCACATTCTGTCCTGATTTCACGACTGGTGTGTACATTTGAACCCGAAACTCGTTTGACGTCAATATGTTCAGAGTACGGCAACAACAAGCTCACAGTCACAGCATTCACCGTGAGAATTAAGGTCCCGCGAAATCTATATCGTTCGTATAGTTCACACCACATTTCTTCTTAAAGTGCTGACTAACTTTCATCCAATCTGTCAATTAAGTAAATCAAGAAATATGTATATCTCTGATATATTATCACATTGTAAATATAAACGGTTTGTGTGAATCTTCTATGTGGGTGTGTAAAAGAGAAATAGATATTCGGCCTGCAGTAGTTTATATATATATATATATATATATATATATATATATATATATATATATATATATATATATATATATATATATATATATATATATATATATATATATATATATATATATATATATATATATATATATACGAAGATTATAACAAGAATCAAAATATCTACAATATTTACATTTATTTCTACAATCTACTAAGGATATCAGCAATAGTGTTGTCTTTTCCTGGTATATGACAGATGTCAAACTCGTAGTCTTGCAAGAGAGGAGACCATATGTGTATTCAAGAGTTTCTTGGATGTCCCTCTTTAAAGACTTGTAAGGGTTTATTATCTGATAGGACCAGGAATTTCCTACCCAGTAGATATCTAGAGAATTTTCCAATGCTCTCTATTAAAGCGAGGGCTTCAAGTTCAGTAGCCGCATATTTTCTCTGTGTGTCAGAAAGTTTCCTACTAAAGTAGAGGACAGGATGAAGCTTGCCACTATGGACTTTAAGTAGAATGCCAGAAATCGCATGAAAACTCGCGTCTGTCTGTACTATAAAGTCTTTGGAAATGTCTGGTAATTTGTATAGGATAACTGCTAAAAAGAGTCTTAACTTGTTGTAAGAGTCTATCGTGTTCAGACGTCCAAATAATTTTAGTAGGTTGACCCTTCTTTAAAAGTTCCGAGAAGGTAGTTGTCATATCAGCAAAATTGGGAATGAATTTTTGATAGTAATTGATGAGACCCAAAACACTTCTGACTTCCTTCTTAGAGGTAGGAGGTTTAATATTCAGAATCTTTGTAACAACCTGTGGATCTGTTTTTCGGAACCATCAGAAACCCTATGACCAAGAAATTGAATTTCTGTGAACCCTATTTCAATTTTGCTAGGCTTAGCTTTAAGACCGGTTTGTTGGATTCTTTGGAAAACCTGTTTCAAAGTCTTAACGTGTGAGTCAATATCTGTGGTTTGGACGCAATTATCATCCATATATGTAGCCACATTTTTAACCCCGTGGAGCAGTTTCGCATCATACGTGTAAAGGTACTCGGCGCGTTCTGTAGACCAAATGGAAGAAATTTCCACTCACAAAGGCCTAACGGGGTAACGACAGCAGTGATATGTATGGACTCTTTCACCATCGGGATTTGCCAATATCCCTTTGTAAGGTAAATCTTAGAAAAGATCTTGGAGTTTACCATGCCACCTGTACGACTACATCTGCTTTGCCACATGGATCTGCCTTGTCCCCAGTGCTCTTTAATGTCTACACCAGCAATGTCACAGATATTGAGACCCCAGGTGTTGGTACAATCTTGACATTTGCAGTTGATGTGCCGGTGTACGGACAGTGCAGATATAGGGAAAGTTTGGCTGCAGATTTACAGATGACAGTTCACAGGGCGACAGAGTGGTGCAGGGACACTGGGCCGTTATAAACCCAGACAAGGTATCGGTTGTGTGGTACTCCCTGGATAACCTTATTGTGAAGGCAGACGTCCCAGGTATTATATTGAATGGATATCCTCTTAGTAGAGAGAGAGAGAGAGAGAGAGAGAGAGAGAGAGAGAGAGAGAGAGAGAGAGAGAGAGAGAGAGAGAGAGAGAGAGAGAGAGAGAGTAAATCGAAGTACTTGGGTATCACCTTCGACAGGTGTATGTCTTTTAAAGGTCATGTGGAGGCTTTGGTGGTGAAGGCTGATAGGGGACTTAATGCTTTGAGGGCGATGGCAGCAAACGTGGTTAAGCAATGCGTTACAGGCTTAATGCTTCACAGGCTCTTTCAGCAGTTAATAATTTCTGTAATTGAGTATGGTTCGTTTGGGGCTCCTGACAGTATCAAAGAGCCAGCTTAAAAGGTTGGAGCGCATGCGAAATGCAACCATGCGGGTGATGCTGGGGTGCAAAAAGGACACACCAATTATATGCATGAGGCATATCCTTGCACTACCAATGGCAGATAGGCATAAAGGAGTGTGCTTAGTAAAGCGGAGAAAGGAATGTTTCGTTTGGAATGACTCATCTCGCTTCAGAGGTCACAGATTGTAAGAATTGTATTAGATTTTTTGCCCTGGCCATGCGGGAGTGCGGAGGAATAAACAGACTGATAGGCTGGCAGGGAATGCACCTTTTGGTGGTTGATTACCTATGGTCAAGGGAGAGGTGGCCGTGCGCCTGTGGGACCAGGTGGATAAGGCGGGGGAACAAACTGAGAACCAATATATGGAAAGGATGAGCTTGTGGGGGATTGGCAAGGGTTCTGGTAGAATCTCAAAACTGAGAGGGAAGACCAGGAAAACCTTCAATCAGATAGGGGTGGGAACAATTAGTAGTGTGACTCTTCGCTGGTTGTTGAACGAGGAGACGGAGCACATACGGAAATGTTCTGAGTGCAGTGATGTCTGTTCTTAGCTCAACTCAGCTCAACCCAACGGCAGAATAGTGACTAAAGGCGTTTATCCATATACTGATGTTTTAGTGAATCGCGAATGCCACTAATGGTAATAGTAATATTAATATAATTAATAATAATCAATGTCTAATTAATAAATAATCTCCCTTCGTTGTTCATCTAGTGTTAATTTACACATAAAGAGCCAACTTTAGTTACATTTTTATGCAGTTTCAAAAGTGACAATTTCTAGAATCTTATAATGGTGTATGTTGTCATAAATATACGAAGATTGTGGTAGAAAAAGTTTGTTGTTGTTTGTACAAGATTGTAAGCGACATATGTTTATTACAGTGGTCGCCATATTGAATTATTGAAATAGCTGAACTGGATGAGGCGTATTGCTTCCGCGATGACAATATTGTAAATTAAACGGACCACGGGTTTTGTTTGCAGGTAGGGATACCATCTTCATTTCTGACCTTTCACTTCATGTTAAATGAAGATAATAAATTAGCATTTAGACGTTTTATATGTCCAAAAGAATCATACTGAGAATGTAAACGACATTCGAAAATCAAAAAGGGTGCAGTGCTCGCATTTACTCATTTAGTTAGTCATTTACAGCCCTCCGTCTGCTTAGGTGGTCATCGATTCAGCAGAATCCAGTCGAAGTTCACACTGAGCTTCGCGCAATAATTAGCCATAGTAACATGCTTTACGGTTGCTGGTTGAAGCATTTAATGTAAAATCATACATTTGAAATAAACATACATTCTCAGTCATTCAGCAACAGAACTAAAGAACAGTCCCAATTTAAGGCATTTTTAATATTTTTATGTTATGTATACAGTACAGTATTGACACTAAAGTAGAAATCATTCAACCAGGCAGCAGGTCAGTCTGTCATTTATTGAAATTGAGTGTTGTTATGTGTTACATAAATAATAATAAACAATGTGGCATGTCCTTTGGAACATTGCGATCAAGCCAAGGTTGATTTCCTAGGCAATTTAACGCTCTGTAGTTTGTTGTGATTGCTTTCTGATTCTGAAAGAAGCATTACTGTAATGATTACATTATAATTAATACTAATGTAATATCCTTATTTAACTGACCAGTGTCTGTTATTAATAATAATGTAATATTTATGAAAAATAAAGTTAGTTCAATGGTAGATGCAGCCATTGAGATAGTTTAGTTTAATCGATGGATCAACATCATGGCACACGGGTGCAACCCATAAGTGCTCCGTTCTTCTTCTAACTCAAACCTGAGTCTGGAGAAACTCAGCTCAGTGCACGAACTTCGTAGCACCGACGAGGATCCTGAAATACTTTGGGTAGATTTTTAACACAAAATTTTGCCCGGGCAGCGCTGTTAGGCTACTCTTTTTCGATTTCCAACTGCCAAGGGATTTTTTATGTGTGCAACAATACACATGGGTGCCCGATCTCACTACCCAGAGACCAGGGGAAATTTTTACTGGAAGACCACGTGAAAAAAAATCCCGGTCCTCATCGGGGCATGAACCCGGGACCCCCAGCACTCGAGGCGGACACCATACCTCGAGACCACGCAGCCATTGAGATGTGAAATATTACTTAATACAATAATATAAGTCTTGAGTTAAGTTGGGGTGACCAGTCCCCGTTCCTTACGGTACTTTTCCTTCCCAAACATTTCCTACAAAATTGTGAAAACGATCGTCTACCCATTTTATTTACAAGGCTGGGTTGGCTTCATAGCTGTACTATACTTGTAAGAAAAAAATAATCCTGGTAGAGTTGAAAACTGAACTCAGAGCAAATGCACTAACTACAATGCTACAGCTATTGCGCTCCTTATTTTTTTTTTTTTTATTAATGTTAAATTGATTGTCTGCAAAGTTAATTACTAATAACAGTTTTTATCAGAAGTGTGTATTATTATTAAGTAGTATCATTGCCGGTCTTCCTGGCGAAGGGATTAACGACGCTGTTCGTAATCCTGTCTACTCTTGTAAGAAACACAGCTGTGCAAGATTCAGCAGCAGATCGCGTCGCGTTGGTTACTTATGGAGGGTATGTGAGCCGGTCATTCAGAAAGCAATGGCAAACTGCTGAACGTAAAACTGACCAAGACATCAACAGCAGCTGAAAATTGCTAGTGTTGACTGCAATGTCCTGTAAAAGGATATGCAGGGGGAAAAAGTATCATTAACAGTGTATTTTGTATCATTGAGTGTCTGTTGGTCTATACAAACAATGGGACAGGCACCACACACAAACTGCTTCAAGACAAGGGGAAGGCTCCTTGTACAGCCTATGAATACCAGTCCTTATTGTTTGGACTGTTATATTGTTGAATACTGATTGCTTTATCCATAAATACTTGTGTGTCATCACTTCAACCAAAACAAAGATATTCTCATGTGGGGCTGTGAACCATTTTTCAAAAGTTTGTGGATTTTATCTTTCAAAAGTTTGATAAAGGAAATAATTACGATAACATTATATTGCCCACATTACACAGTATCTTCTTCTTTGCACATTCTCAACTAAACTGAGTCAAGAACCAACATCTTAGCACTCAGGCCATTCCCATACGTTCTCCATCCACATCTTCATCAGCCAGTGAAGAGTCCCAAAAGAAATGGTACCAATTACAATTTGATTATGTGTCTGTCTGACCTTTCCTCGGAGTACTGAGTGTCAGCCAGATCCTCTGGTTCCACACTGTGAAAGTAATGCTTTATTTCAAGAAGAGCCTATTCAAGTCTCTGTGTCAGTTATAATTGGAGATATCCACTTTGTGTGTGAATTCATTGTGGGTAGAATTGCATAAATACCAAGTAGAGGAATAAACAGTTTCCATGTGATTAACTTGTGTCGGAAGTCATGTCTACTGTAGTAGTTAGCTAGTCTGATAGGTTTCATGACGTGAGATTCATCACTGCTACGTGGGCCACCATTTTTTAAAACATGGCTGTAATGACTTGTCATCTGCTAATTACATCCATGTTTGCTAAAAAATAGTGAAATATATAAGTTGATAACGAATTAAAACCATTATACTATAAGCTTATGCGCGCATAAAACTGGGTTATTAACCCTTTACAGGGCAGACGCTTGTCCGTTTTTTAGCCCTGAACGGGCAAGATTTTTTCAGGTTCGGTAAAATTTCGGGTTGCGTTAGTAAAAACATCACAAATAAGGTGTTAGTCAACCGATTTTAGTAAATTAACAACACAATGAAGGGAAAAGCATGCAGAATATGTTACTCACGTGATTGTTGTCAGTAATCCATATATGAACACAAATATTTACGAAATACAGCATATTGTTTGTGAATTTCCGTCATCTATACGGCAATTTACAAACACATTTTCAGAATCATAATCACTTTGTTCAAAGTCCGACTCACGACTGCTAATGCAAAGTAACACTTTTCACTGATATCTAGCTGCGATTAATAGTCAACTTCGTGCCCTTTAATGTCATTTACATTGAACCTAGCGAAATCTCGGCTATCACTTGAAGAATCGCCGAAATCCATTTTGAAAAACTAAGCGTAAAAACTCCGAAAACTTTCAAAAAAAGTCCGTAAAATTCCATTCAAATTCATAGTAAGTGCTTACAAATGGCGGCCACGTTGTCAAGTTATCGGTGAAAGCGAAAGTAGCCATCGGAAGTATCGGAAAGCCGAGAGATTGCGTTTTTACCATGCATAATAGTATCGGGCGGTTTGGGACGTTTAGCCCGTTTACGGTATCGGACGTAAATGGCCGTTCCACCCTGTAAAAGGTTAAAGATTTTGTTTACTCTAAAGCTTTTAATGAAACCTTTTCGAGGCCCCACAAATTGAGGTAATTGTTTCCTTGTAATGTTCATGCGTTGTTTTTTTCTGTCTGCATTATTTGGGTACGATCATTCAAAACTGTGTAGACGTGTACTTCTCAGTGATGAGCAATTTCTCTTCTGTCTTCACCAAATTGTTGATCGACTGTGTATAGTTAAAACAGAGGCAATGAAATGGTGAAAGGCTCCTTAGAACAAACTTTTCTTTCAGAGAATAACCATTTTAATTCCCCCGGGGTGTTTCCAAATACCAGAGCACAAGTTACATTTGTGAATGAGTAATAAATAATGAAATAGTGATCTGGGGAATCCATGGGCATAGGCCTGTATAGAAAACCTGTTGTTGCAGGGCCCAAAGATCAACAGTGTGTGGTCTGATATTTTTACAATGCTTAGTTTTGTACCACATTTGATCTTTTGGATATATGATTCTGGAGTAGGTTTCCTCCAGATTTTTTAAGTCTGTCAGCCTCTTCTTTTCCTCTAGACCAGGATTCTTAACCGGTGGGGAATTCCTCGCTCAGGGGAGAATTTTAGGGTGTCTGGGGGGACATGTTTTATGTAAACGTCTAGCCACTTTCTAGTATGTGTTATTAAAATTTAGCTTCCATTTTTACATATACTGTTTAAGGGGCGGGGTAATTTATAGGGAGGAAATACAAAAGGGGGGAATGACATTCTTGAACATATGGTGAAGGGGTGCATGGGCGCCCCCCCCCCCCCCCCCCCCCAAAAAAAAAGCTTGAGAACCACTGCTCTAGACAGTGAGATGGCACCCTTTGTATTATAACTACAGAACGCATGTGACTTGCAAAGGCTTTCGCGTAGCACGGTGAAATCTGTCTGTCTTGGGTTTTTAGCAGAGATTACTGATGGAGCATCTGTCAGTTATATTATTATGGATGTGCATTCATTTTATAGGTTGACAAATATTTTGCATCCAACTTCAGTGTCTCAGATTCTGCACAGAAGTGGTTTGTGTCTTCATATTGGTATAGGAAAGTGGTTTGAATGTCTTCATGTTGGTATAGGAAGTGGTTTGGGTGTCTTTATGTTGGTAAAGGAAGGTGATTTGAATGTTTTCATGTAGGTGCAGAAAAGTGGTAATGTCTTCATGTTGGTATAAGAAAGTGAATTAGTGTCTTCATGTTGATATAGAAAAGTGGTAATGTCTTCAAATTGGTATAAGAAAGTGGATTAGTGTCTTCATGTTGGTATAGGAAAGTGGTAATGTCTTCAAGTTGGTATAGGAAAGTGGTAATGTCTTCAAGTTGGTATAAGAAAGTGGATTAGTGTCTTCATGTTGATATAGAAAAGTGGTAATGTCTTCAAGTTGGTATAAGAAAGTGGATTAGTGTCTTCATGTTGGTATAGGAAAGTGGTTTGTCTTCATGTTGGTTTAGGAAAGTGGTTTGAGTGTCTTCAAGTTTGTATATCCCTGGCGGGATTTGAACCCGTGACCTCTGGATTAGAAGTCCAGCGCGCTATCCACTGTGCTGCAGGGACATTTGGTAGTTGGACAAGTTGGTATAAGAAATTGGATTAGTGTCTTCATGTTGGTATAAGAAAGTGGTTTAAGTGTTTTCATGTTGGTGTAGGAAAGTAGTTAAGTGTCTTCATGTTGGTTTAGGAAAGTGGTTTGAATGTCTTCCTGTTGGTATAGGAAAGTGGTTTGAGTGTCTTCATGTTGGTATAGGAAAGTGGTTTGAGTGTCTTCATGTTGGTATAAGACAGTGGTTTGAGTGTCTTCATGTTGGTGTAGGAAAGTAGTTTGAGTGTCTTCATGTTGGTATAAGACAGTGGTTTGAGTGTCTTCATGTTAGTGTAGGAAAGTAGTTTGAGTGTCTTCATGTTGGTATAGAAAAGTGGTTCTTCATGTTGGTATAGGAACGTGGTTTAAGTGTCTTCATGTTGGTATAGGAAAGTGGTTTAAGTGTCTTCATGTTGGTATAGAAAAGTGGTTTAAGTGTCTTCATGTTGGTATAGAAAAGTGGTTTAAGTGTCTTCATGTTGGTGTAGGAAAGTGGTTTAAGTGTCTTCATGTTGGTATAGGAAAGTGATTTAAGTGTCTTCGTGTTGGTGTAGGAAAGTGGTTTAAGTGTCTTCATGTTGGTATAGGAAAGTTGTTTAGGTGTCTTCATGTTGGTGTAGGAAAGTGGTTTAAGTGTCTTCATGTTGGTATAGGAAAGTTGTTTAAGTGTCTTCGTGTTGGTGTAGAAAAGTGGTTTGAGTGTCTTCATGTTGGTATAGAAAAGTGGTTTCAGTGTCTTCATGTTGGTGTAGGAAAGTGGTTTAAGTGTCTTCATGTTGGTATAGGAAAGTGGTTTAAGTGTCTTCATGTTGGTTTAGGAAAGTCGTTTAAGTGTCTTCATGTTGGTATAGGAAAATAGTTTGAGTGTCTTCATGTTGGTATAGGAAAGTTGTTTAAGTGTCTTCGTGTTGGTGTAGGAAAGTAGTTTGAGTGTCTTCATGTTGGTATAGAAAAGTGGTTTAAGTGTCTTCACGTTGGTTTAGGAAAGTCGTTTAAGTGTCTTCATGTTGGTATAGGAAAATAGTTTGAGTGTCTTCATGTTGGTATAGGAAAGTTGTTTAAGTGTCTTCGTGTTGGTGTAGGAAAGTGGTTTAAGTGTCTTCATGTTTGTATAGGAAAGTGGTTTAAGTGTCTTCATGTTGGTGTAGGAAAGTGGTTTAAGTGTCTTCATGTTGGTATAGGAAAGTGGTTTAAGTGTCTTCATGTTGGTGTAGGAAAGTGGTTTAAGTGTCTTCATGTTGGTATAGGAAAGTTGTTTAAGTGTCTTCGTGTTGGTGTAGGAAAGTAGTTTGAGTGTCTTCATGTTGGTATAGAAAAGTGGTTTAAGTGTCTTCACGTTGGTTTAGGAAAGTCGTTTAAGTGTCTTCATGTTGGTATAGGAAAATAGTTTGAGTGTCTTCATGTTGGTATAGGAAAGTTGTTTAAGTGTCTTCGTGTTGGTGTAGGAAAGTGGTTTAAGTGTCTTCATGTTTGTATAGGAAAATGGTTTAAGTGTCTTCATGTTGGTGTAGGAAAGTGGTTTAAGTGTCTTCATGTTGGTATAGGAAAGTGGTTTAAGTGTCTTCATGTTGGTGTAGGAAAGTGGTTTAAGTGTCTTCATGTTGGTATAGGAAAGTGGTTTAAGTGTCTTCATGTTGGTATAGGAAAGTGTTTTAAGTGTCTTCATGTTGGTGTAGGAAAGTGGTTTAAGTGTCTTCATGTTGGTGTAGAAAAGTGTTTTAAGTGTCTTCATGTTGGTGTAGGAAAGTGGTTTAAGTGTCTTCATGTTGGTATAGGAAAGTGTTTTAAGTGTCTTCATGTTGGTGTAGGAAAGTGGTTTAAGTGTCTTCATGTTGGTATGGGAAAGTTGTTTAAGTGTCTTTGTGTTGGTGTAGAAAAGTGGTTTGAGTGTCTTCATGTTGGTATAGGAAAGTGGTTTAAGTGTCTTCATGTTGGTTTTGAGTGTCTTCATGTTGGTATAGGAAAGTGGTTTGAGTGTCTTCATGTTGGTAGGGAAAGTGGTTTGAGTGTCTTCATGTTGGTATGGGAAAGTGGTTTGAGTGTCTTCATGTTGGTATAGGAAAGTGGTTTGAGTGTCTTCATGTTGGTATGGGAAAGTGGTTTGAGTGTATTCATGTTGGCATAGGAAAGTGGTTTGATGTCTTCATATTGGTACAGTTCGATTTGTGTGTGTGTTGGGTACCATCTTTTAATAGTGTAGTTTCCTGCACCTTCATTTTTGTTTAGCAAAGCCATCTATATATACATAGTGTGTTTCCATGTGATGGGTAGTGTTCTTGTATGTGACTAAATGCTGTGGAAACTGATTCCATACCATATTGATTGTTCTCGTTTATTTGCCTTCACTGTTACTTATCAATCACTAAAGGGAGTCTCCGTGGCGAAGTGGTCAAGCTGTCTGACTTGGGCTCCGAAGGTTGTGTGTTCGATTCCGGGCCGCATCCTTCGGCTCACAAGTGCATTTTTCGGAGACTCCTGAGGGTTGCTGCTGGAGCTACAGCGGTTGTGCTTTGTGCGATGCTTTCTTCGCTGCGGAAAGAGACTGAGCTAGTTAGTTAGTTAGTTAGTCAACAGATCATCCTCATTGCACATCGAACCATTCAGTCCATAAGTGCTTGGATCCCCTCCTCAGCAAATCCCGCAGCGTATAGCGGCTAATGACACCAGTTCTGTGTTGGTTTATCAATCTTCTTTGGCTTTCTGCGTAATGTTCTTGTTTTACTGTTGTTCTCGCAGTCTGACCATGGTTGCAGATTCGCAGTCTGACCATGGTTGCAGATTTGCAGTCATCACTTAGTTCTCACACAAATCTTACTTCTCGTAGAGCATTCAGAATGTCAGCCTGGTCCATGGCATGTCTGCCCTCCACCTTAGCCTTACCTGCAGGCTTGTCAGCCCGCTCATTTCCTTGTACTCTCGCATGCCCTGACACGAAGATGAAACTAATCTTTGTCAGCCGAGACAACTCCAGAGACAGCAACCACCTTCTTCGGATCCACCCCATCTCTATCCTCTTGAGCATGCTCATTGAGTCGCTAAGAAAACATGCCCTATTGAATGTCTGTGTCTCGAGCCATGTTATTGCTTTACTTACTGCCATGACTTCCATAGTCAGGCAACTTGTGGTTCACAATTCTCCCTCTGGCCCGCGCCGTGAAGGCCCATGAGCTTCTCACATGTCGGACAACCGACCCATCTTGAGAGACTGAGCTATATGGGATAAAAGCCCGGTGCAATGAACTTGACCCTGTCCACTTTTAAGCCACTTTGTTTAATCACTAAAGAAGAAAATTTGGGAATTTGAGCATAAATGATACAGAAAAGTCCTTCATGGACCAAGAAGAAGAAAAATAAGGAATTTATCAAAATCTAAACCTCAAAGAAATCTGGCTCATCAACAACACCATCATGTTTCGGAAGCTGAAATACTGCGGCTATATTAAACATGACAGTGGCTTGGAGAGAACAGGGTAGGGAGGCATGGTTGCTGGAAGAAGTGGCAAGGTGTCGACCAGCACGCAGATGGGCACAGGACATTGTTGAGACCTGGGCATGAGGGTGCACGAGGCAGCAAAAATGGCAAGAGATCTAGAGGCTTTTCAATGTGCTGTGATGAAAGCGACATTCTGCATTGGGCCTGCTACATGAGAAGAAGTTACTATCAAGCTCAGGGAATCGTTTCTAGTTCCACCATCTCTCATTGAACAGTATGATCCTGATAGCCGAGATTTCGCTAGGTTCAATTTAAGTGACATTAAAGGGCATGAAGTTGACTATTAATCAGAGCTAGATATTAGTGAAAAGCGTTACTTTGCATTAGCAGTCGTGAGTCGGACTTTAAAGAAAGTGATTATGATTCTGAAAATGTGTTTGTAAATTGCCGTATAGATGACTGAAAAACACAAACAACATGCTGTATTTCGTAAATATTTGTGTTCATATATGGATTAACAGCAACAATCACGTGAGTAATATATTCTGCATGCTTTTCCCTTCATTATGTTGTTTATTTAACTAAAATCAGTTGACTAACACCTTATTTGTGATGTTTTTACTAACGTAACCCAAAAGTTTACAGAACCTGAAAAAATCTTGCCATTTCAGGGCTAGAAAATGGACAAGCGTCTGCCCGGTAAAGGGTTAAATATATTTCTTGCTGAAGGAAGCCGCTTTCTAACTTAATCAAGTGCTTCTTCTAGCATGGATAAGCATCTTTCTTTGAGATCTAAGACCTCTTGTTGGCAATTAATTTTAATATCGGAATCAACATTAGAAATATCTTTTTTCTTATTATTGGTATCATAAATCCTACTATTAAGACTTATAATGCCAACATAGTTCTTCATGTAATTCATGAGGATCTGTCTTACTTTTCTGAAAAAGGCTATTTAACCTTTCGAATTCCTGCACAATAGGTGTTGCACAATGAAAATAAAGGTAGTTTCTTTGTTATAAGTAGTGATTTAAATTTAGTGTCATAATTTGCTAATTAGCAAAGTGACAACCCTGACCTAACCGAATAGACCAGGCAGCGGTTCTCGTGATCTCAGCTGTTTTGATCACATGATACACAGTGTTTCTAAGTGGTTTCCCTTCTTTATCGTGAACCATCATCACTATCGTTAACTTGAATTACACTCGTTTTTTCTTCCCTGCTCCAGTACTGTACACATTCTACTAATACGCAGGGCTAGTACTGTAGACCCTGCATAGCTACATGGCAAACAGGCGTGGCAGAATTAAACAAAGCATTCATTTTGAATGAATTATGCACCATGGGTTGGTCAGAAGTAGTCGCTGTAAGCATTCAGGCAAGCATCCTATTGCTTAGGCAGGTGGCGAATGCAATCTGCAAAAAAGGATTGTGGTTGCTCACTGAACCAAGTGTTTACCACGTTCATTATGTCTGCATCTGTGTGAAATCATTGCCCCTTGAGAGCTTTTTTAGAAGTCCGAACAAATGAAAATCACATGGTGACGAATCAGGACTATAGGTTGGATGTTGCAGAATTTCCCACTTCGTCCTTGCTAATGCTTTCTGCACAATCTTTGCAACATGCGGACAAGCATTATCGTGCAACAAAACCACACCGCGAGAAAGCATGCCAGGTTGTTTATTCTTGATGGCTTTTTGTAGCTTGTCTAGTGTTTACAAGTAGTGGGTAGAGTTGATGTTGACACCAGGTTCTTTAATGTCGGCCAACAATAGCCCTTCATGGTAAAAAAATGCACTCAGCATAACCTTACCAGCGGAAACCTGTAACTTAAATTTTTTGGCTTTTGGTGATCCAGCATGCTTCCATTGCATGCTCTCTCTTTTGCTGCTCGGCTCAAAGTAGTGACACCATAATTCATCGCCACTATGTGGAAGAGAAATACATCACTCTCCACACTGTAACGCAGCAAGTGGTTCAAACACCATCCTATGCGTTCCTCTTTTTTGGTGGTTGGTCAACATCCGTGGTACCCACTGTGAACATACCTTCCAATATTGCAGTTTCTTATGAATTACCTTTTGAATTGTCCCAATTGACACATCAAATTCTTTCGCTAGCGAACGTATGCTTCGATAATGGTTCGTCTGTATTGCTGCATCAATTTTGGCGATGCTTTTTTCTGTTGCAACAATATGCGCTTGACCCGGCCGCCGAAGACCTGTCGTGAACTGACGTCCTTTCCGAAACATTTGTGCCCAGTCTGTCGCTGTTGTCTTCAACACACATTTTTTACTGTCGTACGCTGCCTGCATTCTTCAATGAATGTCCACTGGTCGACATCCTTCAAATGAAAGAAACTGAATCACCGCTCATTGAGCCTCTTTGGATGGATTTTGGATCAACCCGGCCATTTTCTCAAGGGTCAGAAACAGAACCTATGCATCTTGGGATGATAAGCACGTGCTCTTGTATTAATTGGACAGTACTTATCACATGACTATGACATGATCATGTTCAACATACGCAGTTACGTGTGGTGTGGCACGAACGGATTTCAAATAAACATACCAAATACATTAAACCCACTATGGAATCACCCTAATGTCACATCATTTCCCGGAATTTCTTTGTTTGTGGTGAAATAAAAATGAAGTACCAAAATTGGGACGGATTGCATATAGGAATTGTCCCGAGTGCTTCCATGTAGGTTCTTGACTCAACTGAAGTTAACGCCCTTAAGACATGTCAGCAGGGTTGCTTTAATAGAATGTACATCAATCCAGAGTTACAGAACTTGAAAGGTCAAGACTGCATTGAGCAACATAACACAAGCTTTGAAAGATAATGAAGAAGATAAAAGCAGTAATGATATGTCATTATGTGATTCTTATTTCCATATCATGATCTCTTTGGTCATCATCATCATGTGCCATGCCAATAAGCATGAGTAGCCATGGTTTGCCTTCTCACATGGTTATCAGTCTTGAATGAGTTGTGTGTTCTTGCCCTTATTGTGCCATGTGGTCAGACCATACAGGTATTTAATTTTTGCCTTCCCTGGCTCTTATCATATCAATTGTCAGTATCTCTTTATCTCAATATAAATTATCAATATCTCTTATCATATCAAATCTGCCGGTTGTCACTAAGCTTTCATGCTTATTTCTCCTCATAATGTGCCCACACAATGTTTACTGTCTATATATATTTCTCTAATCGGTTTACGGTTGTCATTTGTTTTTCTGTCTGTCCATGGTATTCTTTGCATTTTCCTTAGAAACCACATTTCCACTGCCATCAGATGTTTTTCAACTTGTCTGCTTATTGTCCTTTCTGAGATAAGGCAAAAAAGGGAATTGCACATGTTAAAAATTTACAGTTGGAAATTACACAAACTTACACATGAGTAGCCGACTCTTTGGGTTATGAATGTAATTTGTAATCCCGCATACCTCAATTGAAACACAGCTGCGAGCGATTTGGAAACAGACCGACTGCCTTGCGTTGGTTTCCATACAAAGGTATGAGTGCTGATCGTTCAGAAAGCAATGGCAAACTACTGAACATAAACTTGCCCAGGAATCACAGACAGCCAACAAATGCTGGGGTTGACTGTGACAGCACAGACAGTGTGAACATCAGCTCCTATAGACAGGCCAACACATACCTTCTGGAACAGTGCAAACAAAACCCACCTGGGTAAGCATCTCATACATATATTCATTATTCACAAACCTACATGCATTATTTACAAAACATACATGGAATGAAAAAAAGGGGAGGGGGGGGGGGGCGTTCATATTAGGGGGAAGCTAGGATGTGATTCCACTCGAGGTGATTTCACTACTCTCCTCTCTCTAACCTTAAGGTATTAAAACACATGTTGGAGTGAGGCCATTATCATTATCTACTGATAAATCAGAGTGGTCCTCCAGTGATGTCTTATTTTCCTAATGAAATAAACTCTGGATGATATAATGATATTAAGACAATGAAAAGTCTTCCAGATGTGATCAAGTCCAGTTGAGAAAAAGGTAGGGTCAGATCAAGGCAATAACAAAGCATGTTATGACAGATATCTGATAGAACACTATCTGTTGAAATTATGCATGTCTAGATGAAGGCAGGGAGTGATATTGGCAGGTTAAAGAAAAGCATCTGGAAATGGATGCAGATTAAAATAAGACATGATACTTAGCCCTCTCTGCACCCTATCAGCATCCTATTTCTGTCCTATAAGATCTGGCCTTCTTTTCTCAAGAGTTAGACCTGACTCTCAAGTTCCTTTCTCATCTTTTATCATTATTATTTCAAATGCCTGTCTTACAGGTAGAGGTTAATTCGACCAACTCCTTCGTCAGGAAAAGTAACAGTTATGAACTAACATTACATATAAAACTCTCACAATGAAAATACATATTATCTCTCGTGAATAATGCAAAAGCCCTTACATAGATTATGCATCCAATATTCAGTAATTCGAATACAATGACATGTGTCTCCCCTAGCTTTTCTCTCTTGAGTAAAGGGGTTGAAGACAATGGTATTTAATCAATCAATTGTTGTAAGCTAGTATTGTGCACACCCCTCAGTTAAAGTCTGCGGTATGGCCATTTATCTAAACGCATTTTGGCAGATACTGAACTAAATGACAATATAATCATCCTCCCTAATGGAGTGATGCTGTCATGGAGTGCAACTTCTAACAACATTCAAGTACAAGGTGCATCTATTTTTCTTTATCACTGAGCATTCATTCTCATGAAAAGAACATGGCAATTTTACATAGCATTCTCCCGAAAGAGAGGTACAAAGGAGTCACATGATATATTAAGAATTATGTGGGTCTTTGCACAAGAAGTTTAAGAGGTAGACTCCTAGAATAATTTACTCTTGTAGAATCATTAATGCATAGAATGTTCATTTGAAATGGGCATTATAAATGCACTGAGAAAAGACAACTATATGCATTTAAGACGGAATAGCCTACTTTTGCAAATAGAGACTTTACATTCATTGAAGAAAGGTTCTACACCGGTGAGTGCAGAAATGAAACCAACATGGCGTTGTACAAGAATTTTCTTTCGAACAGGAACATTGTTATGGAGCATAAATAACATAATCATACTATTATATACATAAACACTGTCTTACCTTTCTGGTTAGGAACGTCAATTAAGGACTTCTGGTGTGTGAGCCCATCTTTGGAATAGCCAGAACACTGGTCACCTCACCTACCAAAAGTAATCTTGTCACCTCGCAAGCTTGACCCGGACTGAGCTAGAAGGTTCCGCCAATTTTCGGTCTTAACGACTTGTGTGGGCATTTCAAATCCAGCCAATTGAAGATTTCCGCTCAACACCTACACTTTCTCTATGGTGCCTCAGAGTGGTTATTTATTTTATAAAGGTCAGCAAATTATTGATGCCTGTACGGTATGTCACACTCGTTTAATGACCCATCGTTTGCTTGTGCGGTGCCGGGTGGCTTCCAATAAGAAGCTGTGGTGAAGTTCGATGACGGCTTTCTTTTCTTGCGCAATCTTCTGCATGAGTGCTGTGGTCTTTGGGTTAGTGTTGATGGAGACCACTACTCCATCAGATGCCTTGCACAGCTGGCGGATGCTGTTTCTTCCCAGCTCGTTTTCCAGCAAACTCAGTATGTTGCCTGTTGGTAGCGCTGACAGTTTGGCCTCTCCAGCGCATCTTTTTTAGCAGTATTTTGCCAGTGAAGCCCTCAGTTGTTGTTTCCTTCTGTGTGGAGGTCTTGAAGATGTTAAAGCTATATAAGACAGGACAGAAGACAGCAAGAGATGCCTGGTTAGTGCATACAGTATGAGGCAACAGTGAGATTGAGATCATTTGACAAGGGTCTTTATGTGGAGATGTAGAGGACGCATGATGACTTGGTTACCTTCCAATAAGCAACACCCGTACCCAGCATGTTCATGAGCTCTCCCAGCACCAAGTGCAAGACTTGGGTGCTGATTGTTACTAGCATCATGGAGAATTTCTGTGAAAATCTTGTAGATCTGTAGTGTGCATTGTTTGAGTCCCTGGCAGGTTTCATCACAGTGGAGAATATGGTCGATCCGGTCTCCATTCATCAGATTGGTGTCTCTCCAGGATGCCCCATGTGGAGGTGAAGAGAGATCCTGGTCAGTGTAAACACTGGTCACCTGATATCAGTGCCTCTGTATCCCTGATGTAGAAATAGATATAATCATTCATCACCTTAGATTACAACAGAGATACTATCCTTAGAGCCTCTGTGTCCCTGATGTGGAAATAGATATAATCATTCATCACCTTAGATTACAACAGAGATATTATCCTTAGAGCCTCTGTGTCCCTGATGTGGAAATAGATATAATCATTCATCACCTTAGATTACAACAGAGATACTATCCTTAGAGCCTCTGTGTCCCTGATGTGGAAATAGATATAATCATTCATCACCTTAGATTACAACAGAGATACTATCCTTAGAGCCTCTGTATCCCTGATGTGGAAATAGATATAATCATTCATCACCTTAGATTACAACAGAGATACTATCCTTAGAGCCTCTGTGTCCCTGATGTGGAAATAGATATAATCATTCATCACCTTAGATTACAACAGAGATACTATCCTTAGAGCCTCTGTGTCCCTGATGTGGAAATAGATATAATCATTCATCACCTTAGATTACAACAGAGATACTATCCTTAGAGCCTCTGTGTCCCTGATGTGGAAATAGATATAATCATTCATCACCTTAGATTACAACAGAGATACTATCCTTAGAGCCTCTGTGTCCCTGATGTGGAAATAGATATAATCATTCATCACCTTAGATTACAACAGAGATATTATCCTTAGAGCCTCTGTGTCCCTGAAGTGGAAATAGATATAATCATTCATCACCTTAGATTACAACAGAGATACTATCCTTAGAGCCTCTGTGTCCCTGATGTGGAAATAGATATAATCATTCATCACCTTAGATTACACACCCAAAAAAAAAAAAAATTAGTTGCATGTCCTTCACAGGACGTAGCAGTCAACCCCAACATTTTTGCTGTTCGTGAATCCTGGGAAAATTTTACATTCAGTAGTTTGCCATTGCTTTCTGAACGACCGGCACCTATACCTTTTTCGAAAAACCAGCACCGCTGTGTTTCGAACTCGGGTATACAGGCTCACAAACCGCGTTCGCAAGACCTTAGCCACGGCGACCGGCCCTTAGCTATGGCGACCGGCTTAGAAATTATTAGATTTAGATTACAACGTTATACGTTTAGATTACAACAGAGATACTAATCTTAGTGCCTCTGTATCCCTGATGTGGAAAATAGATATAATCATTTGTCACCTTAGATTACAACATAGATACTATCCTTAGGTAGGTTTCCCCCGTTTGTTAGGTTAAAATTAGAAGGTAACTATTTTTCATTTTTGTTTATCTTGGGCAGTGTATAAAGAAAACTAGGATTAAGAGGAAGGAAAAACACAAGATGAACAGGTAAGATATTTATGTTGTACACTGAAACAATGTACATGAGTAAGCAAAAAGGTCAAGCTGGCTTTTATCCATGTTGTATCCTCTCCTGTTTTGTTTGTACACTTTAAAGTTTACTCAAACACACACTATTTGTGTAGAAGACACCAGTGTCAGTGTTTTAGTATTGTGCTCCAGATGAGCTGTCAGCATTTCAGAATTGCGCCATGAATGCAGTTGTTGAGAAATCACACAATTTAGACAACAGGATTGACTGGTAAATCAGCCATTTTGTACTTAAAGACTGACTTCTTCCATGATACTTACCTGTGAATCATCTTTGCAGTATACATAGCCCTGAAGAACAGAAGTATCAGGTAGAGCTGATCTTCTGACAGATAATGCAGTCAAAGGTACAGGCAGTCCCATAGCAGATACTGCAGTCAAAGGTACAGGCAGTCCCATAGCAGATACTGCAGTCAAAGGTACAGGCAGTCCCATAGCAGATACTGCAGTCAAAGGTACAGGCAGTCCCATAGCAGATACTGCAGTCAAAGGTACAGGCAGTCCCATAACAGATACTGCAGTCAAAGGTACAGGCAGTCCCATAGCAGATACTGCAGTCAAAGGTACAGGCAGTCCCATAACAGATACTGCAGTCAAAGGTACAGGCAGTCCCATAACAGATACTGCAGTCAAAGGTACAGGCAGTCCCATAACAGATACTGCAGTCAAAGGTACAGGCAGTCCCATAGCAGATACTGCAGTCAAAGGTACAGGCAGTCCCATAACAGATACTGCAGTCAAAGGTACAGGCAGTCCCATAACAGATACTGCAGTCAAAGGTACAGGCAGTCCCATAACAGATACTGCAGTCAAAGGTACAGGCAGTCCCATAGCAGATACTGCAGTCAAAGGTACAGGCAGTCCCATAACAGATACTGCAGTCAAAGGTACAGGCAGTCCCATAACAGATACTGCAGTCAAAGGTACAGGCAGTCCCATAGCAGATACTGCAGTCAAAGGTACAGGCAGTCCCATAGCAGATACTGCAGTCAAAGGTACAGGCAGTCCCATAACAGATACTGCAGTCAAAGGTACAGGCAGTCCCATAACAGATACTGCAGTCAAAGGTACAGGCAGTCCCATAACAGATACTGCAGTCAAAGGTACAGGCAGTCCCATAGCAGATACTGCAGTCAAAGGTACAGGCAGTCCCATAACAGATACTGCAGTCAAAGGTACAGGCAGTCCCATAACAGATACTGCAGTCAAAGGTACAGGCAGTCCCATAACAGATACTGCAGTCAAAGGTACAGGCAGTCCCATAACAGATACTGCAGTCAAAGGTACAGGCAGTCCCATAGCAGATACTGCCATTAGGATATGACCGTTAGTTCTTCACATATTCTAGACTATGACATTTAAGGTGGGCTGGCCAGTTCCCTCCAGTGTTGCCTGGCCTTTCCATACAGTTTCCAGAGAATTCTGAAGACCACTGTCTTGGCAGGCAAGTACACTAAGCATAATATGACCATACTACAGTAGAAGCTACATAATTTCATCTGACCGTACAAATTGTACAGGGCTAATCTGCACACAGTGTGATCCTTTCCGTAGTATACATTGCTATGTACGTACTGTATTTGACAAAGCTGAGTTCCTCTGTTAAAAGATCTGCATCTAGTTTCTAGACACACATTTGAAAACAAACAGAAAGAAATGGAGTGTTGAGACGGATCATTGCATTCCATTTAATTTCATCTTCATCTGACAATGGTATATGCTAGAGATTCACTAACCAATGAAGATGACTCCGTCAAGTATTCTCTTATGACTACAACATTATAAACACTGGATTTCCAAACTGGCATTCACACTTTATGAAGTCTGCTATAATTGAATTATTCCTGTTCTATCTGCTAATGATGTTTTAGAATCAGAAACGTCTCCTGTGTGACACACTTTGCTTTGACAGTCACGTTTGATGTCAGGCCTGAGGATGTGAGATTTAGGTAGCTTGTGTTCATCTCTGATGTGTGTATTGTTCTCACCTGGAATGTGCAAGGCACAGACACAATTAATGTCACCAAATGGCAGTAGAGGCCACCCTCCTCATGCCTAGAACACTGAAGACCAACACTTCACATCCCCACGGCAGCATGTGCTCTGGGACTATCTTTACCTTTCACATTTAGTGAGTCAAGGTAACAGTGAATAGTGTCAACCATCATCATCATGGATGACTGGTGTAGGCGTTCATGCATCTCCACAGACTTCAGTCTTTGCTAGTCTGGTGATATTCCTCCACACCACCCTCCCAGTTCATCCAGTCTCGCTTCTCTCATTCTGCCCCTGCTCTTTGACAGCTGATATTTCCAGTCGTCGCAGTGTTTTCCAATGCCTCGTTTGTTATTACATGACCAAAAAATGTTGTTTGTTGTCTACCTACTTATATTTTTACACAATGTTCTACTTTCATTAGCCTTTTCCATGCATCGTTGTTAGTGACTCTGGAAGTCCAAAGTATTCACAACATTGCTTTTAGAAATTACATTTCAGTTGCCTCCAAGCTGTTCTTGATCTGTTCCTTCATGTTTCACGAACCACTGCCATACACGTATAACAGTTTCTATATAACATTTCAGTTGCCTCCAAGCTGTTCCTGATTTGTTCTTTCATGTCTCATTATTTACTGCCATACAGAAATAACAGGTTCTATTTAACATGTTATCACCCTCTTTTTGACATTCAATGATAGTGACACATTGCATAAGTTTCTTTTCATTGTCTCAAATGCAGATTTTGCATGACCTATAGTGTAAACTATATATTTATATTTAGTATGTCTAGCTAATATAGAGTCCTACTATAAAGTAGTTATATTTAATTAGTCCAGGTAATGTATAGTGCCTACTATCATTATCATCAAGTGCCTTGCCTATTGGCATGGGTGATAATGCTTTTGTACAAATTGTGATCTCCGACGACATGGATCATTTCATGTATTGACTCCCTTCCGTGCCATGACACAAGACTCAAGAATTTTCTTTCGCCATCTTCCTCTTGTCTCTCTTTCCACAAATCTTTCCAGTTATCACATGTTCCAGTTATCTACTTATAATGTGGTCAAAAATTATGACTGCTTCTTTCTTTTGTTTGTGATAAGTTATCTTTGAGACTTAGCCTCCTTCAAAATGTCCAGATTACTCTTTTTGGCTGGCCAAGGAATTTTTTTTCTTATTTACTAATTGTCCAGGATTCACAGCCGTTTGATAAAACTAGTTCTATGTAACATGCAAGTATTCTTTTTCTAACTTACAATGGCAAGGACTTATTGCATAACATGTTCTTCACTTGATAGAGTGCAGTTTTTGTTTGTTCTATTCTGTTCTTTACCTCTGTGATGTATCTTCCATCTGGTATTATCTGTGTGACTAGATATTTGTATTTCTGCACTTGCCCCAAAATAACATAATTTACTATAATTATAGATTTAGGCACAATCTGTTTCTTTGATATCACCTTGATTTGTCTTCCTATTATTTAAGCTAACACCCAATTGTTTACTTTCTACAACTACTGTATCTATAATTTCATTTAGTTCCTTGTGACTTGCTGCTATCAAGACGGTATTATCAACATTACATAAGTTATTTATATTATGTCCACCAACCGGGATCCCTGGCATATTTTCTGTAGACCTCATATGTTCACTGTACAATGAAAACAAATCAGGAGACATTACACAACCTTGTCTGACACATTGAAATGTTCCTAAAAGGTTGTTGATTCTTATAGCAGTTGTTTGCTGCCAATATATGTCTTTATTATTTGCAGTCTTTGCCGTCAGTACTTAGTTTATCTAGTACTTTGTAATTATTTCTTCATGTTTCATATTGTCATATGCTTTTGTGTAGTCTATGAAGTATAAGTACAGATCTGTTTTATTTCTGTAGCTATTTTTAGTAGTCCTGAGAATATACATAGCGTTGTTTGTACCCTTTCCTTCCACAAATCCACACTGTTCATCACTAATTTCTGGTTTAATCATGTGGCTTATTCTTCTCATTATTCTGAGTAACAGCTTTGTCATGTGACTCATAAGACTTATTGTATGATGCTCTTTGCATTCTAAGGCTCCTGGTCTCTTTGGCAGCGCTATAAAATTAGATTTTAATAGGTCACTAGGAATGTATCCACTAGTGTAGATGTTTTTAGAAATTGTGTCAATATTTTGATTCCAAAATCTTTTAGATCCTCAACTCCTCCAATGTAATGTTACCTGGAATGGATGCCTTTCCTTTCTTTATGCAATGTAGCGCATCTTCAACTTCTGCTGCAAGTATTGATGGATCTTCACCATTGTTTGAAATATTTACATCCGGTCTTCTATCATCGTAATCATAACAGCTCTTCCAGATATTCCATCCATCTATTGACTATACGTCTTGTCCCATTAATATTCCACCATTCCTTAATCTTAAACTGTAAGTGGTATTTCGTGTTTTCCTACCTGTTATTGTATTTGTTTGTTTGTTAGCTAGTTAGTCGACAGATCATCCTCATTGCACATCGAACCATTCAGTCCATAAGTGCTCGGATCCCCTCCTCAGCAAATCCCGCAGCTTGTAGTGGCTAACGACGCCAGTTCTGTGTTGGTTTATCAATCTTCTTTGGCTTCCTGCGTAGTGTTCTTGTTTGGCCACCCCTCTTTTAATTTGCTGTTCTCGCAGTCTGGCCATGGTTGTAGATTCACAGTCATCACTTGGTTCACGCAAGAGTCTTACTTCTCGTAGAGCATTCAGAATGTCAGCCTGGTCCATGGCGCGTCCGCCCTCCACAGTCGCCTCACCTGCGAGCTTGTCATCCCGCTCATTTCCTTGGACTCCCGCATGCCCTGGCACGAAGATGAAACTAATCTTTGTCAGCCGAAACCGCTCCAGAGGCAGCAACCATTCTCTTCGGATCGACACCTCCTCTATCCTCTTGATCATGTTCATTGAGTCGCTAAGGAAACATGCCCTAGTGAATGTCTGTGTCTCGAGCCATGTTGTTGCTTTACTTACTGCCATGACTTCCATAGTCAGGCTACTTGTGGTTTCAGTGAAAGCACCAGAGTCCTCCTTCACAATTCTCCCTCCGGCCCGAGCTGTAAAGGCCCATGAGCTTCTCACATGTCGGACGACCGACCCATCTGTGTAGATGACCGCATCACCGTCTAGCGAATTCTCGAAAATCAACGCTTGTACTTCATCCTCCACAGCTGCCGGATTTTCTTGTCTGCATTTTCTATCTAGTTGGATGCAAACTGAAAAGGATGTGCAGAAATCTGTTGGCACTTGCACCCACTCCTCGCCAGGTTCTAAGTCCTCAAGTGAACACACCTGTTGAAGAATGTCTTCGGCTTGACCCATCCACGACCGTCCTCTTTTTAACCTGCTGCCCTTCACCTTCATAATTTCACTATGCAGTGGATGTTGTGTGTTTGCGTTAACTCTGAGGTAGGCGCGTGCCCTGCAAACTTGTATTCTCTCTTCAATGGTTGGAAAATCAAGAAGGTAGCGCATCGCCCTGCATGCTGTATCTCTTGTACATCCAAGAATAATGCGCATAGCTTCATTCTGTATCCTTTCCATCCTTTCTATCTGCTTACGGCTGAGAGTCAGGATTGATATTGCATACTCCAAAACAGACATGACCAGCCCCTCGTACAGAAGACATATTTGTTTGTTGATACATGGAATGTGAGTCTTGTCCATGGTTTGTTCCAGTCTCCATGCATTGTTGATTCAGCTAGACTTTTTTAGCCACTTTGCATTTGTTTACTATTTCTTTGTGTATTCTATTATATTTTTCTTTATCTTACTTTTTCTGTCTTCTTTCATGCATCATCTGCGGAATTTCATCTGTCATCTATTTCTACTATAGAGTATTTATATTTAGTGAGTCCAGGTAATATATAGCACCTACTGTAGAGTATTTATGTTTAGTGAATCCAGGTAATATATAGTGCCTACTATAGAGTATTTATATTTAGTGAATCCAGGTAATATATCATGCCTACTATAGAGTATTTATATTTAGTGAATCCAGGTAATATATCATGCCTACTATAGAGTATATTTAGTGAGTCATGGTAATATATTGCGCCTACTATAGAGTATTTATATTTAGTGAATCCAGGTAATATATGCCGGTCTCTCTGGCCGAGGGGTTACAACACTTTCTCCGTAATCCCATTTATCACGCAGTCTCGTAGCGGGCGAGAACTGGGAGCGGTTCGTCCCCTGCTGGTGACTACTGAGCGTAATCTTGCCAAGAAATCAACATACAGCTGAAAGATGCTGCTGTTGACAGCTAAGTCCTGTAAAAGGATATGCGAAATTTAAAGTAATATATAGCGCCTGCTATAGAGTATTTATATTTAGTGAATCCAGGTAATACATAGTGCATACCATAGAGTATTTATATTTAGTGAGTCATGGTAATTATATAGCGCATACTGTAGGGTATTTATATTTAGTGAGTCATGGTAATATATAGCGCCTACTACAGAGTATTTATATTTAGTGAATCCAGGTAATATATAGTGCCTGCTATAGAGAATTTATATTTAGTGAGTCATGGTAATATATAGTGCCTACTATAGAGTATTTATATTTAGTGAATCCAGGTAATATATAGTGCCTACTATAGAGTATTTATATTCAGTGAATCCAGGTAATATATAGTGCCTACTATAGAGTATTTATATTTAGTGAATCCAGGTAATATATAGTGCCTGCTATAGAGTATTTATATTTAGTGAATCCAGGTAATATATCATGCCTACTATAGAGTATTTATATTTAGTGAATCCAGGTAATATATCATGCCTACTATAGAGTATTTATATTTAGTGAGTCGTAATATATAGTGCCTACTATAGAGTATTTATATTTAGTGAGTCATGGTAATATGTAGTGCTTACTAAAGAGTATTTATATTTAGTAAATCATGGTAATATAAAGTGCCTACTAAAGAGATGCCGGTCTCTCTGGCCGAGGGGTTACAACACTTTCTCTCCATAATCCCGATTATTACGCAGAGTCTCGTAGCGGGCGAGAGCTGGGAGCGGTTCTACCCCCGCTGGTGACTTGCGGGATAACTGAGCCGGCCGCTCAGAAAGCAATGGCAAACTACTGAGCGTAATCTTGCCAAGAAATCAACAGACAGCTGAAAGATGCTGCTGTTGACAGCGATGTCCTGTAAAGGATATGCGAATTAAAAAAAAAAAAAAAAAACAACTAAAGAGATACTATATTTAGTGAGTCTTGGTAACAAGGTGAATACTACACTTGCATCTTGCCATCTTCACAGACAATAGTTTCTTACATTGTGCTTCAAACAAGGCATTATAACTACAACCCATAGCAGTAGTGAATGTAACTGATCAAACCAGTTTGCACGGTAAATGTTCATCCACAATGGATGCATAGAACACATGGTCATTTCCACCATCAAATAAAGATCAATCAATCAATCATCACGCACCATCTGATGTCTCGTCTCATACATTCGGTGTGTGACCTGTTTTCAATCATTTTCTCCATTTTCTTTATTTCATTCCTGATCTTTTCCCTCCATGCAACAATATCTGCGGTAACTTGCTTCCAAGGTGCAATATCAATGCCTGTTTCAGTCATTTCCCGCTTACACACATCTTTGTATCATAGTAGAGGCCGACCCTGAGATCTTTTACCCATCTGTAATTCACCAAAAAAGGTGTCTTTTGGTATTCTACCATCATCCTTCCTCCTAATGTTTCCTATCCATCCAAGTCTACAAAGACTGAGCATGGAACAAACTGTTAAACCACTGATCTTTCCAACACTTCAGTATTTGTGATCTTCTCTAGCCACTTAATACCAAGTATTCTTCGCAGACATCGCATATGACAGTTGTTTAAACGTTTGTCTTGGTGTGAGTAAGTTGACCAGGTTTCACCGCCATAAAGAAGACTACTGCTGACACAGGTTTGAAAGACCAGGACTTTTGTTTTGACAGTAAGCTTCCTGTTCTCCCACACTCTTTTTCTTAACCTGTTCATTGTTGTTGCTGCCTTACCAATCCGGATGTTGATTTCCTGATCTAGGGATAATTTGCTATTTACCACTGATCCTAGATATGTAAAATGGTCTACCATCTCTAGTTCGGCGTCGTCAATAAAGATTGATAGTACCCCATGTGCACCTTGTGACATAATCTGTGTCTTCTTTTTGCTAATTGTTAAACCAAATTCAGAACAAGCATTGGAGAATGCAGATAGTAGACATTGCAATTCTTCCTCAGAGTGGGTCGTAACTGCAGCATCATCTGCGAAAAGCAACTCTCTGATCAGTACCCTCCTAATTTTGGTCTTAGCCTTCAATCTCTGAGCATTGAAGAGGCCACCATCTGAGCGTGAGTGAATGTATATACCACCATCCTGATTGAGTCAAAGTAACATAGTGAATACTATGGTATATTTATATTTTGTGAATTAAGGTAATATAGTGGATTCTGCAGTATATTTATGTTTAGTCAATCAAAGTAACAAAGCCATCCTCATCATCTTCCATTTTGGCCATCAAGCGTCGTGAGGAGGAATAATTTATGTTTAGTACTTAATGGGCGATACAGACAGTGCCATTCCATGTGATTTATACAGTGTCTTTTCTTCTCAGGCGTCCTCTTGCTCTCATGTCAGATCTTCTTTCATGTAGCGCCAGGTGCTACAAACTGATGGTGTTGCATTTTAACGAGATGCCCAAATAATTTGATCATCTGTGTTTCAATATATTTAATATAAAGGTAAAGAACAGATTTGATGCATTGTCCGATCTGGAAATATTATTTCAAGATGTCAGCAACCAGTGGGAAATTTTAAAGAAATCAGTCAGCCAAGCTGCAGAAACAACTATTCCAAAAATGAAGAGTGATGGGACATAAGAAATGGATGACGGAATTCATCTTAAATCTCATGGAAATAAGAAGAAATAACAAAAATAACCATGAAATATATGAAGAGATTCACAAGAAAATTAGGAAATTGTGCGAAGAGGCAAAAGAGGCATGGCTTGAGGAAAATTGCAGTAAAATTTAAAACCAACACAACACCCGGAATAGCAAATTAATGCACAAAAAATAATGACATCACTAACAAAAGAACACACACATCATCAGGTTGCCTAAAAACCAAAGATGGCAAAATCATAACAGAAAAATGTAACATCAATAACATTATATTTGTGGACTATACAGTATCGATTGCAGACAATGAACAGGATCTGCAACATTTAGTAGTTGTGGTTGTTGCACACAGTGATTAACTAGGGTTAGACTTAAATTGTAAGAAGATACAGATTATGGTCATCACTAGGAAGAAAGAAATACTACAATGTAATTTACAGGTAATGGGAATATTCTTAAACAAGTGAATCAGTACAACTATATTTTAACAGTCTTAACATATGATGGGAGGTGCCTTGAAGAGATTAGAAAAAGAATCACCATGACAAAGGTAGCCTTTTGCACCATGGAAATTATACTGACCAATAAATAGATGTCATTTGCAGCGAGAAAAAGAGTTGAAGTGCTACATATAACCTGTACTTTTATATTGAAAGGCAGACGCAGGCAATGAGCAGACAAGCTGAAAAACATCTAATGGCTGTGGAAATGTGGTTTCAGAGGAAAATGCAAAGAATACCATCGACATACAGAAAAACCATTGACCAAGTCCTACAAGAAACAAATGAAAACTGTAAACTGATTAGAGAAATTAGATGTAGATGGTCAAAATATTTTTGATGCATTATGAGAAGAAATAAATTGCAGAACTTGGTGACAACTGGCCAAAAGCTTAATGTAATTAGACAGCAGCAGAGAAGGGTACTAATCACCACATAACATCATCCTGTGATTTATTATATGTTACATCTTCACACTCAAATAGGATTGCTGATTACAGAATGTCCAACTGATAATGGATAAAAAATAACTGAAACAACAATTACAAGCACACCAGAAAGTTCTTCAAATCTAAAATGAGTCATTAAGTTGTTCAACAAGCCAGAAGTCAAGACTGGCTATGGACTCTGTATCTTTTGTTCCCTTCCTCAAAACACACAAGCTTCCCCCATGTCAGATCAGAATGTGTTGGTAGCTGAACCACTTTCAAGTCAATGTTGACTGACTTCATTGGATGGGCTGTTCTCTGTCAGTATGTCATTACCGGTGTCTGATTGTCTAACTAGGGAGTTAGGTTAAATGTCTTGCTGACCTGGCAGACTTGTTTGTCTACATACAATGAGATTACTTAGTTAGCTCATTCAGACCAAAGCAATTTAAAGTAAATTGACACTTACTGACTTTTGTAGAAGTGAAGAAGTGATTAGAGGTAAAAGAACATGGTATGTCACAAGCCATGTCAAGAGTTCTCCGGCAATTTATATTTGCTGTATTTTGAGTAGTAATTTGTGCAAGACATTGTTTGTTCTGTGTACCTAGAGACTGTTGGTTATCTGTTGAGTCCTATGTTGTGTTCACCCCCTTCCACTCAGATCCTAATCAACCGTTTGTTAACTAATTGGCCCCACTGTCCTCATTTCAAAACTTGGCTACGCTTGTGTTTGTGCACAAGCTCTGTTTTATTTGCCAGCAGACCAGTAAACATTAAAGAATTGTTTGGATGTTGATAGTTCAGAAAACAGCAGTAAAACTAAATGCCAACAATGCACTTTTGTATTATTGGAGCTCATCTGAGTAACAAAGAATAGTGACACCATACACAATCTACCAAGTGTGTCAATCTACCAAGTGTGTCACATTCATATGAAAACAAAACATACTGAGACTGTTGAAGGGTGACATCGCGAACATTGATCACTCATGATATCAGCATTGAACATGATGATGTCGAGACCAGTCAGTTATTACACGTTGCATATGTTGTTTGTCTTGTTTGTTTTCCCAGCCTTTATTGAAAACTCACCATATCAGTTTTGGTTCTGGTAAACATCATCTAATGGTAAAACATATTTACATTATCTAGTGGTATAACATATGCCCATCATCAATTGGTAAAACATATTTACATCATGAAGTGGTAAAACATATGCCCATCATCTAGTGGTAAAACATACTTACATAATCTAGTGGTAAAACATATTTACATAATCTAGTGGTAAAACATATTTACATAATCTAGTGGTAAAACATATTTACATAATCTAGTGGTAAAACCTATTTACATAATCTAGTGTAAAACATATTTGCATCATCCAGTGGCAAAACTAGTGACACAGTGAAAGAAATTAAACGACGACTATCAATTGCTCTTCAAAGACTAAAACAAATGAATACATTATGGAGTGGGACAGACAGAACTACAAAAATTAAATTTTTAAGAGCATGCATCTTTCCCATTGTAACATACACCTGTGAGACCAGGACACTTACTAAACAAGCTGAATAGCGCATAATGCCTTTGAGTATAAATGTTATAGACAGGTTCTAAGAATATCTTGGGTAAAGAAAAGAACAAATGCATCCATACTTCAAGAGCTGAATATTGAAGAGGGTTGGCTATTAAAGACGATAAAACAAAGAAAATAGATATATTTTGGTCACTTGAAACGTCATGAGAGTTTGGAGAGAACAATAATGGAGGGGTATATGCCTGGGAAAAGAGGAAGAGGAAGGCCAAAGAGAAGATGGGTGCAGGATGTGGCGGATGATCTCGAGATGGGTGTATCAGACGCAGGACATCTTGCTTGTGATCAAGAAGTTTTCAAAAGGTTGTTATGAGAGCTAGGTTCTGCAAAGGACATGCTACTGAATGAATGAATGGCAAAACATTTAGTCATCAAATGGTTAAACATATTTCCATCATCAATTGGTAAAACATATTTACATCATCTAGTGGTAAAACATATTTACATCATCTAGTGGTAAAACATATTTACATCATCAATTGGTAAAACATATTTTCATCATCTAGTGGTAAAGCATATTTACATCATCAATTGGTAAAGCATATTTACATCATCTAGTGGTAAAACATATTTACATCATCTAGTGGTAAAACATATTTACATCATCAATTGGTAAAACATATTTACACCATCTAGTGGTAAAACATATTTACATCATCTAGTGGTAAAACATATTTACATCATCTAGTGGAAAAACATATTTACATCATCAAATGGTAAAACATAGTTACGTCATCTTGTGGTAAAACATATTTACATCATTTAATGATAAATATATTTCATATTTGTTTCAGTATTTACATCATCTAATGGTGAAACATATTTACATCAACAAATGGTAAAACATATTTCATCCTCATTTAGAACAGTGGTTCTCAACCTTTTTTGGCCTGTGCCCCCCTTCACCATATTTTCAGAACATCATTCCCCCCTTTTGTATTTCCACCCTAAACCCCCCTCCCCCGCCCCTACACAGTATAGTAATAATGGAAGCTAAATTTAGTAGCACATCCTAAAACAAGTCTAGACGTCTACATAACCCACCCCCCCCCCCCCCCCCCCCACATCTCCACACGTCTACATCCACATGTCGACATAACCCCCCCCCCCCCCCCCCCCCCCCAACAAACGGTAAAACATATTTCATCTTCATTTAGAGCAGTTGTTCTCAACCTTTTTTATTTGGCCCATGCCCCCCTTCACCATATTTTCAGAGTGTCATTCCCCCCTTTTGTGTTTCCACCCTGTGCGGCTGGTCTGGTTCGCTAGATCAGTTCCGCGTCTAGCGTTCGTTGTCTCGGATGGCTGTGTGAGGTGCACCAAAATGGGATCTTCCCAGCCAACGTGAGTTAGCGAGGCAGGCGTTTCAAGAATGTAACCGCATCGTGCAGCCAGGGTCGTGGTTTGAGCGGGCAAAAGAGCAAAATTTGTACGACCGTTCGACAAAGTCTCGATAAGCGCCCACTCTCTCTCGATGAGTAGTGGGCCTGCAGTCAGTAAGCTGGTATAGCTTTTATTTTCGGTCAGTCCTGCCGGCGTAGCTTGAAAGCTCGTCGGTAGGCGTCCAGTGGTTTTGCATGTATCACCTTGTACCGGGAGGGCGCGCTTTAGCGATGCTACTCTTGGCTTGCGTGTGCGTGAATAGTCCGTCTGTCCGATAGATATCTGGTTGATCCTGCCAGTAGTCATATGCTTGTCTCAGCTTAAGCGATGCTACTCTAGGCTTGCGTGTGCATGAACGTCTGTCCGGTCAGTCGCCATGTGCACATTTACGCTGGAGAGGCTCAACCGTAAATCGGGAGATCTGCTCGCAACTTAGACGAGCAGTAACTCCTGTGGGCAGTTTCTCGCCTCATGCTTGTGTGTGGTCTGTTCTGGCGGTCAGTCCGTCTTCGGTGAAGGAAATCGTGTTGATCCTAAAAGTAATCATACACTCATTGCTGGTCGCTACGTTTGTCTTAAAACTGAAAATTAAAGGAATTGACGGAAGGGCCCGAGGTTCCCGAGAGCCAATATAAACAGGGATAACTGGCCGTGGCAGTCTAACGTCCACTGCATCTGTGTCCGTCTTACAGTCGTCTTGCCATGCTCGCCACTGGAGCCAGACGGACACAGACGAGGGAGCGGGGGCGAAGGTTTTGCGTGACCACTTTCTCGCTATACAAAACCAAAGCGCAAGTCATTCGTTCCTCATCAAATCAAGATGTAGTGTAATGAATGGTCATCGTCAATGAATGATCAACGTCATTCATGATGGACGAACATCGTTTCCACCCTAAATCCCCCCTCCCCCGCCACTACATAATATACATAATAATGGAAGCTAAATTTAGTAGCACATACTAAAACAAGTCTAGACGTCTACATAAAACGTGATTTGCGGGTCTACTTACGTTATAAAATGAATTTCAGAAGGGTGAGACGTATAGGTGGGGTAGCGGGGTAGGAGTATCCCCTATCAAAGGAGAAGTAAGGCGCCTCCTTCCCTCTGCTAGCCTACCGGACACCCTTGGGCAAGGTGGATTACCCGTTTAGCCCCCCCCCCCCCCCCCCTCCCCGATCAGGGTTACGTGAAGCCATGGGTGCAGGTGGTGGATGAAGATTGGGAGCAGCCGACAGATAGTTGTAGGTTATGGTCTCCACCTTCACGACGGTAGGCAGAGGATCTCTTTTTTAAGGAGACAATGGCTACAGTCACTGACCAGTATGGTCACTGCTAGGAAGGAAAGCAATGGCAAACTACCTTCTTTACAGATGCCAAGAAAATCATGTTGTGTGGACTCATCGATAATCAGAGAAACGGCTTATATGGGTGCTCCATACGAGCAGCCTCGCCCGGTAGGGATAGTAATGCGCACCAGGTGACTCCAGACCATCAACAGGCTACTAGGTGCAAAAGATTAATAATATTGAAAACAGGAACTTGGAATGTTAGAACAATGAATGCAGATGGAAAATTAGAAAACATCAAAAAAGAAATGGAGAGAGAGAAGATTAACATATTAGGAATATCGGAAATGAGATGGAAGGGAGCAGGGATAAGGACAGGAGAGGATTGTAAAATTATTTACACTGGGGGAGGAGAACAGCAAAGAGGTGTAGCCATTATATTAGATAAGCAAACATCAAATTCTGTCAAAGGACATCAGACTGTCAGACAGAGTTCTATTAGTAAAATGAAACGGAAGACCTTTTAAAATAAATGTCATTCAAGTATATGCCCCAACAAGTGAATGCAGTGAAGAAAGTATAGAGGAATTTTATAATGACATGGAGTCTGCTTTGAAGAACTGTAAAAAAATCAGAAATAAATAATATCATAATGGGTGATTTCAACGCAAAAATAGGAACGCAAAGCGATGGATGCAGTGTAGGCAACCATGGTTTGGGAGAGAGAAATGAAAGAGGATACAGACTTGTAGAATGGGCAAAAGAACAAGAAATGGTTGTAGGAAACACCTGGTTTAAACAGCATCCTAGAAGATTATGGACATGGAGGAGTCCAGACAGCAGGATTAAAAACCAGATAGATTACATCCTGATTAGCAAAAGGTTTCGAAATGCGTTAACAGTTGTAAAAACAGTTCCAAATGCAGACTGTTACAGTGATCACAGATTAATTACAGGCACATTGAGGGTAAAGTTAAAGAAAGTCAAGTATACAGCAGGAAATCCTAAATATGACTTGTGCAAATTGAAAACCGACAAAGAAATACAAGATAATTTTAACATAGAAGTAAAGAACAAATTTGATTTATTGTCTGATCTAGAGATCCTATTTCAAGATGTAGATGATCAATGGGAAATGCTGAAGAATTCTATCAGTTGTGCAGCAGAAAAAACTATTCCAAAAGTAAAGAAAGTGGGCCGTAAGATGTGGATGACTGAAGAAATTTTACAACTAATGGAAACAAGAAGACAGAACAAAAATTATCCTGCCAGATATGAAAAAATTCACAGAAAAGTCAGAACCTTATGTAAGGAGGCGAAAGAAACATGGCTTGAGAAAAATTGCAGAGAAATTGAAAAACAACACAACAGTAAAAATGCGAAACTAATGCACAAAAGAATTCAGGAGCTTAATAATCAAAGAACACATACATCAGCAGGCTACCTAAAGACAAAAGATGGAATAATCATAATAGAAAAAGATAAGATTTTACATGTATGGTCAGATTATATGAAAAACCTTTATGATGACAACAGAGAAGAACAGTGTAATATTCAAAATAATGAAGGACCATCAATTCTGAAGATGGAGGTTCAGAATGCTCTTAACCATATGAAATCTGACTGTTAGGACAGCATCACAACAGAAATGATTAATGTTTTAGGAGAATTTTGAATAGACCAGACTGCTGAATACAATATATGAAACTGGAAATATACCTCATGAATTATGTAACTATTTATTGCAATCCCAAAGAAATCAGGAACCTTGGAATGTGATCAACATAGAACAATTAGTATAATGAGTCACATCAGGAAGATTTTGCTAAGAATTATCACGCAAAGAGTTAGGAAGAAAATACAACCTGAAATAGGAGAAGAACAATGTAGGTTTGTAGAAGGCAAGGGTACAGTAAATGCTGTGTATATACTGAGAGCAGTAATTGAACGTTCTATAGAAGTAAACAAAGATCTACACCTTTGCTTTATTGACTACACAAAGGCTTTCGATAAAGTCAGACATGATAGGGATGCTTGAAGATCTACAAATTGATGGAATCAGACTTGTAAAATATATTGGAAACAAGCTGCCATACGAATTGATAATGAAGTAGGTCAATATCAGCCTATTAAGAGAGGTGCGAGACAGGGATGTGTAATGTCTCCAGATCTATTTTCCCTGTACAGTAAAAATATTTTCAGAAATATAGAAGGAATCAACATTGGGGGACGATGCATGAATAACATTAGATATACAGATGATACAGTCTTGATTGCAGACAATGAACAGGACCTGCAACATTTAGTAGATGCGGTTGTTACACACAGTGAACAACTTGGGTTAGGATTAAATTGTAAAAATACACAGATTATGGTCGTCACTAGGAAGAACGAAATACCACAATGTAATATACAAGTAAATGGGAATATTCTTCAACAAGTGAATAGGTACAATTATCTCGGAACAGTCATAACATCTGATGGGAAAGGCCTTGAAGAGATTAGAACAAGAATCGCCATGGCAAAAGAAGCCTTTAGCAAGATGAAAAACATACTGACCAATAAAAAGGTGTCAATTGAAACGAGAAAAAGAGTATTGAGATGCTACATAGAACCTGTACTTTTATATGGATGTGAAGCTTGGACAATGAGCAGTCAGGCTGAAAAACATCTGATGGCTGTGGAAATGTGGTTTCTGAGGAAAATGCAAAGATTACCATGGACAGCCAGAAAGACCAATGAACAAGTCCTTCAAGAAACAAATGAAGATCGTAAACTGATTGGAGACATTAGGCGTAGACAGTCACAATTTTTTGGGCATGTTATGAGAAGAAATGATTTGGAGAACTTGGTGACACTGGTAAGATCGAGGGGAACAGACCAAGGGGAAGATGCTAGAAGCAAGTACCTGGATGGCTTGGCCTTGTGGCATGGTCGAGACAGAAATGCGGAGCTGATCCACGACTCTGGTGATCGAGTGAGATGGCAGAACATGACCGCCCACGCTTACCGGCATGGCACATGATGAATGGATGGAGTTTGTCATTGATTTCTGAACATAAAGTCGATGTTTAAGTCTCACTGACCAGGGAACAAGCACATTAAACCTCATGAAACACTGACCTCTTTCCCAGTTAGGGAACATTAAATATGTGTAATCGGGCATTACATCAGTGGTAAGCAATGAATCTGTGTAAACGAAGATAAATGATGTTATTCATGCATCGACCCCCAATGTTGATTTCTTCTATATTTCTGAAAATATTTTTACTGTACAGGGAAAATAGATCTGGAGACATTACACATCCCTGTCTCGCACCTCTCTTAATAGGCTGATATTGACCTACTTCATTATCAATTCGTATGGCAGCTAGTTTCCAATATATGTTTTTTACAAGTCTGATTCCATCAGTTTGTAGATCTTCAAGCATCCCTATCATGTCGACATGTCTGACTTTATTGAAAGCCTTTGTGTAGTCTATAAAGCAAAGGTGTAGATCTTTGTTTACTTCTATAGAATGTTCAATTACTGCTCTCAGTGTATACACAGCATTTACTGTACCCTTGCCTTCTACAAACCTACATTGTTCTTCTCCTATTTCAGGTTGTATTTTCTTCCTAACTCTTTGCATGATAATTCTTAGCAAAATCTTCCTGATGTGACTCATTATACTAATTGTTCTATGTTGATCACATTCCAAGGTTCCTGATTTCTTTGGGATTGCAATAAATACAGTTACATAATTCATGAGGTATATTTCCAGTTTCATATATTGTATTCAGCAGTCTGGTCTATTCCATATTCTTCTAAAGCAGGGGTGGCCAACACGAGGCCCGCGGACTGCATGCGGCCCGCCGGGAGTCATGTTGTGGCCCGTGGAGTGGGAAACGATGATGTGGTCGAAGCTGTAGCACGCTTGCTTGTTTACTTTAATTAACAAAAAATTTTTTTTTAAATTAAGTGTGTGGCCTGGCAAGACATATTATTTCTGAAATTTGGCCCACCTGCTGAAAAAGTTGGCTACCCCTGTTCTAAAGCATTAATCATTTCTGTTGTGATGCTAGTCCTAACCGGGGGTCTTGTCAGATTTCATATGGTTAAGAGCATTCTGAATCTCCATCTTCAGAATTGATGGTCCTTCATTATTATTTTGAATATTATACTGTTCTTCTCTGTTATCATCATAAAGGTTTTTCATATAATCTGACCATACATGTAAAATCTTATCTTTTTCTATTATGATTGTTCCATCTTTTGTCTTTAGGCAGCCTGCTGATGTACGTGTTCTTTGATTATTAAGCTCCTGAATTATTTTGTGCATTAGTTTAGTATTAATGACAAACTACTGAATGTAAAATTGCCTAGTAAGTCAATCTGACGTTGGGGCTGATTGCAGTGTCCTGCAAAGGACATGCAACATTTGTTTAAAATTTGGGAGTATTACCAACTCACTGTACTGTAACATTTGATGTAAGTGGCAGGGTTAGAGTGACACATCTATGCGTGAATATGGTTACTGGACTGGATGATTACAAATAATGAAATCAATTGAGAATAAATGCCTCTTCCACGGAAAATACAACTAAACATATGGACATGTCTGCGACGTAGTTGTACTAGTTCTGCACCAAGTCACTCACCAGATGTTTATCAATGATTCTATTCATGGGGGATGAGTTGAGTTGACTCAAGAACTGATATCACAGCACTCGGGACATTCCCATACATGCTCCGTCCTCATCTTCAACAGCCGGCAAATTTTCTCAATACTAATGGTGCCAGTAGTAGTCTGATTGTGTGTGCCATCTGGCCTTTCCTCTGAGTTTTATGTGTCGGCCACCTCCTCTGTCACTCCCCCCTGCAGCACCATTCTCTCCAAGCCGTGATGATCTACCTGTTCTTCAGCACTAAACACACGATTCCAAAGGACCCCAACCACATCTGCCTTAATCATGCATCAATACCCCACCAAGCGGTGCAGACCCAGTCAATCTGTCCGCCTGCTCATTTCCCACCACACCATCATATCCTGGGGAAAAAATCCAACAGATGCTCTCTATTTTTGATTGTTGAATGGAAGCTTACCACTCTGCCCAAAGCATGTCTTCACCTTTCACATCATACTTTGTGAGTCTGTTAAAATCACGTCAAACGTGCAGTTTATCTTCCAGCCTGTGGAGATCTTTCGTGACTGCCTCCACCTCCTTTCTCAGACTAGATATTGTGGAATCATATGCCAGGCTCTCTTGTACTCAACACCAACTTTCACCATGAATCCACAGGCTCTTCTTTTACACCGCCTGGTCACGAATTATTGTGGTTCAATTGTTGCATCTCCCATTCAGTGCTGCCTGCTGGCCAATCCCTGCATTTCCAATCCAATGTTATTATTGCCCTTCACAGGTCTGACTATTCAACTGGCATTCTGATCCATCTCCTCTCCCAATGTTCTCAAGCATGCACACTTCTCTGATTGTGTCCTCTGCTTGAGTCATCCATGATGTTCTTCTGATCAGCCTGTGGCCCTTAACTATGTCCAGGGCTTCATGCAGGGGGTGTTCCATGTCTGCAGCCACTCGGAGATATAATTTAGTCTACAGTACTATGAGCTTGTCTGCAATCGTAGGTAAGGCTAGGATGTTTGGCATACACACTACTGGTATGTCACTTGTGCATCCCACTATTACCCACATAGCTTTAATCTGTGTGCAGTCTAGTTTCACCAGCTGACTCTTAGACACTGTATAGTCCCAATCCATACTCAGTACCTGAGAGAATGAGATGTTGGGTGGTTCCCAGGTACTTCAGTTTACTCTCTCTGTTAACATGTCTGTCAATTATTGTAAGACTTGGGACGTCAGCCTTAACATTCCTATTGTCCAGATAGCACCATAACACAGACACCTTATGTTAATGACAGTTCACATTTCTGTACATCAGTCAGTCACTTTGTTTACTATAACTCTTGTGCTATTTGCATCAAGCCACTCCCCTGCCCATACGCAAGGACATCATTGCAAATGCCAGCATCCTTCCAGTAGCTGGTACTTTAAAGCTTGCAATCTTGCTTGCATATACATTGAATGGTACAGGTGATATTGCAGATCCCTGTGGTAGTCACGGGGTAATTATGTACGGCTGCGAGGTCCATGAACCTAGGCGGAGAGCAACCGTATTGATGGGAGACTTATCTTTGCTCCATCTGTCCCATCTAGTTGTTACATTAACATATCAACCCCCAGTCGTGACATTAACTCCATCTATTTCTTCTTAGACTTGTAAAAAACATATATTGGAAACAACAAGCTGCCATAAGAGTTGATAATGAAGTAAGCCAATATCAGCCTATTAAAAGGGGTGTGAGACAGGGATGTGTAATGTCTCCAGATCTGTTTTCCCTGTACAGTGAAAGTATTTTCAGAAATATTGAAGACTAGCTGACCCTGCCCGGCTTCGCCCAGTCCCTGGTGGGAAGCATCTCATTTAATTCATATAAGTAGTCATATAAGTTCCCGTTCCCGTTACCGACTATCTGTCTGTCTGTCTGTCTGTCTGTCTGTCTGTCTGACCCGGCCCGACATCGCCCAGCTCCTGGTGTGAAGCATCTCATTTAATTTATATAAGTAGTCATATAAGTTCCTGTTCCCGACTGTCTATCTGTCTGTCTGTCTATCTGTCTGCCTGACCCTGTCCGGCTTCATTAAATTCATACAACAAAAAAAAATGTAACTTAAAAGAACGTTCTACCACACACCATCCATTATTTTTAATGAAAACTCTTTCTAATCACCTGCATGACTACAGTAACTTCTTAAGCAAAAAAAGATGAGTTACAATGTTATGCATTGTGCATCATTTTTATGAAAACTTTGAAAATGCCTTACAGATTGTATCATTATTTATTATAACTCATATGCCGGTACATAACTATGGACAAAGAGTTTATAAATCTTTGAAAACGATGCCACAATATGACTATAAGTTATACAGAAAAGTTATGCCCCTTGAAATAACTTTTACAGAGTTAGGTCCCCTGAGATATATGAAATTATGATGAAAAATGAAATAATACTGAGTAAGCAGGCGATTTCACACTAACAAAATATCACAGTTGTCAGCGCTGGATTGAAAGGAAGGCGTGTAGAAAATTTCATCTCAATCGGATGGGCCGTTCGCGAACAAATAAAGGCCATACATACATACAGACAGAGATACGCACATCCTAATTTATATATAAGATATGGAAGGAATCAACATTGGGGGTCGATGCATCAATAACATTAGATATGCAGATGATACAGTCTTGATTGCAGACAATGAACAGGACCTGCAAAATTTAGTAGATGGGATTGTTACACACAGTGAACAACTAGGGTTAGAATTAAATTGTAAAAAGACACAGATTATGGTCGTCACTAGGAAGGACGAAATACCACAATGTAATATACAAGTAAATGGGAATATTCTTCAACAAGTGAGCAGGTACAATTATCTCGGAACAGTAATAACATCTGATGGGAGATGCCTTGAAGAGATTAGAACAAGAATCGCCATGGCAAAAGTAGCCTTTAGCAAGATGAAAAACATATTGACCAATAAAAAGATGTCAATTGAAACGAGAAAAAGAGTGTTGAGATGCTACATTGAACCTGTACTTTTGTATGGATGTGAAGCGTGGACAATGAGCAGTCAGGCTGAAAAACATATGATGGCTGTAGAGATGTGGTTTCTGAGGAAAATGCAAAGAATACCATGGACAGCCAGAAAGACCAATGAACAAGTCCTTCAAGAAACAAATGAAGATCGTAAATTGATTAGAGAAATTAGACGTAGACAGTCAAAATTTTTTGGGCATGTTATGAGAAGAAATGGATTGGAGAATTTGGTGACAACTGGTAAGATCAAGGGGAAGACCTAGAAGCAAGTACCTGGATAGCTTGGCCTTGTGGCATGGTCGAGACAGAAACACGGAGCTGATCCACGACTCTGGTGATCGAGTGAGATGGCAGAACATGACCGCCCACGCTTACCGGCATGGCACATGATGGATGGATGGATTTCTTACTCCTTTACTCATATGGACACACATAATTACTTTATCATTACTGCATGGGATATAAAGAGCTAAACTATAAACTGTCAGAAACAGAAGAGTTCATTAATGGGAAAAGGCTAAACTGTGTAGGTAGCTTTGGATTGTTAGGCATAACACACACACTTGAAATCATTTTTCCATGAAAAAAGCGCTACCCTTAGACAAACAAACACGAGTATTAACAGAGTGCAAAAGCTAAGTGAAACGTTCATGAGTATAATTAAGTAATACGTTAACACAGAGATACTAGATTTTGAAGGCAAAAAAGTATGAAGAATACATGAATAGATTGTAAATACAAACATTGATCAGTTACCTACTGTCAGCCAAGCAGGAAAGGTGTTTGGAAATATGCCAAGTGTGCCCCCTTCATTGTGTACATCACTGCAGGATCATTACCTGCTGTATTTGTTGAGCTGCTTACCATAAGGACATGCACTTGTGCTTATTGATGTGCTAACATTGTCTGTTCATGTGAATATATATTGACAGATTTGTGAAGTTGTGCAGCATGCAGCACATGATTGCTTGTTATCTTCCTCTGTATGGATGGTGGTTGTCATTGGTGTCTGGTTTTGATTAGTCTGTTGATGTGTAGGTGGATGTAGGTGCAGTAAGATATTTTGGAAGGATGGATTTTGATCAAACGATTGTTGAACACACGGGCAGACAGGTTGTCTGGAAGAGTAAATGTGCTATGTAACAAAATACATTATTGTAGTGAAATATGACAGAATCACTAAGGTTAAGCTTGTGGAGAGAACTAAACAAATTCCAACGTAGAAAGAGATGAGGAAAAGATGCTGGTGCTGGATTGGACACACATTGATAAAATTCGTTAATACTAGAGGGTAAAAGGCAAAAGAAAAAGAAATATTGTTTATGTGCTTTGTGATGACAGTCTGTTTCTGCAGGTGTTTCAGCCTGTGAAAGAGTCTCCTGTCTGTGTCAGTGTCTCAGTGTCACCAATCTCTCCTCCAAGTGAGCATGTGATGACAGTCTGTTGCTGCAGGTGTTTCAGCCTGTGAATGAGTCTCCTGTCTGTGCCAGTTTCTCAGTGTCACCAATCTCTCCTCCAAGTGAGCATGTGATGACAGTCTGTTTCTGCAGGTGTTTCAGCCTGTGAACGAGTCTCCTGTCTGTGTCAGTGTCTCAGTGTCACCAATCTCTCCTCCAAGTGAGCATGTGATGACAGTCTGTTGCTGCAGGTGTTTCAGCCTGTGAATGAGTCTCCTGTCTGTGTCAGTGTCTCAGTGTCACCAATCTCTCCTCCATGTGAGCATGTGATGACAGTCTGTTTCTGCAGGTGTTTCAGCCTGTGAATGAGTCTCCTGTCTGTCAGTGTCTCAGTGTCACCAGTCTCTCCTCCAAGTGAGCATGTGATGACAGTCTGTTGCTGCAGGTGTTTCAGCCTGTGAATGAGTCTCCTGTCTGTGTCAGTGTCTCAGTGTCACCAATCTCTCCTCCAAGTGAGTATGTGATGACAGTATGTTTCTGCAGGTGTTTCAGCCTGTGAATGAGTCTCCCCTCTGTGTCTGTCTCAGTGTCAGTCTCTCCACCAAGTGAGCATGTGATGACAGTCTGTTGCTGCAGGTGTTTCAGCCTGTGAACGAGTCTCCTGTCTGTGTCAGTGTCTCAGTGTCACCAATCTCTCCTCCAAGTGAGCATGTGATGACAGTCTGTTGCTGCAGGTGTTTCAGCCTGTGAATGAGTCTCCTGTCTGTGTCAGTGTCTCAGTGTCACCAATCTCTCCTCCATGTGAGCATGTGATGACAGTCTGTTTCTGCAGGTGTTTCAGCCTGTGAACAAGTCTCCTGTCTGTGTCAGTGTCTCAGTGTCACCAATCTCTCCTCCATGTGAGCATGTGATGACAGTCTGTTTCTGCAGGTGTTTCAGCCTGTGAACGAGTCTCCTGTCTGTGTCAGTGTCTCAGTGTCACCAATCTCTCCTCCATGTGAGCATGTGATGACAGTCTGTTTCTGCAGGTGTTTCAGTCTGTGAACGAGTCTCCTGTCTGTGCCAGTGTCTCAGTGTCACCAATCTCTCCTCCAAGTGAGCATGTGATGACAGTCTGTTTCTGCAGGTGTTTCAGCCTGTGAACGAGTCTCCTGTCTGTGTCAGTGTCTCAGTGTCACCAGTCTCTCCTCCAAGTGAGTATGTGATGACAGTCTGTTTCTGCAGGTGTTTCAGCCTGTGAACGAGTCTCCTGTCTGTGTCAGTGTCTCAGTGTCACCAATCTCTCCTCCAAGTGAGTATGTGATGACAGTCTGTTTCTGCAGGTGTTTCAGCCTGTGAATGAGTCTCTGTCAGTGTCTCAGTGTCACCAGTCTCTCCTCCAAGTGAGCATGTGATGACAGTCTGTTTCTGCAGGTGTTTCAGCCTGTGAATGAGTCTCCTGTCTGTGTCAGTGTCTCAGTGTCACCAATCTCTCCTCCAAGTGAGCATGTGATGTCAGTCTGTTTCTGCAGGTGTTTCAGCCTGTGAATGAGTCTCCTGTCTGTGTCAGTGTCTCAGTGTCACCAATCTCCTCCATGTGAGTATGTGATGACAGTCTGTTTCTGCAGGTGTTTCAGCCTGTGAATGAGTCTCCTGTCTGTGTCAGTGTCTCAGTGTCACCAATCTCTCCTCCAAGTGAGCATGTGATGACAATCTGTTTCTGCAGGTGTTTCAGCCTGTGAATGAGTCTCCTGTCTGTGTCAGTGTATCAGTGTCACCAATCTCTCCTCCAAGTGAGCATGTGATGACAGTCTGTTTCTGCAGGTGTTTCAGCCTGTGATCGACTCTCCTGTCTGTGTCAGTGTCTCAGTGTCACCAGTCTCTCCTCCAAGTGAGCATGTGATGACAGTCTGTTGCTGCAGGTGTTTCAGCCTGTGAATGAGTCTCTGTCAGTGTCTCAGTGTCACCAGTCTCTCCTCCAAGTGAGCATGTGATGACAGTCTGTTTCTGCAGGTGTTTCAGCCTGTGAATGAGTCTCCTGTCTGTGTCAGTGTATCAGTGTCACCAATCTCTCCTCCAAGTGAGTATGTGATGACAGTCTGTTGCTGCAGGTGTTTCAGCCTGTGAATGAGTCTCCTGTCTGTGTCAGTGTCTCAGTGTCACCAATCTCTCCTCCAAGTGAGCATGTGATGACAGTCTGTTTCTGCAGGTGTTTCAGCCTGTGAATGAGTCTCCTGTCTGTCAGTGTCTCAGTGTCACCAGTCTCTCCTCCAAGTGAGCATGTGATGACAGTCTGTTGCTGCAGGTGTTTCAGCCTGTGAATGAGTCTCCTGTCTGTCAGTGTCTCAGTGTCACCAGTCTCTCCTCCAAGTGAGCATGTGATGACAGTCTGTTGCTGCAGGTGTTTCAGCCTGTGAATGAGTCTCCTGTCTGTGTCAGTGTCTCAGTGTCACCAATCTCTCCTCCAAGTGAGCATGTGATGACAGTCTGTTTCTGCAGGTGTTTCAGCCTGTGAATTAGTCTCCTGTCTGTGTCAGTGTATCAGTGTCACCAATCTCTCCTCCAAGTGAGCATGTGATGACAGTCTGTTGCTGCAGGTGTTTCAGCCTGTGAATGAGTCTCCTGTCTGTGTCAATGTCTCAGTGTCACCAATCTCTCCTCCAAGTGAGCATGTGATGACAGTCTGTTGCTGCAGGTGTTTCAGCATGTGAACGAGTCTCCTGTCTGTGTCAGTGTCTCAGTGTCACCAATCTCCTCCATGTGAGTATGTGATGACAGTCTGTTTCTGCAGGTGTTTCAGCCTGTGAATGAGTCTCCTGTCTGTGTCAGTGTCTCAGTGTCATTAATCTCTCCTCCATGTGAGCATGTGATGACAGTCTGTTGCTGCAGGTGTTTCAGCCTGTGAATGAGTCTCCTGTCTGTGTCAGTGTCTCAGTGTCACCAGTCTCTCCTCCATGTGAGTATGTGATGACAGTCTGTTGCTGCAGGTGTTTCAGCATGTGAACGAGTCTCCTGTCTGTGTCAGTGTCTCAGTGTCACCAATCTCCTCCATGTGAGTATGTGATGACAGTCTGTTTCTGCAGGTGTTTCAGCCTGTGAATGAGTCTCCTGTCAGTGTCTCAGTGTCACCAGTCTCTCCTCCATGTGAGTATGTGATGACAGTCTGTTGCTGCAGGTGTTTCAGCCTGTGAATGAGTCTCCTGTCTGTGCCAGTGTCTCAGTGTCACCAATCTCTCCTCCAAGTGAGCATGTGATGACAGTCTGTTTCTGCAGGTGTTTCAGCCTGTGAATGAGTCTCCTGTCTGTGCCAGTGTCTCAGTGTCACCAATCTCTCATCCAAGTGAGCATGTGATGACAGTCTGTTTCTGCAGGTGTTTCAGCCTGTGAATGAGTCTCCTGTCTGTGTCAGTGTATCAGTGTCACCAATCTCTCCTCCAAGTGAGCATGTGATGACAGTCTGTTTCTGCAGGTGTTTCAGCCTGTGATCGACTCTCGTGTCTGTGTCAATGTCTCAGTGTCACCAGTCTCTCCTCCAAGTGAGCATGTGATGACAGTCTGTTTCTGCAGGTGTTTCAGCCTGTGAATGAGTCTCTGTCAGTGTCTCAGTGTCACCAGTCTCTCCTCCAAGTGAGCATGTGATGACAGTCTGTTTCTGCAGGTGTTTCAGCCTGTGAATGAGTCTCCTGTCTGTGTCAGTGTATCAGTGTCACCAATCTCTCCTCCAAGTGAGCATGTGATGACAGTCTGTTTCTGCAGGTGTTTCAGCCTGTGAATGAGTCTCCTGTCTGTGTCAGTGTATCAGTGTCACCAATCTCTCCTCCAAGTGAGCATGTAATGACAGTCTGTTTCTGCAGGTGTTTCAGCCTGTGATCGACTCTCCTGTCTGTGTCAGTGTCTCAGTGTCACCAGTCTCTCCTCCAAGTGAGCATGTGATGACAGTCTGTTGCTGCAGGTGTTTCAGCCTGTGAATGAGTCTCCTGTCTGTGTCAGTGTCTCAGTGTCACCAGTCTCTCCTCCAAGTGAGCATGTGATGACAGTCTGTTGCTGCAGGTGTTTCAGCCTGTGAATGAGTCTCCTGTCTGTGTCAGTGTCTCAGTGTCACCAATCTCTCCTCCAAGTGAGCATGTGATGACAGTCTGTTGCTGCAGGTGTTTCAGCCTGTGAACGAGTCTCCTGTCTGTGTCAGTGTCTCAGTGTCACCAATCTCCTCCATGTGAGTATGTGAAGGCATAACAGAAATGTGACCCAAAGCAGCTCTCTGCCATGAGTGATAAGGCCATCACATCTTGTAGGCCTGAACGCACGGAGGAATAAGTGGCCAGCCTTTCTCTCACGTTGCAAGGTGACAGTTGTGGGCACAGCATGCTTGGCATTTTTGTGTGTCGTGATAGCACCTTGTTGACAGGTTTATTGTAGCTATGCTGATTTTGGTGCATAACCCGTATCTAGTTTTATTGTGGTCAGTTCGGAAATGAGGGATGATTGATAACGTGGTCATTTCTAGGCAGTTGGTAATATCCATTCTCTGGTTGGGGTGGCCTTTCTTTCATACTGCATTGCAATTCCCTCTTGATAAGTTTTGCTTCTTTTAGCCAATCAGATCTTGTTTCACGACTGATTATTTCTGTTGACATTGTAGGAAAACTACTTTCTGGAAATGATCAGACATTGGTGCTGGATCGCCCTTGGTTTATTCAGATCTGTGATTTAGTGCCGTTTCTTGTATGCTGACTCATAGCATTCATCAAGTTGGTAGACATGCATTAAATTCAGTACACAATTACCAGAAGCCACATAAGATGGCTCATTTAGGCTGTATATGTTGTCTATTTCTAATCACAGTGAATAGGTTATAAACATTTACAGAATACTGCCTTATGTCTAAAGCAAATGTTGTAAAATGTGACTAGGAGACTTGACAAAAGGATGATTGTTTGAGGAATGTGACATTTGTCTTTTTAGCTAAGCAGTCTTGTTTTCTGTTTTTTGTTTGTTTGTTGAAAAATACTTTTGTTGAAATGTTCGCTTTTATCTGTGTGCCTTTTTTCTTTTACTGTTCACATTTTACATTCGTTCATGTTTGGTAGCGTAATGATAGCATTTAGCCCTAATTTCCATACTGTCTGAATGTTGTGTATGATTAATTATAGGGAATCATATATCAGAATTCATGCAATAGTACTTTGTGTCAAAATATTGTAATGTACGCAAGTCTAGTGAAAAAGCTTGTTGGTGTGATATGAAGACATATATTGCCTGTTCATACTTCACTTACTGACCTGCACACTGAGGGGGACATTGTGATCATTGTTAGGCTGGTCGCCTTTACTTTCCCACTTAATCTCTTTTAGGCAGTTTATGTCCACACAGTTTTTGTTTTAAACAGTTAAGAGACATGACCAGGAAGTGAGTTATTGTTTGCTCATGTTAACTCGGGGAGCTGCAGCAGCATAGTAACTAGTACGCTTGACTTTTGACTCATTTGTCATGTGTTCAGATACTCTTTTAGGTGGGGCATTTTTGTTCATTGCGGTCCCTGGTTCACCCAGCCTAAAATGGGCATCAGGAAATGTCCTGACCTCGTCAACCATTTGGTGTGGATGCATCTAGAAATATGGGGTTAGCATCATTAAATATCAGTGTGTGAATAGGGCTCCAGTACCATATAACTAGGGTTGCTGGGAATATCATGAGTTGGGCTACAGGAGCAGGTACTCAGTTATTCACAATCAGCTAACAATAACGTGGATATTTGATACTGACCTCATCAGCCACAGAGTGCCATTTGGTCTATTAAAATATGGGTCTAGAACCTTAAGCCCAGTGTGCCTTAAGGTATCTAAGAGGGCCCTTTACTTTTTACTTATGATAAGTATACAAGTGGTTGATAGTAAAGTAGTATAATGCAAGTGTTTATGAACGTCTATCAGAAAGTGGCAAGTTACTGGTAGGCAACTATTATACCATAGATTTTAGTATGAGAGTGTTGGACCTAGGTGAATGTCAGGGGATGGAGTTATTCATACACAGGCAGCTAATAAAACAAGTTTTTACGCATGCCTATAAAAAAATAAATACAGATTTGATAGTCATCTGAACCAGCCCAGTTTAAACATGACCTCAGCTCTCAGAGTTATGGGCATCTTGTTAATACATATATGTATGTATATATAAATACCTGTCCACCGGGCATCACTGTTAGACTTGGCCGAAGATAATAACAGTGGGGTCTATACTTCTTCTTTCACCCCATGGAGAATATGTCACTGTCTAATGGAGTGTTGAGACTGGAACAGACCTTCCTGGTAGAGTACCCTGTCTTCTGATCAAGTTCCCTTATCCCAGAGCCAGGTCTTGACATCATGAACCAATCCATCAACAAAAGTACTTAAGTTATAAGAAGAATTTCTTAGACCATTTGGCCCTGTCAGTTTTGATAACCATTCCTATGTTGGTTTATGTTTATCTGGTTTTACTTGCCCCAGGAAAAATAATATTTACGTCGACAGAATTGTCATCTCCTAAGATACAGTGCACATGTAGATGTAGAAAAGACTAGTAGAGTATAAGCTGATACCCAATCCTTTTGATATTACATTGGTGAATGGTTAGAAAGGGTGATCATTTTACCCTGATTGTGATTTCTAATCTATTAGAATATGATTATGAATTCCATAACCTAGGAAAATAAGATCATTGTTTATGAAGACACCCTGTATATCAATCTGATTCACCCACCCGGTTATAGTTTTATGTGGTGATTATATGGCTGAATTGCTCCAGGAAGAGAAATTGATTGTAAAGAACTTCATCATGGCACTGGATGATGGTAGTTTCTTTGTTGGTTTGATCTATCTCGAGTATGGATTTAATTTATAGCGTTCATAATAAGGAAATACATATGATAGATTTCCAGGCGTATAGGAGATGCCTGCCTATGGATTCCTTCAATTCGATTCACTGAAATACGATTAACTTAAATACAACTCCCAGTTGTTTACTGGCAACAACCCGTCTCGCATAACGACGTGTCACGTGTGTAACTGCGACCTTACACAGCCCAGCTGAGCTGCTCAGTTTAGGTCCAGGCGTATAGGAGATGCCTGCCTATGGATTCTTTCAATTCGATTCGCTGAAATACATAACTTAAATACAACTCCCAGTTGTTTACTGGTAAAAACCCCTCTCGCATAACAACATGTCACGTGTGTAACTGCGACCTTACACAGCCCAGCTGAGCTGCTCAATTTAGGTCAAGCTCTAGAATCTTCTCGCTTTCTTCTTCTTCTTCTTCTTCAGCGTTCCGAGCCATTGAGGTTCTTTGCTGCAAATACAATCCGTCTCCATTCTTCTCTCTGGTGGACCTTCTCTTGCCAGTCGTTGATTCCAAGTGCTTGTAGGTCTGTACATGTATTATCTCTCCACCGCCTTCTTGGTCTACCTCGGGGTCTACGGTCATTTATTTCCTGAGTGTAAGCGAGTTTTGTTTCCCTATTATCTTCCATTCTTTCTATATGCCCCAGCCATTGTAGTCTATTAGCCTTCATGATACCAGTGATTAGCGGGGACTTAAACAGATCATAAATGTCTTTGTTACTTCTTCTTTTCCACTCTCCACTTTGTGTATCCCTAATGGGTCCAAAGATGCGTCTTAAAATTTTGTACTCAAAGGTTTGTAACAAGGCTTCGTCTCCTTTCGTTGTACTCCAGGTTTCAGAGCCATACAGCACAACTGGTCTGATCAGTGTTTTGTATATTGTGATTTTGGTGTTACGAGATAGCGCCTTTGATTTTATTAGATGTTGTAGTGCATAGTATATCTTATTTCCAGAGTTGATTCTAGTTTGTATTTCTTCCCTTATGATGTTGGAGCAGTTGAAGATTGTACCCAGGTATTTGTATGTTTCCGTTCTTTTAATGGTCATATTATCTATTTGTATGTGGCCAGAGTTTCTAGCCATTCCGCCTCTTGAAATTACCATATATTCTGTCTTATCTTGGTTGATAACCAGCCCCATCTGTTGGGCTTTTCCCTTTAAGTGAGTCAATATTTCCAATGTCTTTTGTTCACTTTGCCCTATAATATTGTAACAGTAATAGAGTACTGGGGTATTATTAGGATCTAGTGGGAAACAGATACAGCACGATTGAGCATTGAGAGTGAAAGGATGGGAGATGCTCAATCGTGACGTATTGGGTTGGCAAGGGCAGTTAACATCAAGCCTTTGACTAGAGAGGAAGATAACTTATCATCATGAAGAAATAAACAGTATTTGCATAAAACCAACACGTCTTGTGAGTTCCTGCTCTGTTACAGGACTCGAAATGGTGCCGTGACCAGGATTAACAACAACTTCAATTTGTCGCGGCACATAGCGGAGGTACTGGGCCACTATATTCGATACCGCCAATACTTCATCCTGCTTGTTGGGAAAATGCGGTGCCCTTGACACTGGCACGTTATCAAACCTCTGCTGAACAGATTTCAAGAAGTTTCTACAAGAATCTGTATGCGGTTGTGAAGCCCGCTTTGCAAGTTCAGTTCCACTGTCTTTATGCGGTTGTGAAGCCCGCTTCGCTGAGTCAGCTCTAGATCGTTTTCGAGCTTTACTGGTGTGTGAAAGCCGCTATCACTGTCAAGTCCTCGCCGGGCACTGTGGCATTGTTGTTCGAGCGGTTTGCTGACGAGATTGATTTTGGCGGACGACATGGGGATACCTACTTCTGATCGTACCTCCCACTGTTGCAGGGACTTCAAGGTTGAATCGTTGTCACACAGCCTGCTCGTTACCACGGCTGTTGTCTGAACTTTATCATTTTAAAGGGGCCTACCCTGGCCGTTGCATGAACCTTGCCATTTTCAAGGGACTTGCCTCCAATTTAAGTTCAAGGTTTCATCTGAAGTCAGAACTCGTTCAAGGTCAGATCATCACTGGCCGTTGGCTGATATTAATCCATTTTTGGGCCTCGTCATTCCTATGACCCAAACACACCTAATCCATTTTTGGGCCTCGTAATTCCTATGACCCAAACACACCTAATCCATTTTTGGGCCTCGTCATTCCTATGACCCATTTAAAAAGACGGTGAATTACCCACTTGAGAATCAAGGAAGGGACCCAACCAGGGGTTGAAGATTGTCTGGCAGCCCATGAGATGTGACCCAACCAGGGGTTGAAGATTGTCTGGCAGCCCACGAGAAGGACGAAATTACCTGAGGGAAGAGAAGGGATATCTGAACTCCGCCACCTGAATTCCGAGACTAAATTTCAGTTGATGCGGGCTCTTGTTGGTTGAACTGGATCCGTCAGCGGGTAAAAGAAGGTAACTGCTTAATTAAGGAGATAGAGTCAGAGTGATGTTCCGAATTTCTTAATTAGAGCGGAGTACAGGACATTATTGTGGTTTAAGAAGCAAATATCTACAAGGAGTGCATTGTTTAAATTTAGAAGTAAATTTGTGTGATACTTAGACCCAGAAAATAACTGCGCATTGCTATATAATAAGTGAGTGCATTATTTAAATTTAGAAGTAAATTTGTGTGATACTTAGACCCAGAAAATAACTGCGCATTGCTATGATAAGTGAGTGCATTGCTTAAATTGAGAAGTTAAAATTGTGTCTATAATAAGTAAGTGTATTCTTTAAATTTAGAGGTTGAAATTGTGTGTTTCTTTGCTTGCCTTGTTTCAGTATTATTTCAGCATGGCGGAACAGGACACCTTAGCACAGGTTTAGCAGAGCAGATTCATCACGACACAAGTGAGAATTATTTCGGCTGAGATAGCATAAAGAGTAAAAATGTACTTGAACAGAGACTTAGGACACGTGACTGCATGGTTAGGAGAATTAAAGGTGGCAGTCAGCGAGGTAGAATGTTTTGTACACTGGTTACAGAGCAATGTAAGAGGTAATGAGATAAAAAGGAATAGCCGAGGACAGCCACTACTTGATGAAAATAGAGGGCAGTATGGAAGCATTTATGTTAGTCCAAGGATGACTAGGGTTAGGAGCTGGTACAATGATCAGAGATACAGAAATGGGCATGAGAGAGATTGTTCTAGGAGTTGGCCATCCTATACGGTAAGCGCTAGAAAAAAACGTGACGAGTGGTTTGAAAAAAGACAAAGACAATATCTAAACTCAGGTGTTGAACCTATAAATAAAATACAGACTAGTCCTAAAATGGTTGCGAAGGTGACTAGTAGACAGGAAAAGAAGACGACGGGATTGGTAAAGAAAATAAACCGAGAGACACAGACGCAGACAAGTAATACGGTAGAAAGTAGTACGCAGACTCAGGTACAACCAGTCAGCAAGTTAACAAAGGGAACTCAAACTGACTTAATAGAGAGTCAGTCAAAACCAACTCAATTGATTAAGAGAGACAAGGTTGAAGTTAGGAAAGATGGACAGACGAGGACCAAGAACGAAAGAAAGATAAAGAGAAGAAGTATTGAAGAAAGAAACAGTATGGTTGTAAATAGAGGTAGTGCCATGTCTAGTTCTTCAGCTATAGACAGGAAACTAATTCCCAAATGGTGTAGGAATATTAGCTGCCAGAGTTCAAGTTATGGAGAAGATATTCCTACAGCCAAATATTATAGTGATGCTGAAACGGATATTATTACTGAGGATTCGGAGAATGAGAGTGCTGCACTAAGAGCAGATCCTGAATCGAGGCGTGATGTTCCCTCATACGGAGTAGTTGCTGGTGGACAGACGGACAGAGTTGTAGTTAGTGACTATATTGGGAAGGCTAAGGGACGAAGACCGAGAAAGAGAAAGAAAGTCAGACGTTTTAAAGATGACTATGGAAATAGGGCCGACGTGTTTGCAGTAAACTATAATGAGTCTGATGAAGGAACTATTATTAGTGTGTCATCTGAGGACGAGATGGGGAAGTGTAAACGTTACGTAAGGTTGACAGGGAACAGTGAGCGGACCGACGACAGAAATAAAAGAAATAGAAATAACTCATTTAAGAAAAAGAATAGTGGTAGACAGATAGCGGGAATTTATTCAACGACAGAAAGTGACTTAAGGAAAATAGAAGACCTTATGACCTTAAGACCTGAATACTTTAACAGGTTGACAACAGATATTGATGAAGACATAATAAGCGAAAGACGGGTGAATGTATTGAAAGACAGTGAAGTATTTAATTTGGACACACTATATAACGCTTAAAATTCCTTGGGTGAAGAAGAAAAAATGAAATAGTTTTGGGCTTATGAGAAGAAATCCGGTTTGAGAGTATAGGTATATGAACTGTCCAAAATAGATAGATGAATTTTTGGGGAGCATGGTACAAGGTAGGTGATAGTGATGTTGAGGTTAAGGAAGTACGGCAAATGATATTCCACGTGGATTACGTAATACAGGATATCTACTATTTGGTCACGATGTAGAGAGAGTATATTAAGTAAAATAGGGTAGATGCAGGACAGAATTAGTAGAGGGTAAGAGTATGAATGTTTATATTAGAAATAGTTTGACCCAGAGCTATGACGTGAGGTCCGAGATAGTTTTGCTGGTTGGTTTGAGTATTGTTGACAGGTGAACCAAGACTGACAGGTGAGGTGGTATAGATTGAGGAGGCACTGAGTATCCTGTGTGTGTAAAATAGCCAGTTGAACGAGAATATTAAGAGTAAAAGACGGTAGAAGTGGATGCTTGAAAAGTACGAGTTACGTAGTGCTTGTGGAGAAAGAAAAAAGTTGTTGTGTCTGGAGAAGTATAGAATAATAGTTACGAGATTTGTGACATGTTGGAATGAAGTTTGTTTTGAAGAGACAGTAGATAGTGCTGTGAAAGCACTATAAGTTGCGAGATGTCATATATAGGGTTTGACCTTCGTATAGGAGCAGTGAATTGAGAAAGTCCTCTGGATTAATTCGTCTGGTTATGCGTTGTTCATACGTGAATATAACTGTAGTCAGACAGGTGTTCGGCGTGATGAAGGAAGTAGGAGAGAGGTGTGATGAAGTCGCCTAAGTGAAATATGTCTTGTGTCAATGTGTGTAGAGGAGATTAATACGTGTAGATATGTGGTGAATGATTACTGGAATGTTGAGGTGGCGTCTAAAGTATTTTGTTGTAGTAATAGTATAGAGACGTTAGGTTGTCGCGATGCGAGAGTAGGCGTGAGATGAGAGCGAGGTTGTGTGTCATTGTCCGTGTGAATATGAGAAGAGCGGTTGATAAGTGACGTTGATAAATCGTGGTGGAACATAGAGCATGCGAAAATCGAGAGATAGAAAGAAAATTGTAATGTCTTTTCGTAGAATATCTGAACTTGGAAGGAAATTATGGAAGTTGTATGCTGAATTAACATTATGAATGTTTAGTATTCTTGACAGGAAAATGGCGAAGCAAGAGTGCATAAGACTGAGAAACGAGGAAAGAGAGGTCTGCTGTTGGTTATAAGTGGCGTAGGTTGCAGTTCTGAAAGAGTTCCGAGAAGTAACAAGAAGAATGAAAGATGCGGAGGTAAACATGGTTAGTTAAATGAGTGTTGGAGAACGTGTTCCGAGGAGGGTGACCGGTTTGATTGTCGTCACAATGTAAGAGTGCTAAGAGAGACTTGAGGATAGCTATAGTAGTGTTGGTGAGACGTGAAAGTATTGAAGCAGGAGGACGAAATATTAATTGCGTCGGGTAGACGAGAAAGTTGGTAGTGGAATTGGTGGTTTTGGTGAGAGGTCTATAATAAATAGACAAGTTCTTTTGATGGGAGTAGCATGGTGAAGATACTGTAGTTAACAGTAATGATTAAGAAGTGGTAGTGATGTTTTGTATAAAGCCAAGGGAAACAATAGCTGTGCCGAGCCACAGGTTATTAATAAGTGGATGATGGCTGGTACATTGGGTTGACATTGGAATAGTCGCCACATTAGGAATGGATGAAAGGAGTTGACCTGTAGTTTACAGTGATTGAATTCCAAATAATGTGATGTGTAAGGAGTTAGTTTTGTAAAATATTGTGAGGGGAGATAATCAATGGTTGACTTCCAGAAAATGGAACGGTCAGTTGTGGACTGGTGATTGTGGTTGAGGAGAACAAATATTGTTCTAAATTAAAGAAGTTAGTCTGTAGTTAACAGATATACGTAGCAGTGAGGTGTTTTGTTTTCTCGGTTATGGGAGGCCAAGATTGATGGGCCACTGTGTGTAGTAATTTGAAGGGAGTTGTATTTTTTAGAAAACCTTCTCTGTAGAGAGAAGACAATTGTTTTATCTTGTTTTATGGACTCTAGTTTTTATGCCTCATATATAATATGTTTTTTTTGTTGCTCGATTTGGTCCTGTTATTATTTTAGAATAGGATTATTGTGTTTGTAGACTTTTGTGTGTAAACTATTGGTCCGTAAAAGAGACCAGTAGTATTAGGTAACAATAGATTAGGATGTATGTTGTATTATTTTAACCATCATCATCACCATCTTCATCACCATCACCTTTAATTGACATGAGGGGAAACATAAATGATGTTATAAAAATTTGGGGGGGTTTGATGTCCAGTTGTGATTTTATTTCGCTGTTTTGTGTGTTAAATAGTAGTTAAGTAAGTTATGTTTAATTTACAGGGTTTTTGTCTAGAATAAAGACAATACATGGGCTTTATTTTAGTCCTTCGTTCAGAAAATAGTAATAAACTACTGGGGACTAGAAGAGAGACATTTATTTGGGATCCTTCGTTTAGAAAATAGTAATAAACTACTGGGGACTAGAAGAGAGACATTTATTTGGGATCCTTCGTTCAGAAAAGAGTTAATAAAACTACTGAGAGCTAATAAAGAGACACATTCTCTTTATGAAGAATAAGTTCATGGGTATTTTGTTGCTGTGATAATCAGCGTAGAGAGGTTAAAATGGTTATGAAGTAGTGGAAATATATGGATGGTTATGGGGAAGTTTAGAGTTACACTAAAGTCAGCATTGATTGGAAATATATGGATTAGAAGCCATATGGGGGAAGAAAAGATTAATGAGGAGAAAGTTTTAAACATGGGTTACATGGGGTCAGAAGAACCATGATGTACACAGGATTGCGCGGTTATAGAAGAAGAAGAGGGTAACGAATTACCCCAGAGAGTAAACATGAATTGGATCCATGTTTAACTAGACACTGTGGATAACACTACAATAGTAAGGGAGTGTAAGTTGATGAACATAGTGGAGACATAATGACAGGGGGTTCTTGAGAGTCCGTTAAAGACGGGAGGTAAATGGTTATCCCTTTGGGTGTATTAAGTTTCAGAGATAGAAGTGGGTTGCTAGAGTAGTCTATATAGTGGTCAGATTACGATGTTGTGAAGTTACGGGTGTCTGTAATAAATAGACATTTAAGGTTGCTGTAGATTACGGCATGAATTATGAGTTGAGAGGTGGAAGATTTTAGAGAGACATTGGGTTACATGGCCTGGGCAGGATGTAAATGTTTATAAGTGGGTCAGATTACAATGTTGTGTTTGATGGTTAATATTTAAGGGGAGATTTCAAGGTTACTAGGTTGCTGTTGATGACGGCATAAGTAGAGCATTTTAGTAGATATGCCCATAAGAAATGGACATTAAGAGAGAACCTGAGGTATTGGAGAAGATTAGTTATACGAGGATGAGGTTATGTGAGGTGTTCTTAAGATTTTTTAATTGTGTCTTCGGGATGTGTTTTGTAGTTTACATTACTATGTGAGGTTGAGGTAAGGTAATGTCTGTTATATAGACACTTAGAAGTGAAGAATATTATTGGATGTGAATAATGTTTTTGATGCTGTAGATAGCAGCATAAACGTTTACCATAATGAGTGGTAAAGGTGTGTGATTTAGGTGAGTGTGGTTTTAGACTTTATTACATAAAGTCTCAAATGACATAGGAGGGTAAAGGAGTATGGTTATGGTTTGGTAAAAGGGGTGTGTGATTTAGATGAGTGTGATCTTAGGGTGAAAGAGTATACTTCTTCTTTAAAATTCCGGTGGCCACCGATTCTTTGTCTTCCTATCGTGTGAAAGTAATTTCAGGTTAGTTGAAAGTGGGGGATTAGTAGCGTTGGTGATAAAAATAAGGAGTTGGTGTTAGAGTTTGAAATTTACTTATGAAGAGGAAATGGAGTATTTAAGAAGACGTGTTATGATGTTATGATGTATTGTATATAGTTGAATTTGAAATGTTATTAAAGATATGTAAATATGTTATGTTTGGTTAAAGGACCAAGAACGAAGAAGAAGTGGGTTGGTGATATAGCTGGGGAAAGAGTTAAAGAAATAGAATGTTTAATTAAATTGGAGTTGGTTTGGGGAGGATTAGAAGAACTATGGAAGATTAGAGGAAAAAGAGGGAATAGAGTAAGGGGATTAGGAGTAAAGATTTTTCCTTTATAAGGAAAATTCTTTAATAAACATGGGGAGGTGTAACAGTAATAGAGTACTGGGGTATTATTAGGATCTAGTGGGAAACAGATACAGCACGATTGAGCATTGAGAGTGAAAGGATGGGAGATGCTCAATCGTGACGTATTGGGTTGGCAAGGGCAGTTAACATCAAGCCTTTGACTAGAGAGGAAGATAACTTATCATCATGAAGAAATAAACAGTATTTGCATAAAACCAACACGTCTTGTGAGTTCCTGCTCTGTTACAATATCTATATCATCTGCATAACCAAGCAGCTTGGATGTTCCTCCAATATCACATTCCTCCTTTACCTTCCTTACAACTTTCTCGCTTTAGAAACAAGAATTATAATTCAAGAGAATTATTCAATTCAAGAGAATTATTCAAATAATATAAACTCAATTACCTTCATTGCGAGAATAAGACAGTGTCCTTGAAGTCAGAATGAGATCACCATCTGTTAATGTAACATGGATGCATTGAATACTTCTGCTCCATATGTCTTATGGCGTCTCTAACAAAGTGCCTGTCACTCTCTCTTGCCTGACATGTGTACAAGCGGTTTTATGTGGTCTAAAAAGTTAGTTCAGCGTTTCGCCGGAACAAAATGAGAAAGTTGCGTTTGCATGCACAAAGATATACTTTTAGTCCCCAGACTATAGAATTCCTAAGAAATGGTGAATTCATCTCTCTGAAATTCTTGTATTGTGTGCTCTTGATTGCATCCAGCATGATCTCAAATTCCCGTTAATTGTATTCACTTCAGGAATGTGAGTAAACCTGTCTAATGAAAGTGATTTAGATCCCTTTGGTCTGAGCTGTGATACATCTAGAATATTTGCATTCATGCTTGTTGTTTATGTTGTATCAAGTAGGAAAATTGAACAGTTTAATTTTAGAAGCAAATAAGATTCCTATGGATATTCTAAGAGTATCTGAACCCCCGGTTCAGACAGCATCACAACAGAAATGATTAATGCTTTAGAAGAATATGGAATAGATAAAGTTACCAGCCTCCTGAATACCATATATGATACTGGAGATATACCTCATGAATTCTGTAATTCTGTATTTATTGCAATCCCAAAGATATCAGGAGCCCTTGAATGTGATCACAAGAAACAATTAGTATAACGAGTCACATCATGAAGATTTTGCTAAGAATTATCATGCAAAGAGTTAGGAAGAAAATACAACCTGAAATAGGAGAGGAACAATGTGGGTTTGTAGAAGGCAAGGGTACAGTAAATGCTGTTTACATACTGAGAACAGTAATTGAACGTTCTATAGTTAGTTAGTTAGTCAAAAGATCATCCTCATTGCACATTGAACCATTCAGTCCATAATTGCTCGGATACGTTCTATAGAAGTAAACAAAGATCTAAACCTTTGCTTTATTGACTTCACAAAGGCTTTCGATAAAGTGAGACATGTCGACATGTTAAGGATGCTTGAAGATCTACAAATTGATGGAAAAGACCTTAGACTTGTAAAAAACATATATTGAAAACAACAAGTTGCCATAAGAATTGATAATGAAGTAGGTCAATATCAGCCTATTAAGAGAGGTGTGAGACAGGGATGTTTAATGTCTCCAGATCTTTTTTCCCTGTACAGTGAACATATTTTCAGAAATATAGAAGACTAGCTGACCCGGCCCGGCTTCGCCCAGCCCCGGGGATCTATCTGTCTGTCTGTCCGTCCGTCCGTTTGTCCGCCCGCCTCTCGCCTGCCTGCCTGCCTACCTAACCACCTATCTACCTACCTATCTCTGTCTGTCTATCTATCCATCCATCCATCCATCGATCCAGAGGACCCGGCCCGGCTTCGCCCATCCCCTGGCGGGGATCAGTCTGTCTGTCTGTCTGTCTGTCTGTCTGTCTGTCTGTCTAGTCTGTCTGTCTAGTCTGTCTGTCTGTCTGTCTATGTAGTAGAAGAATAGATAGTACTGAAAGTAAACTCACCAAGATATCACGAACAGCCAATAAATGGTGGGCGGTGGGTTGACTGCAGAGTACTGCAAAGGATACGCAACTAACTTTCTCTCACACAAAATTTAATTTTTTTTTAAAGGAACGAAAATCTTTATTTTCAAAGGGTTAAGAATTGGGTACGCAGGTTCGTCCTACATTCTGCCCTTCTTCTACATTCCCTCTCATACATTCTTTCATTCAACATCTCTTATGAAGCAATTCTTTGACAACAAGCAATGTTTGACATGGGCATCATAAATACCCAAAGTGGATGTAACTGCCATACACATGGGAATGTTTTTAAAACAAATCGTGTAACTCATCTTATGTGCTGTTGAAGAAAAATGAAAAGATGAGGTAGAAAATTTTCACGTATTTAAAATAGATGCATTATTTTTATGAAAACTTTAAAAATGCCTTAAAGATTTTATCATTATGTATTATAACGCGTATGCCAGTAGATAACTGTAGATAAACATTTTATAAAGCCTTGATAAAAATGCAACAATTATATGTAAAATATATAGCAATGCTACTAAAAGTTATGTCCCTTGATATAACTTTTCTTAAGTTAAGTCCCCTTGCTATATATTAATTATAATGTAAATTAAAAAATTAAATTTTATTACGTAAGTAACTGTTTGTACACTAAAAAACTATGACAGTTGGCTGCATGCGAATGAGAACACATGTAGAAAATTTCATCTCATTCGGATGTACCGTTCGAGAATGCATAAATAACATACATACGGACATACATTGTATTTTATATATATATAGATATGGAAGGAATCAACATTGGGGGACGAAACATCAATAACAATAGATACGCAGATGATACAGTCTTGATTGCACATAATGAACAGACCCTGCAAAATTTAGTAGATGCGATTGTTGCACACAGTGAACAACTGGGGTTAGAATTGAATTGTAAGAAGACACAGATTATGGTCGTCACTAGTAAGGAAGAAATACCACAATGTAATATACAAGTAAATTGGGATGTTCTTCAACAAGTAAATCGGTACAACTATCTCGGAACATCTGATCGGAAATGCCTTGAAGAGATTAGAACAAGAATCACCATGACGAAAGTAGCCTTTAGCAAGATGAAAAACATACTGACCAATAAAAAGATGTCAACTGAAACAAGAAAAAGAGTGTTGAGGTGCTACATAGAGCCTGTACTTTTATATAGATGTGAGGCGTGGACAATGAACAGACAAGCTGAAAAACATTTGATGGCTGTGGAAATGTGGTTTCTGAGGAAAATGCAAAGAATACCATGGACAGATAGAAAAACTAATGAACAAGTCCTTCAAGAAACAAATGAAGATCGTAAACTGATTAGAAACATTAGATGTAGACAGTCAAAATTTTTTGGGCATGTTATGAGAAGAAATGAATTGGAGAACTTGGTGAAAACTGGCAAGATCGAAGAGAACAGACCAAGGGGAAGACCAAGAATTAAATACCTGGATGGCTTGGCCACATGGCATGGTCGAGACAGAAACACGGAGCTGATCCACGACTCTGGTGGTCGAGTGAGATGGGAGAACATGACTGCCCGAGCTTATCTGCATGACACATAATGAATGAATGAATCAAAAACAAAATGGACAGATGAGGAGATTGAGCAGCTACACATCCATCCATCATGTGCCATGCCAGAAAGCATGGGCGGTCATGACTCGCCATTTCAGTTTTGTGAAGAGAACCATCTTATTACCTGTAACACATTTTCTCAATATGAGCTTAGGAAATGTGCATATGTGGGATTGCCCTGGGGATAGACATATAATCCAGATTGATTATATTAGGGTTGAGAATAAATTTAAATACAGCATACCAGGAAACCACAACATACCCAGGTTTTTATATCAACTTTAATCAGATCTGTGGTTTATAAAAAATACAAATTAAACTGAAAAAAAGGAATAAACTTACAGGGCACAGACAGTAAGAATATGTTGCAATTATTTTCTGAAAGGACAGCTCCCATACTGCATCTAGTTCTAGTAGTCGTTGTCTCTAACATCCTCTTATAGCACAACTAAAGTGGCAAGTTCTGAGGAACCTTTTAGCTGCCCACTGCTTTAATACACAGCCTGCCTGCCATGACTTGATGTGTGACTCAGATGATGGAAGAGAGGGGTTCATCTAAGCAGTACTTAGTCCTTCCCATGAGTTGTCAACAGAGTTAGTAAAGCAAGCAGGCACTTTACTTCTTTTGTTGATTGGGTTTACTCTGTCCTACAGTCCAGATTCTGTATTAATGATGTCTAATTAAATGTGTGTATCCAGCAATGATATCAATTGATGGTAGCATACACTTTGGTTATTATGTTTCTCACATCTGTCTCAGATACCATGCCTGAAGAAAAGAAAAAGAAAAAGAAAACCAGTCCTGACCAGTCAGCCCCCTTGGGAATTGCCAGCACTAATGGAGGGAGCAGGGAGTGGCTAGAGATGAATGCTATGGATGACAAGGATGGAGGCAAAAAAGGTGAAATTTTATATGTTAATGTGCTTGCTTAACCACCCTTTATCATCATGCTTGTCTGCTTTCACTGTCTGATTTTCATTCAATTGCTGTGTCAAATGTGCTCCATCCATCCATAATGTGCCATGCCGATAAGCATGGGCGAGCATGTTTTGCCATCTCACTCGATCACCAGAGTCATGGATCAGCTCTGTGTTTCTGTCTTGACCATGCCATGTGGCCAAGCCATCCAGGTATTTACTTCATGGTCTTCCCCTTGGTCTCTTCCCATCGATCTTGCCAGTTGTCACCAAGTTCTCCAATTCATCTCTTCTCATAACATGCCCAAAGAATTTTGACTGTCGTCTAATGTCTCTAATCAATTTACGATCTTCATTTGTTTTTTGTAGGACTTGTTCATTGGTTTTTCTGTCTGTCCATGGTATTCTTTGCATTTTCCTCAGAAACCACATTTCCACAGCCATCAAATGTTTTTCAGCTTGTCTGCTCATTATCCACGCTTCACATCCATATAAAAGTACAGGTTCTAGGTAGCACTTCAACACTCTTTTTCTTGATTATGTGGTTGTTTCGGGATTTGAAATTTAAATATTGAGCACAACCCACTACTGGCAACGCCGATCGCATTCTGGTATGAACCTAAGGCCTATCCACGTCAATATGGAAGCACTATACTCGAGTTTCGCCCTCGTTTGAGCTCGTCAATAGTGCATATCCCTGACCGGATCCGGAAACAGTCCCGGATCACGCGTGTGAAGCGGGTGTGTAACCACGCGGCACACACTGGACACACCAAATTATCACAACAGAACATCACAATGCTACCCAATGCTACGAGGGGTAGCGTTGTGATGTTCTGTTGTGATAATTTGGTGTGTCCAGTGTGTGCTGCGTGGTTACACACCCGCTTCACACGCGTGATCCGGGACTGTTTCCGGATCCGGTCAGGGATATGCACTACTGACGAGCTCAAACGAGGGCAAAACTCTTTTTCTTGTTTCAATTGATATCTTTGTATTGGTCAGTATGTTTTTCATCTTGCAAAAGGCTACCTTTGCAATGGAAATTCTTGTTCTAATCTCTTCAAGGCATCTCCCATCAGATGTTATGACTGTTCCGAGATAGCTGCACCGATTCACACAATATGCCCATTTACTTGTATATTACATTGTGGTATTTCTTCCTTCCTAGTGACGACCATAATCTGTGTCTTCTTACAATTCAATTCGAACCCCAGTTATTCACCGTGTGCAACAACCGCATCTGCTAAATGTTGCAGTTCCTGTTCATTGTCTGCAATCAAGACTGTATCATCTGCATATCTAATGTTATTGATGTATCGTCCCCCCGTGTTGATTCCTTCCATATCTTCTATATTTCTGAAAATATGTTCACTGTACAGGGAAAAAACATCTTGACACATCCTTGTCTCACACTTCTCTTAATAGGCTGATATTGACCTACTTCATTATCAATTCTAATGACAGCTTGTTGTTTCAAGTATATGTCTTTTACAAGTCCAAGGTCTTTTCCATCAATTTGTAGATCTTCAAGCATCCTTATCATGTCGACATGTCTCACTTTATCGAAAGCCTTTGTGTAGTCAATAAAGCAAAGGTGTAGATCTCTGTTTACTTTTATAGAACGTTCAATTACTGTTCTCAATATGTACACATCATTTACGGTACCCTTGCCTTCTACAAACCCACATTGTTCCTCTCCTATTTCAGGTTGTATTTTCTTTCTAACTCTTTGCATGATACTTCTTAGCAAAATCTTCGTGATGTAACTAATTATACTAATTGTTCGATGTTGATCACATTCAAGGGCTCCTGATTTCTTTGGGATTGCAATAAATACAGAATTACATAATTTATGAGGTGTATCTCCAGTATCATATTGTATTCAGGTGTCTGGTAACTTTATCTTTTCTATATTCTTCTAAAGCATTAATCATTTCTGTTGTGATGCTGTTTGAACCGGGGGTCTTGCCAGTTTTCATATGGTAAAGTCTTGAGTACACTACCAAATGAGATTTAGTTCATTTAGCAGATGAATATTCAGTCTTGGTACAAATGTGCTCACGAACTTTTAAAAAATGATGCCAACTACTTACTGTTAAGGATGTTTAGTAAAATCATCTAAGTAGTTGAGAATATTTAGTAAAATCATCTAGGTGATCATTTTTTCAAACATTTGTTTCTTTCAAATTAATCCACAATAAGATTTTCAGATATCCACCTGACAGACATTTTTTCCCCTGCATATACTTTACAGGACATTGCAGTCAACAGCAGCATTTTTCAGCTGCTGTTGATGTCTTGGCAAGTTTTACGCTCAGTAGTTTGCCATTGCTTTCTGAACGACTGGCTCACATACCTCCGTAAGTGATCCGCTGCATCCGTGTTTCGTACGAGGGTATAGGGATTACAAACAGCGTCCTTAACACCTGAGCCAGGGAGACCGGCTGGCAGACATTGGAGTTAGTTAAAAAAAATGTCATAATGATAATTTGTTTTAAAATTGCATGGTAATTTTGCCTGTAATGAATTTTTAATATTGTTTTTCTTCTTTTTTGCTGGTTGTAATTAACAGTTTGTCATTCAGAATTCACAGCTTGATTATTATATATAAGTATTAAGGAAAATAAATGGGCACTATATAGGACACAGATTGAAAAAAACCTGAGAATAGTATAACTAGAGTCATTTAACTGGAACCCATGTGTAACAAGCTATGGGGAGGGTCCCAATTTCTCCTGTCACAATGTTTCAAAACTATTCTTTCGCCCTGGCTGGGGATAAGTCTTTGCTGCCAACCCTCCTCCGTTCCCCGGACTCACTGTCACTCTCTCTTTCGACCTCGGGGTCTATTTCCTGCAGTGTATTTCTGGCTGACACAAACATAACATGACGATCGTCTCAGTCACTATAATTAGAATTTAATCCCGTAATAAAGGACAACACAGAAAAACATCAAGACAGATGAACCTATAAAAGTCTAAAAAAAACAAAAAACTGAGGAGATAACTCTAGTCCAGACATGAAGCAAGAAAACTCTGAACATCATAGACCACAGATCTCTATATTGTCCTGTTAGTTCACATCCACCTCACCGGACAAAGTTTCAGGTCTCTCTTTCCAGCGTAGGTTGTTCGAACAACAGCTTTCAGGTTTCCGTGGCCAACACGATATAGTCATTCATCTGGTCTGGGAAAGTGCCATGGGATCACTTGGCACAATTTTGGTTGGGACATAATATCATGAGACCAGATTGTGTATAGGGAATGAGTCAGAGTCTTTCGCTGTCCCGGACAAGGATGGGAATTAGGCGTAGGTCCAACCAGAATCATCAGCAAACACTCGACCCTAAGTCGATGAGAAGACTTGAGTTGCGGTATTGTCACTCGTTTAATTTTAGTCTTGATTCTCCCTCATAAATAGAAACATTCTACCTGGTATGGCCACTGACTTGCCCTGGCTTCATCAGTTGCATATAGCTTTAGGCATAGAAGCCCTGTCGAGTCTTTCAACTCACTTTACGGTCAAAAGATGGACCCTGTAGATGACAAAGATTAGTGAGCGACCGGGCTGACTCATGCACCACAATACTGAGGTCCAATTGGGCCTCAGTTAATAAATTGGTTATGCATTTTGGCTTACCTAATCAATTAGATAAGTGGCCTGCTTGAATGGGTCTGACATGTCAGGTAGCCCCTGGATTGGCTACGTCCTGGCTTGAGTAGACCTCCATCTTGTAGACGTCCTGTCGGCTACCCTATGCACCCTTTTGCATACAAGACTCACTCTCCACACTCATACCCTGCCTTTATTATTATTGGGCACATTCGTTTCCCGGCTTCTCTCTCCCTTGCAAACCATGCCTTTCTCACGACAAAGCTCTTGTGGTGTGGTGTGTTTAAGGATATGTGTTTCTCCCCCTTAACTAATATTATAGTAGTGAGGATGTATGGCACTCAGTGTAGTTCCCCATCCCCAGCAAGAATCGAAAAGAAGATACTACTCCTTCGGGCTGCTGAAGATAGATCATAGATTGGTGGACCCCATCCCCAAGGAGCCCTTCCCTCCTTCCGGCATACCGTAGCTATCCAATGATTATATTCTAAAGAAAGATGACAGTATGCCCAGTTCAGGCCGTAGAAAGAAAGATAGCAACAGCTCATCTGCCGCCAAGAACAAATGCAATCCCCTGGTGAGATATATTGTTCAGATTCACTCCCCGGCGATGCCAAGAACAAGACGCTTAGCTAGATTGGCCAACGGTCAATCTACTCCCAATATTGCAAGACTGCCGTCTCGCCAATTCGTCTCACCAGTCGAGACAACCAGTTATCTTTATAAACCAAGGTCTAGCAGTATTCAATAAAACCCAATTATTACCTTTTCATTCAACCATCAGCATGCTGCGCTTCATTTGTCGCACTCTTTGAAGTGTCACATAGACATGAGGCAGTCTAGACATCATACTTGATTCAACGGACATTGTTTTTCCCCCAGAAGTTGAACCCGTGTGTATTTGGTGCAAGGCGCCCTAGCGGGTTTTCCCCAAAGAAAAGACATATATCTAATTATTCTATTACCAAGATCGTGTTGTTAAAGTATCCCAGAGAACTATCTTCCATAGTGATTGAACGAATAAGAGAACTGAGGGTTCCCGAAAGCTGTTTCCCCCAGTTTACCCAAAATAAAAGAAGGCATGAGGACATGAGCCATTGGCATTTCGCCACACCATGGGACAAATGAAATAAAGGGAGACCTGATGCACAAGGAGAAGAGAATGAACAGAGATGAATAATATGGGGAGGACATGCAGTGGTCTGTAGGGCAGAGCAAAAAATAGAATGGCTTAGTTGAGTGTGTAGGCTCCCAATAGGGGATCCAGGGCAGGAGAAGAGGGCAGTTTCTAATATCCGGTGAACTGTAACATGTGATACTTATACAATGTTGGTGATGTCTGAGGGTGAAGATTTCAAGTTCACTACCCCAGTAGTTATATACAAGCCTGGTATCTTGTGTCTGTGAATATCTGAGGTTCACTGCCCCAGTAGTTTCCAAACAACCCTAGATCTTATGTGTGTGAATATCAAAATTCACCTCTTCAATAGTTAACAAGACAAGACCTTGTGTCTGTAAGGTTCACTTTCCTAATAGTTGCCATGCAAACCTAGATCATATGTCAGTGAACATCTGTGATTTCCTCCTCCAATAGTTGCCATACAAACCTAGATCTCGTGTCAGTGAACATCTGTGATTTCCTCCTCCAATAGTTGCCATACAAACCTAGATCATGTGTCAGTGAACATCTGTGGTTTCCTCCTCCAATAGTTGCCATACAAACCTAGATCATGTGTCCGTGAACATCTGTGGTTTCCTCCTCCAATAGTTGCCATACAAACCTAGATGTGTCAGTGAACATCTGTGATTTCCTCCTCTAATAGTTGCCATGCAAACCTAGATCATGTGTCAGTGAACATCTGTGGTTTCCTCCTCCAATAATTGCCATACAAACCTAGATCATGTGTCAGTGAACATCTGTGGTTTCCTCCTCCAATAGTTGCCATACAAACCTAAATCAAGATTTGCGTGCATAACGAATGTCTTCTTTTCCCCTTCACCCCATAGAGAGGAGCACAACACATGGACATGAAACTGTCATAGCAGCAACACATGTACATACAATCATCATATATCTAACAGTAGTGTTTGAATGTACATTATTAGTGTATATTGTACTTTTTTTACTATTAGTAAACAGGCTACATTGTCAGAACAATATAATTTAGACACATTTTTTCAGTCACAATTCCTGTAAAGTACTATTATCAGCACCCTATTGTTTACCTTATATTTGTTATGTTAGTAGTTCATTTAGTTGTTCAGAAAAGATACACACATTTTGATAGACAATTTTTCATCTTTCACACATTATAAAATGGAAACATGAATGAAAACAACCAGAGACAAATGTCAAAACCCAGAGTTCTCTTAGAATTCAAATATAATCAGCAAATTTTACTGAAGAATATTTGCCTCTTTTAGAGATTAGTCTTCCGGTCTCCGTCGCGAAGGGCTTATCAACACGATTCGTAATCCCACTTACCTGCATTCAAAACACAGCTGCACGTGATTTGACAGCAGACTGCGTTGTGCTGGGTTTTAACAAATTGGTATGGGAACTGGTGGTTCAGAAAGCAGTGACAAACTACTGAATGTAAACTTGCCAAGACATCAACAGCAGCAGTAAACTGCTGGTGTTGACAGCGATGTCCTGTAAAAGAATATGAAAACAACAAAAAAAGAGAGAGATTAGTTTGATGATCTTCCTCATTTGTCCCTGAAAATGACAGCAGCTGTGCTGTGTCAGTTTTCAATCTTTTGACTGACACATTTGATTTGAAAAAAACATTTTTTAGGCTGGATTTGTCTGTGCATTTCAACCCTCATTGTTTTGGCCAGAATAGGACTCCCACTAAGATTAGTGCTGATGCGCTGTCCCTGATGCAAGCAGTTAAGCTTGGTGAAGAGCTGCAGTTTCCATCTTCAGTTTAAACTACAGTCACAATATTCATTACTTTTCCTGCATCTTTAGTCCCAGTCAAGAGACTCAGAGGACTTGAGCCATGGCCAGAGCCATTGAAAGAAGTTTTAGACATAGGGTAGGCTATGGACTAGTGAATGCTATTGAAAGCTTTAAAAGTGTCCTTTGTTTCTTTCTCTTGTTCTTCTTTGTTGTTCTTACTTGGAGAGGGGAGTGAACACTGCAACACACTCCTCCTGGAGATATTGGCACCGGGTTGGGAGAAAAACCTGTACACCAACTTCACTCCAATAGATGCAAGCACTTTTGGAGGATCAGGAAACCTGAAAGCCAAGAAATCTGACTTAAGAGTGACACTCACATTCTTTCAGAGAATTCACAAATAGCAACATCAACCGAAAAACCTCAGGAGAAAACTCGGAACTTGCAGCATTGTATGTTTAGTATATATCTACAAGAATATATACAGTGTCTTGATCTGCTAGACCAAGTCCAGTGCATACCCATGTGGGAGTTGTTGAGAGAATCACATCTCGGACTTGTACAGTATTTTATACACATATTATCTCTATTGCAGACACACCAGTCCCAAATCTTAATGAATTTGTGACAGATGTTTTAAAATTATGCTTCTTTTACAGTGAGTCATAGTAGCAGAATTTAATGTTTTCACTGATCAGTCAGTATCGTGTGAAGTGGATACGAGATTTTTCTGGGAAGCAAAAGTATAAAGTATGATTGTCCTACAAGGGGTCCACAAGGAAAGCATAGAACTATAAGAAAAGGAAAGACAATTAATTCAGCCAACCAAGAACAGAAACTGTTCTAAAAGTATGAAGTGGTGCTGAGAATGAATTAACTTGTCCTGATCACCAGCTTACCTCCTTTCACCTAGAAAAATCACAAGACTTGATAGCTTAAATGTTGAAACTGTGTATGAATTGGGAAGACAGCACAAGTGGTAAGGGACATGACATATTATAAGATTGGCATTTTGGGATTATACGAAACAAGATGGAAGGGTAGCTGGCAAAAAGCTTTTAAGCGTAGTTGTAACAATTCTATTCTCAGGTCAGAGACCAGAAAATTTCCCTCACAGTGAAGTAGTAGCTGTCATGTTATCTAAAGAGGCAGAGATAGCGCTAATAGAGTGGGGAGCAGTGTATTCTAGAATAATAACAATGAATTTTAGAACAACACAACAACAAGTAAGCATGAATATGGTCCAATGTTATGCAAAAACAAATAAGGATGAATCTGTTAAGGGGTAATTGTGCAATAAATCTCAAAGTACTATAGGTAATCAGATAATTTTGGCATCAACATTTTTGATGGGTGACCTCAATGCCAAGACATGATCAGATGACAGTGGTTATGAAATGATCATCAGGAAACATTGACTTTAGGTAATGAATGAAAATAAAGAATTATTCACCAATAAAAAGTATGATTGTTTCAGTGAATCAAATTGTCAGAGAAGGAAGTGTTTTTTTCCGCTAGAAAGAATACGTAAAGCAAGAAGCCTATAACCAGGCCACTATTCAGAAAATTAATGATGACCATCTGATAAGTAAAATTAAGTTGAAACTCAAGAGTTACATAACACATATTATACACGTGGGAATCAATATGATGAAGGATATTTCATAAACCAAGAAACTAAGGAACAATGTATGATCACAGGCCCTTAGAAGTACCAGGACCTCCAACAGTTAGTAAAAGAGATGAGAACGAAAGACTGCTAGTAGCAGGTTAAAAGCATTTGGAGCATATCATCTGTTGAAGTTCTTGGAAGACGGGAACAAAAACATAAAACATCTGACACTCTTACAAAATTTAAGAAGTAAAAAATATAAATTAATTTATACAATAGCAGAACCAGAGCTACTAAATCAGAGATGATGAAAAATACACTTAGACTAAAAAAGAAGTTAAAAAGTGGAAAAGGGCAGTGGATAAGACTATTTAGATGGCCTAGCGCAGAGGTATATGTAGCAGCAGTGAATGGAAAGTTCTAGATCTTTACAGCACCACAAGGAAAATAACAGAAACATGTCAATTAAATGGACTTAACAAAAATTTCAAGAGGAAAGTTCTCACCAATATTAAAGATCAAATGAACATTTGGGTTGAATACTTTGGGGAACTTCTGAATAGACCACACCCAAATGACCTTCCTGATATCCAGTCGGCAGAAGTGAAGCTGGATGTCACATGTGAGAAACCATCTAAAGAAAATTTTTTTCAAAAAGCTACTGAACTAATGAAAGATTTAAAGTAGCTGGTCCAGATGGTATCCCACCAGAAGCTATTAAACAATTTATTTAGCAGAGCCTCAGAGACAGAAGGAATACTAACAGACTGAAGAGAAGAATATCTGATAAAGCTTCCAAACAAAGATGACCTGCAGGAGTGGGGAAATTGTAGAGGAATAATGCTGTTGTTATTTACTTTCAAAATATTAGATAGGATCATTCTGGAGGAATTAAGAAATGTCATTGACAAACAACTCTGACAGCATTGTCTTCCATGTCTGACACATGAAACCAGATGCAAGATAAATTAAACACATATGATGGGAGGTCTTATCACTAAATATTTATAGAGAAAAGACAAAGGTAATGAGAATAAATGAGGCATTTCTCCATTGGTGAAAAATCACTTCAAGAATGTAATCACACATTTAGATACACAGATGGGGGAACATAGAGAGATATTAGTTTAAGAATACAACAGGCAAGAGGAGCTTTCAACACACTAGGAATTTTGTGGAAGACAAAATACATTCATCTAGTGTCTAAGTTGGAATATTTAACTTTGACATCAATTCAGTACTGCAGTGTGAATCAGAAACATGAACAGTGGCTATACCAAATGTTAGTAAATTGCAGACAATTAAATGATGGCAGCGCAGAATCTGAGGACTGAAAGGTTATGACAGAATCACTCATGCACAGCTTATGGAGAAAAGTAAACAAATTCCAGCAATTCAGGAGGTGAGGAAAAGGTGCTAGCTGTGGATAGGACACACATTGAGAAACCCTGTTCATATTTTAACTAGAAACTCATTTCTCTGGGTCCCTTAACAACACATGGGGAATACAATTAGAGGCACAGATGAAACACACAGGGAGGACATGGAGTGAACAGCAGAAGACAGCAAATTATAGGAGTGCTTCCCATAAATTGGGTGAGGGCCTATGGTCCATTGAGGGATAAAAGGCAGAAGAAAGAAGAAGAGTCTATCCATCTGTGTCTTGTTCTTTCTCTAGCTCTGTAACCAGATCTTCTTTTGTAGGCACAGAGTTGTAGCTGATTTGACTTCATTCCTGCAAGATGAAAGAAAAAGTGTTTTTGTAATCATTTTCAATGCAGGGAGTTGTACCCATGATATTTTATAAGTCATAATTTATAATTCTCTCTCTTAAACTGAAAGCAGCATTTCCCTGGCATTTCATAGCCACATGTGATGAGTTTCCTCTCGTAGCAAACATTTTTAATCAATGGAAAGCTGTTTACCTAACAGTTCAAAGTTAACTCCAGATGTGCTCCAAGCTAAATGGAAGACTTGGTGATTAATATGGTTTTCCCATCAATATTTCATGAACTGGCGGGGTTTATCTGAGGCTCTCTGGCCTGCACACAGCACGGCTTGTGTTTGTTTGTTGGTTTTCCATCAAACACTACTGTGAGTGTTTATTTGCTGGTTGTGTGTTTATTTTACTACAGAATATGCTGTCCGAATCTAACTTTACAGTGGACTAAGGGCAACAGCTGTATTGGTATATGGATTATTAGTGCACTTGCTTGCCAATAGAGTGTTCTATGTTCAAATCAATATTACTGTCAACCAATATGGCCCTGAAGTCAACTCAGTTGCATAAAATGGGAACTGGGTAGCGTGAAGAATATTCTGGAAATGGTCTGAGAAGGAAAGGTGGCAAGGAAAGAAATGGTCAGAGAGGGAAAGGAAGGAAGATGGTGGCCTCACCTCATTATGCCGTGACTAGTATTTGTGGACACTTGACATCTGCCATGGGACAACCTGCACTGAGAATTCATATTTTACCAGGTCCGCGTTATTATATCTTATTATAATATAGATAAAACACCATGGTCAGGATTATTATAATATTGTAGTCTAGAGTGTTTGTTTTGTCTGGAGTATGTAGTATTGTACAAGTAAATGGGAATATTCTTCAACAAGTGAATCGGTACAATTATCTCGGAACAGTCATAACATCTGATGGGATATGCCTTGAAGAGATTAGAACAAGAATCACCATCGTGAAAGTAGCATTTAGCAAGATGAAAAACATTCTGACCAATAAAAAGATGTCAATTGAAACAAGAAAAAGAGTGTTGAGGGGATACATAGAGCCTGTTCTTTTGTATGGATGTGAAACTTGGACAATTTGCAGTCAAGCTGAAAAACATCTGATGGCTGCAGAAATGTGGTTTCTGAGGAAAATGCACAGAATACCATGGACAGACAGAAAAACCAATGACTAAGTACTACAGGAGATAAATGAAAATCGTAAATTGATTAGAGAAATTAGACGTAGACAGTCAAAATATTTTGGACATATTATGAGAAGAAATGGATTGGAGAACTTAGTGACAACTGGCAAGATCGAAGGGAACAGACCAACAGGAAGACAGAGAGGAAAATACCTCGATGGCTTGGCCACATGGCATGGACGAGACAGGAACACTGAGCTGATCCACGACGCTGGTGATCGAGTGAAATGGCGAGTCATGACCGCCAACGCTTTCCGGCATGGCACATGATTGATTGATTGATTGATGTAGTATTGTAGTCAGAATGTTTTGTCTGGAGTATGTAGTATTGTAGTCAGAATGTTTTGTCTGGAGTATGTAGTATTGTCGCCAGAATGTTTGTTTTGTCTGGAGTATGTAGTATTGTAGTCAAAATGTTTGTTTTGTCTGGAGTATGTAGTATTGTCGCCAGAATGTTTGTTTTGTCTGGAGTATGTAGTATTGTAGTCAAAATGTTTGTTTTGTCTGGAGTATGTAGTAGTGTAGCCAGAATGTTTGTTTTGTCTGGAGTATGTAGTATTGTAGTCAGAATGTTTGTTTTGTCTGGAGTATGTAGTATTGTAGTCAGAATGTTTGTTTTGTCTGGAGTATGTAGTATTGTCGCCAGAATGTTTGTTTTGTCTGGAGTATGTAGTATTGTAGTCAGAATGTTTGTTTTGTCTGGAGTATGTAGTATTGTAGTCAGAATGTTTGTTTTGTCTGGAGTATGTAGTATTGTGTATTGTAGTCAGAATGTTTGTTTTGTCTGGAGTATGTAGTATTGTAGTCAGAATGTTTGTTTTGTCTGGAGTATGTAGTATTGTAGCCAGAATGTTTGTTTTGTCTGGAGTATGTAGTATTGTAGTCAGAATGTTTGTTTTGTCTGGAGTATGTAGTATTTTAGTCAGAATGTTTGTTTTGTCTGGAGTATGTAGTATTGTAGTCAGAATGTTTGTTTTGTCTGGAGTATGTAGTATTGTAGTCAGAATGTTTGTTTTGTCTGGAGTATGTAGTATTGTCGTCAGAATGTTTGTTTTGTCTGGAGTATGAGGTATTGAACTAGAACCAGACATACTGAAAGATGAAATTATAGAAGCCGTCAGATTAGCCCCATTGAACAGATCACCAGGACAAGATGAAATACCAAATGAACTAATTAAAGCAGCAGGAGAAGTAGGAACAGCATTGCTACATAGACTATTCGACCATGTTTGGGTAGAACAACAGACACCACGAGACTGGGGAAATGTCATAATTATCCCAATTTGGAAAAACAAAGGCAGCAAAAGAGATTGCACACAATACAGAGGCATTTCACTGTTGAGTCATAGTGGGAAAATATTTTGCAAAATTCTTGAAAAAAAGATTACAAACTACTATAGAACGGCAGCTAAGCGAAACACAACTTTGATTTAGGAAAAACAAAGGATGCACAGATGCCATTTTTGCTCTTAGACAACTTATTAAAAAAAATCAATCAAATTCAATGAAACACTTTACAGCCTTTGTCAACCAAGAAAAGGCATTGATAGAGTAGATAAAAACAAGCTGTGGGAAATTCTTAAACAATATGGAGTGTGTACACATCTAACAAACCTTTGTAGAAGCTTATACAACAACAGTGAATGCATAGTGAGAGCAACTAGAGGACACACAGAACCCTTCACCATAAGATCTGGAGTACGACAAGGTTGTGTCCTGTCCCCTCTCTTGTTCACAACATATATAGACAACATATGTAAAACCAGCCAAACAGAGACCGCAAGAATACCGCATGACGAGAACACAGAAAAAGAACCATCTGCAAATCTGACCATTAGGGAACTCTTGTTTGCGGACGACCAAGCATTAATAGCAAAATCAGAAGCTGAATTACAAGACCACATGAATAATCTAAATGAAATATGTAGGGAACATAACATGAAAATTAGCACAAGTAAAACAGAGGTAATGACTGTAACTAAAGAAGAAAAAGCAACAATGATTCACCTAAACGAACATCCCTTGAAACAAGTAAAGAGTTTCAAGTACCTAGGAAGTATAATATTACCAACTTGCAAATCAAAAGACGAGATCGAAAATAGATGCAATAAGGCAAACCAACTCATTAGACAAATGGCACCAATACTAAAGAACAAACATGTATCAATAACTACTAAGAAAGCACTTTACAACACAATCTTCCTACCAACTCTGTTACCAATGCCAAACCTGGACAATGACAGAAAAAGAGAAAAGAAAAATCACAACAGAAATTAGATTCCTGAGAAGAATACTCAACATATCAAGAAGAAATAAGATCATAAATAAAGAAATCAGGACTAAAGTGGGGGTTATAGCTGCACTAGATTTTATTAGAAGGCAGCAAGTCAAATGGTTTGGCCATGCAAGTAGGTTACCAACTAACAGTATACCACAACAAGCAGTGATGTACAGACCAGAGGGAAGCAGAGGAAGAGGCCGACCGCGTAAACGATGGACGCAGGGAATAACAGAGTCCATGGGAATATCAATATATGAAGCCCATAAGCGGGCACTCTCCCACTGTTTATACTTCACCTCGATATCGCAAGGTACAAGAGGAACATGATGAGATGAGATGAGATGTAGTATTATAGTCAGAATGTTTGTTTTGTTTGGAGTATGTAGTATTGTAGTCATGTTTTGTCTGGAGACATAGTTTTGTAACTGCTTTCACATTCTCTGTTTCTATTCAGGGAAAACTAAACACAAACCAGCTGATAGTCCAGAATTGCCATCAATTGTTGACTTTCATGTTAACAAGTCATTTACCATGAACAGTCATGATAATAATTATGGCAATGGATATGATAGCTACAGCAGTGGTGACCATAATTTAAGTCGGGACAGCATGTACGATTATGACATTGATGATTCTGGCCCTCATCGAGAAATGGCTGTTGATGTCCCTGAAAATTTTATTGCCAATGTCAAGTCTGCTCCCCGGTATCCTCCGCCTTGGCCAGCAGGGGGCACATCTCATGCAGTTAAATCACATTCAGAGACAAATAACAGAGACAGGAAAGGAAAAATGACTGATTCTCAACAAAGTTCAGGTGTGTCCAACAGAGGACCTAAGCAGCAGCAGGGTAATCTGGAGCAGCATCAGCCAACTGTCCTTGAGCTAGAAAGATTACAACGCCACCAGGAGGCACTGAAGGTAATACATGTGGTCAGTCTATCCATAGTCTGTCTTTGTTGTTATGTTTATGTGTTAGTTCATTACCTGGTGTCAGGTCCTAGTCACATATGACTGAGCTACCATATGTCAGTAGACGGTACTACCTGCTTTCTATTAGCACTGAATGTTGGGCGGCACTCACACACACCTGCATTGTACCAACGGCTTTGGGTGGAGGAGTGCAATTGGAAGAGTACAGGCCTTACCCTGGTGCGAGGAAATGCAAACTAAAGACTAAATGTCATGGCAGGGCAGACCAGGCCCTAAGCCTTGGTCGGCAACTGGTCTAGGATGGAAACTCCGACAGGTGGACAGTTAGAGCATTGCTTTGCTGATCCGGCAGCTTCTGCAGCTTGTCTTGTTCCAGATGTCTTGGTGTTACCTTTCCTCTGGAGTGAACTAGGCAGGGCGAGAGAGGGATCATGCTGCGTGGCAACACATGGTCTCTATATTTTAGCCCTGGCTTTGTGCTGTGGAGAGGTATAACTCCATTCCTGGTCTTATCCAGTCTCAGAATCAAAGTGAGAGGTAACAGTTACGGGTTATAAGTCCTTGTCATTTGGCGTAGACATGGGGTGACATGGGTTGCCTCTAATGGTGGGAGACACCTACAAGTGTCATTGATCAGCTACCGTCCGCCTCAAGCTGGGCAGCCCCAGGCCAATTGGGTGCCGATCCACCACAGCCTGTCTGCTTCAATGGGTGCTTGGGGCTAGGACAAAATCTGAATCACAGGCTATAAAACCAATGCACCAGGTGCTACTATAAAGAAAAAGAAAATCCTTAAGCTACGGCTTGCAACCTGGAACGTAAGAACCATGTGTCCAGGATTTTCTACTCACCTGACGAATATTGACGATGTGAGAAAAACGGCTGTGATTGATGCCGAACTCAATTGTCTTAACGTTGATATTGCTGGCCTGCAGGAGACTCGCCTCGCTGAGGAAGGGTCACTCAGGGAAAACAATTACACCTTTATTGGGAAGGGTAGAGGGCAGGCAGAAAAAAGCCAACATAGTGTGGTCTTAGCAGTGAAGAATTTGCTACTGGGAATGATTGAAATTCCAGCTGGAGGTAATGAAAGACTATTATCCCTGCGCTTGGCTACCTCTTGTGGTTTTGCCACAATTATTACTGCATATGCACCGACACTCGATTCCTCTGATGATGTGAAGGATTTGTTCTATGAGGAGTTACACTCTGTGATCAAGGTAGTTCCAAAATCCGATTACATTTATATGCTTGGTGATTTCAATGCTCGTGTGGGCAAGGACTCGAGTTCATAACCATTGCGCCTTGGAAAATACAACATCGATCGCATGAATAAAAATGGGCAACGGCTTCTGGAGCATTGCACTAGAAATGACCTATGTATTACAAACTCCTTTTTTAAAACAAAAGAGCTGCCTAAGGTCACATGGAAACATCCAAGATCTGGCCATTGGCATCAGCTGGACTTCATCATCACACAAAGACATCTGAACCAAACATCATTAACTCGAAGTTACCACAGTGTTGACTGTAATACAGATCATTCTTTGGTTGTTGCAAGGGTTAGACTGAGACCAAAGAGAATCTACACAGCTAAACACAAATCTAGCCCCAGGATTAATATTATTAACACTCATGATCCTGAAAAGTGCTTTCAGTTTCAACAGCAACTTGAAGACGCTTTCACTGATACACCAGAAAATTGTACAGTAAATGAAAAGTGGTGTCAAATTAAGGAAACTCTTTGTAAAACTGCCGTAAGGGTTTACGGCACTGTGGATCATAAGAGGCAGGACTGGTTTGCGGCCAACAGCGAGACTCTGCAGCCCTTGATTGATAAGAAGAAGAAAGCTCTCTTAAGAAACAAGGAAAGACCAACGCGTAACACTCTGAGTGAGCTAAGGCAAGCTAGGAAGGATGTGCAAAAGGCTGCCAGGCAGTGTGCAAATGATTATTGGATCAAGTTATGTGAGTCCATTCAAATCGCAAGTGATAAGCGAGACATAAGAAGCATGTTTGAAGGAATAAAGAAAGCCTGTGGTCCAGTGATCAAAAGAAGTGCACCATTGAAAACCTTGACTGGAGAAGTCATCACTGATAAGAAACAGCAGATGGACAGATGGGTAGAGCACTATTTGGAGCTTTACTCAAGTGAGACCAAACTAGCGGATAATGCCCTCAACGCCATAGAGGCTCTACCAACTCTTGACCACCTGGACACACTTCCCACCATAACAGAAGTTAAGTGTGCTATAAATGAACTTGCATTTGGCAAGTCTCCAGGTAAGGATGGAATTCCAATAGAGGTTAATAGGAGTGGGCAAGACACACTCACTCTACAGATCCACCAGCTAATAGAGCTATGCTGGCAAGAAGGACAAGTCCCACAGGATTTCAAAGATTCAAGCATCTTAACACTGTACAAGAGCAAGGGCGATCAGAGCAACTATAGGGGTATCTCACTTCTGTGTATTGTTGGGAAAGTATTTGCCAGAATTGTTCTGCGAAGACTTGGGAGATCAAGTCTACAACGAATCACAGTGTGGCTTCCGACAGAACCGGTCTACCATTGATATGATATTCTCTTTGCGACAAACGCAAGAAAAATTCTGTGAATGGAATCAACCACTGTTTATTGCCTTCATCGACCTCACAAAGGCATTTGATTTGGTCAGTCGTGAGGGTCTATTCAAGGCAATAAAGAAGATTGGCTGCCCACCCATTCTTATGTCCGTTGTGGAATCGTTCACCACAGGCATGAAGGGTATATAATCAAGTTTGATGGTACAACTTCTAAAGAGTTTGAAATCAAGAGTGGGGTTAAGCAAGGTTGTGTACTAGCTCCCACCTTCTTTGAAATAAACTTTTCACTTCTACTGAAATATGGATGGTGGTATATACATTCATTCACGCTCAGATGGCGAGCTTTACAATGCTCAGAGATTGAAGGCCAAGACCAAAATTAGGAGGGTACTGATAAGAGAGTTGCTTTTTTGCAGTTGATGCTACAATTACGACCCACTCTGAGGAAGAATTACAACATCTGCTATCTGCATTCTCCAATGCTAGTTCTGAATTTGGTTTAACAATTAGCAAAAAGAAAACACAGATTATGTCACAGTGTGCACATGGGGCACCATCGATCTTTATTGATGATGCCGAATTGGAGATAGTAGACCATTTTACATATCTAGGATCAGAGGTAAATAGCAAATTATCTCTAGATCAGGAAATCAACATCATGATTGGTAAGGCAGCAACAACATTGAACAAGGTAAGAAAAAGAGTCTGGGAGAACAGGAAGCGTACTACCAAAACAAAAGTCCTTGTCTATCAGTCCTGTGTCCTTGGTACTTTTCTTCATGGCAGTGACGCCTGGTCAACTTACTCACACCAAGAGAAACGTTTAACCAGCTTTCATATGTGGTGTCTGCAAAGAATACTTGGTATTAAGTGGCAAGACAAAATCACAAATCCTGAAGTATTGGAAAGATCAGATTGTGTGACAGTTTGTTCCATGCTGTCTTCGTAGACTTAGATGGATAGGACACGTTAGGAGGATGGATGATGGTAGAATACCAAAGGACATCTTTTTGGTGAATTACAGATGAGTAAGAGATCTTGGGGTCTGCCTCTACTATGATACAAAGATGTGTGTAAGCAGGACATGATTTAAACAGGCATTGATAATGCACATTGGGAATAAGTCGCAGCTGAACGTGTTGCATGGAGGGCAAATATCAGAAATGAAATAAAGACAAAGGAGAAAATGATTGCAGATAAGTCACACACCGAGCGTGTGAGACATAAGATGATGCGTTATGGTGGAAATGACCATGTGTTCACATCCATCCACTGTGGATGAATATTTACAGCGCAAATTGGCCTTATCAGTCACATTCACTACCGCCATGGGTTGTAGTTATTATGCCTTTTTGAAGCACAATGTAAAAAAAACTATGGTCTGTCAAGACGGCAAGGTGCCAATGATGATGAATTTAATAAATGAATAAAACTTTGGCTGAAATAGATCAAACACATAGTCACAGGTATTTGGTCGAGTCTGGGGCATTTATTATCTTCATAGTCATTTTACATTTAAAACCAATCTTTCTGTTTGCACAACATTGGCTGGAACCACCTAATTGCTAAGGCCTCTGTATATTTGAGCAATCATTTATTGTTCATAGTATACAGTATATGAAACACCTTTTCTTTGTTAATTTTATGACTGCAGTTTATGATTTGTCAAAAATTGCTGAGATCAGCGTTTTATAGCCTGTTGTCTGCACAGGCATTCCTGAAGACTAATTAACTCTCTTTTCTGCCCCACTGGAATTGATAAATGTAGCGTGATTTGGTTATGAGGACAATAGTTCTTTCACAGATGGAGTAGGTATCAGGGTTACTTTATATCTGGTCATTGGTTCAGCAGCAAAGAATGTTTGTTTTACTGCTGTTTTAAGTGATCATGGAGGGATGCTGGAGGGATATGCATGAAATCTATTCCCATATTATATACATCTTCATAGTGCATCCGAACGAGCCATAAATCTGTGCACATGATCACAGTGTTGGCACATATTGTTACAGGTATCTTGAAGTCAAGTGATGAAAGCCATACACATAGAACCATGAACATTGCATGGATAACAAGACATATAGATCAACAATAAGATAATACAAATCAAAATTCCCTTAAAATCCCCTCTTCTTTCTTATATTTAGAATCATTATTACTACTTCCTTCATGTTTTTGCCTCCCTTTCTTTCTAAGAAGTTAACAGTGGCTTTAATTTAAACAGTATATTAAAAATAAACAATAAAGATATGCCACCTTGTTACAATCCATATAATGCTTTTATTATTTCTTTCATGAAAGAAACGTAGAGAAGAAGAAAAAAGGTTGCAAGCGGAAGAAGAATTTTTGAGAGCGAGCTTAAGAGAATCAAAGAAGCTGCGAGCCCTGGAAAATAGTAGAACTGTGGAATCAACACCTCTAGGACTTGTGAACACTGGATATGATGGTGAGGAGGATGGGATGGATGCTGTTGAATCAAAATCACACTCTAGGACAGTATCAGATGTGATGCCACGGGAGCCATATCTGAGAAAAAATATAGGTAGGTATACATTTCCATATCCTGAATGATTGGGGGGTGGGGAGCCACGACACTATACAGGCACTATCAGCTAAGTATTTTAGTGCCGTGTTTTTTATTTTTTTGGTTTTATTATTTTACATAATACCTTTGCAGTTTGGAAAATATAGGTTTTCCTTGATGTTTCATACATCAGAAAAAGGCAGTCATCGTTTTTTGATCACAATATGAGAAAACAAAAATGGAACATATTGTGATAACTGGAAAGATTTGCAGAAAGAGAGATACAGGAAGACAGCATGAGAAAATTCTTAACAGTCTCGTGTCAAGGCACGGAAGGGAATCATCACTCGAAATGATCCAGGCCGTCGGAGATCGCAATTTGTGGACAGCATGTACGAAGAGGAGAGGCATGATGGTCTGTGCCAGCTGGCACATCATGGCACTGGATGATGAGATGTTTCAATAACTAGTTGAAATGAATGCATATTTTAAGGTTTTGAACATACTTAATCATATGAAACTTTATATCTTAAATTAGTTTTTAGTTTCTTTTTTATTCACCTTGTTGGAACACACATTGGGACTTTTGTTCAATGCAAGTGCAGTTTTTGGAAATCTGAAAGAAGAAAAAACAACCAACCATTGAACATCTTTGCAAAAGTCTTCACTATATTGCCATGAAATCAAGGAAGAGTTTCCAAAGGAAGTCTGACAGAAAGAAAGTCAGTAAGACCTTCCATGACTTCCTTTAGTAACCATTTCACAAAAGGAAACTTAAGAGAAGGTTGTCAACATCACAGTAAAAGAGTTAAGTTACTGACTCGTGGCATGTTTTCTTCTTAAAATTTCAACCTGGCTAAAGAAGGTGATCATGTCGCTCAATGAGTATGTGTGTATGTGTGCTTTTATACGCATGTGATTATACGTACATGGGGTAGGGTAGATGGGTGTTAAAAAAATAATGTCAAGTAATTATGTATTGAAACAGCTCAGAAGAAATTATGACACCAGAAAATGTGAACACAATGTCAGCAATGAGAATTGTATCCAGAAACATAAAGTCAGATGGTTCAGTCATGTAACAAGCCTACTACTGAACAGCATACTGCAACCAACATTATCATTTAGGCAGATCTTGTAAGCTTTCAATGAGCAGAATGGCTAAATTAATGAATACCCTATTTGTCACAGAAGTCTCTGTTTAAAACCAAAAAAAAAAAGCTGTTCCTAACCTGACATTGAAAGTAAAAGCAAGAACAGCAGAAAGGAATTCAGAAATCTAGATGTAGTGAATTCTCACTATGTAATTAATTTTGGTATCAATGTCATGCTCATGAAGATAAATGGAAATGTACCATACACAGCACAAATGGATAGCTTCATTTGTATGATTATTTCCTAGTACCTAAGAATGTATTGTTTCATATGATGTGTACTTTACTGTGGTTTTTCCTAGAGGTCACGTTTATATGTTATGACTGTGATATTTGTTTCTGCTGCTTCAGGTGTAGATGACCTGTTCTCATGCCTTCATTACATTCGCAACAGTCTAACGACACCCGAGGACCAGAAGTACATTTCTTTTTTGCGATTACTTTTCCAGAATGAATACTTCCAACAGGCAGTCAGTCTTCACAGTCAGGTAAATATTGTCATGCATAATGAGATAGATATAGTACTTTTTTTCATATGTCACTGTAGTGAAAGGAATACTTTAATGTATCAGGTATAGTGAAATGAATACTTTAATGCGTTAGGTATAGTGAAAGCAGTACTTTCATGTGTTGGGTTTAGTGAAAGAAGTACTTTCATGTGTCAGGTTTAGTGAAAGCAGTACTTTCATGTGTCAGGTTTAGTGAAAGCAGTACTTTCATGTGTCAGGTTTAGTGAAAGCAGTACTTTCATGTGTCAGGTTTAGTGAAAGCAGTACTTTCATGTGTCAGGTTAGTGAAAGCAGTACTTTCATGTGTCAGGTTTAGTGAAAGCAGTACTTTCATGTGTCAGGTTTAGTGAAAGCAGTACTTTCATGTGTCAGGTTTAGTGAAAGCAGTACTTTCATGTGTCAGGTTTAGTGAAAGCAGTACTTTCATGTGTCAGGTTTGGTGAAAGGAGTACTTTCATGTGTCAGGTTTAGTGAAAGGAGTACTTTCATGTGTCAGGTTTAGTGAAAGCAGTACTTTCATGTGTCAGGTATAGTGAAAGGAGTACTTTCATGTGTCAGGTTTAGTGAAAGCAGTACTTTCATGTGTCAAGTTTAGTGAAAGCAGTACTTTCATGTGTCAGGTTTAGTGAAATAAATACTTTCATGTGTCAGGTTTAGTGAAAGAAATACTTTCATGTGTCAGGTTTAGTGAAAGAAATACTTTCATGTGTCAGGTTTAGTGAAAGAAATACTTTCATGTGTCAGGTTTAGTGAAAGAAATACTTTCATGTGTCAGGTTTAGTGAAAGAAATACTTTCATGTGTCAGGTTTAGTGAAAGAAATACTTTCATGTGTCAGGTTTAGTGAAATAAATACTTTCATGTGTCAAGTTTAGTGAAATAAATACTTTCATGTGTCAGGTGTAGTGAAATAAATACTTTCATGTGTCAGGTGTAGTGAAATAAATACTTTCATGTGTCAGGTTTAGTGAAATAAATACTTTCATGTGTCAGGTATAGTGAAAGGAATACATTCATGTGTCAGGTATAGTGAAAGAAATACTTTCAAGTGTCAGGTATAGTGAAAGGAATACATTCATGTGTCAGGTATAGTGAAAGAAATACTTTCATGTGTTAGGTATAGTTACAGGAATACTTTCATGTGTCAGGTATTATGAAAGAAATACATTCATGTGTCAGGTATAGTTACAGGAAGACTTTCATGTGTCAGGTATAGTTACAGGAATACTTTCATGTGTTAGGTGTAGTGAAACAAATACTTTTATCAGTCAGATATCTTCTTCAGGTGGTTGTTCGCCAGCAGACATCAGTAATCATAACTCTGCAGTCCTCTGTAATTTGAAATTTCATTGAAGTTTGTGTTGCTTATATTATTATCATGCAAAATGCAGACGCGTTCTTGATTTCTCACTTTGTCAGAAGCTTTTGCATTTTTTAAAAAGTCGACAGGGTCGACTTCATTGCACCGGGTTTTATCCCATATGGCTCGGTCTCTTTCCGCAATGCGGAAAGCGTCGCTCAAAGCACGAACTCCGTAGCTCTACCGACGATCCACAGGAGTCTCCGAAAAATTTCACTCGTGAACCGAAGGGCGCGTCCCAGAATCAAACCCACAACCTTCGGAGCCCAAGTCAGACGGCTTGACCACTTCACCACGGAGACTCCCAAGCTTTTGCATTATCTTGGTGCAGTGTAGGAAGTATAAATATAGGTCCTTTTGCATCTTCTTCCCTTATCTGCAACAAACCCAAACTGAGTAGATATATTTCTACATGACTACAGTCTGGCTCTGGAACTTGATCATGTTTCATTTTCTGATTGATTGATTGATTTAGGAACCGACATCACAGCATTCGGGGCATTCCCATAAGTGCTCCGTGTTTCATTTTCTGATGGAATTTCTACCCTACCATTCAATGTCAGATATGGCAAAATAAATATGTTCTTATTTGATGTATGGTGAACTAAATACTATAATATTTCAGATATAGTGGAGAAATTTGTTTGAGTGCCAGGAATAGTGAGTTAGATACTTTAATATATTAGATATATTGAAGAAATACACTCGAATGCCAGATATAGTGAACTGACTACTTTAATATGTTAGATATAGTGAACAAATATACTCGGATGCTAGGAATAGTGAGCTAGATATTTTAATATGTTAGATATAGTGAGATAAATACTTTAAGATTTCAGATAAAGAGAGAAATACTTAAAGATTTCAGATAAAGAGAGCTACATACTTTAATATGTTAGATATAGTGATATAAATACATTAATTTTACCTGGTCATGAAGTTTGTTCATTCCAGTCCATAGTTATGTGTCTTGTGCCAGTCTCTTTAATTCCTTGTATGTCTGCATTGATAGATCTGTTTGATAAATGTTGTCCTTGGTCTACCCCTTACACTTTTCCCCAGTATTGGTCCCTTCATTCTATCTCTGGTGTTTATTCTTGTCTTAGTCAGTGACCAAACCATCATCTTCCATTTAAACAGCAGACATTGACCTTAAGATCTTCTTTGTTTTGTTATATTTTCTAGGATTTTCCTTTGCTAATTTTTCAAGCCAACTGGTTTTGTCATTTTTTTGATAACACCACATCTCTATCCATTTTTCATCATGTTTTTTCATTATCATCATCATCATCATCATCATCATCACCATTGCCTCGATGCTTATGTCGTCCCTTCTAAGATTAACACAGCAACAGCAAAGAACTCGTTGAAATATATAAACAAATGAAAGTAACGTCCTCACCTTGTAACTGCGAATTAATACTAAGACCGATGGCAGTCATGCGAACAGATTTAGCCATTTATTAAATGCGCTTCAGAAATCACATGGGTTGACCAACTAAAAATATAAATTTATGAATTCATTTTAGATTCGGTTCCCGATTCCACTCTGTCGACATCGACGCTCAGTCCTTTCAAATTCTCAGTGAGTCGTCCTTTCCTCAAATACAATCTAGGTTGATCTCAGCCCGGTCCATTTCATTGCATGAGTTTCTCATTCACAGATCATTCCTCTTTTCACCGTTTACTTCCCGAATCCTGCAACCATCGCTTTGTTCAGAACTTATTCCTTTTCACACGGATCTTTCAGAACACAGCTGCTCCTTGATCAAGTCTCATAGCGTCTCTGTTGTTATCTTATGACGTGTTTATGTTCCTATTGGTTTCTCCTTTTTGTTTGTCCACTTTGGTGTCTCTCTGGGAAAACCCATTTTGCTTTTGGTGGCGTGTGCCGTCATATGGCAACCATCATCATTATCGTCATCATCATCATCACAATATTCCTGCATGCCACCGTCTTAGTCCATCCAGCTTTATTTCTCTCGGTCTGCCTCTGCTTCTTCTCCCACTGATCTTTTGAGCCATCACAATGTTTACAATGTCTCTCTTTTCATTATATGACTTGTTTATTGCTGTTTATTGCTTTCTTATAGTGGTACACAATGTTTTACTTTCACTAGCCTCTTCCAGTCAATCGTTGTTAGCTATTCTGGCAGTTCAAGGTATTTGCAACATTTGTTTCAGAAACCACATCATCGTTACTTCTAAACTCTTCATAATTTGTTCATTCATATTCCATGATTCACTGCCATACAGCAAAACATGTAACACGTATGTAGCATTTCATTTTCAAAATGCAGGTTTTGTTTGACCTATTCTGCTCTTAATCTCTGTCACAAATTTTTCATCAGTTATGATTGCCGATAAGTACTTAAATTTGTCAACTTGGTTCAGCATTTTCCCTTCTATTGTAATATCACACTTTAGTGTTATCTTTTTCTTTGATATAATCATGTTTCTGTTTTCTTGATATTCAAAGAAAGTCCTTGTTTTTTTGCGAGTATTCATGCTCAATAATTCAGGACCATATAATGATGATGAATAATAATATGTCAGGTTTGATAAGATAATTACTTCCATATGTCAGTCAGGTACAGTGAGATAAATTCCCTTAAATCAGGTATAGTAGGTAAATGCTTCCATATGATCAGTGTAGCGGCAGAATGTGCAAACCTTGCTCAGATGGAAGTCACAAACCACAAATGTGAATGTGAAAGACCAGGGGAAGCTGTCACATTATCTTCCCAAGAATAAGTTGATTAGCATGTCACAGGCCTGGAATGGAGGAATATTCAGACACTTCATACCGTCCTTCAGACTGAAAAGCTTGACATGACGTGTTCATCCGGTGCATTTTTCCAAATTTATTTGTCATTTATATATACTTTTATATTGACTTTTTAGCTGGTTGAAATAACTGCTAGATCACCTCCCATCAAGCCAGTGACTGATGAGGCTGAGGAACTCCACCTTGAAGTCCAGCATTACATTGCACAATCTCACAACAGTGGCAAAGCCCAACAACTGCTTTCACTGTTGCAAAAACCAAATATCAAAGTGAGTTACAGTTTTCACTGCTCATGCTGGTATGAAAGGTTTAAAGATGATATTCTAGTGTAAAAGTAACCTGGATTACTTGTCATTAGGGCATATCTTGGATGAGGTTCATGGTTTGGAAGACCAAACCGTACACAGATATGTTCAGTATATCTTCACTTTCCTAGAGGGTCCCAAATATCGATCTTATGACTCAAACCCAAAGCCGTACTAGAATCTTTCCACCACCGAGGTTTGAACCCAGGTCTATGTCAGTAAGCCAGTACACAAACCAATGTACTATAGTTGCCTTAATTAGAGAGACAAATTAGCATCATCATGTGTCCTTCAGAATGACATAGGCATTCATCTTCACAGATCTTGATCCTTGGTTTTCGGAAGTAATATAAATGCATCCCACCAAGCCACGCCTTGTGTTGTTTTTTAAAAATAAAATGGTATGAATGCCGGTCGTTCAGAAAGCAATGTCAAACTACTGAACGTAAACTTGCCTAGAGATTACAACAGCCAAAAACTGTAGGGGTGACTGCGATGTTCTGTAAAGGATATGCAACTGACTAACCATGCTATTGTCTTGGACTATCCAGCATCATTTCTCTCTATTTTCTTATGTCTCTTTGAATGCTGATCTTTATAGTCACAATGTTTTCCAATGCCTCTCATTAAGTGACCAAAGAACATTTGTCTTTTTTTTAAATTATAGCCGCATATAATCTTCTTTCATTAACAAATATAGCAGTTATATGTCAGTGGTGAATGATTTGTAATTTTTGAAACCAACTGTTATGCTTATGAAAATTCTTGTCCTATACAATTTGATTCTACTGTTGTAGTTTGTAGATCCTTTTTTAACATTCTAACACTCACACCGCCGGCTTCCTGGCCTAGAGGTTAGCGACTTTTCTCCGTAATCTCGTATACTCTCGTAAGTAACATGACGACGGTGAGAATCAGCAGTGGTTCGAATTGCGTCGGTAACTTACAGGGTATGTGAGCTGGCTGCTCAGAAAGCAATGGCAAACTACTGAGCATAATCTTGCCAAGAAATCAACAATCAGCTGAAAGATGCTGATGTTGACAGCGATGTCCTGTAAAGGATATGCAAAACATTATTATTATTATAACACTCACACCATTCTTAAAATAAGTAAAATCTCACACAGGCTTTAAGATAGCATATTTTAGGTTATTAAATATGTTTCTTTGATTTGAATATTTTCTTTCGTACCTTTCATTGCTTACATGCTTTTAAACGGAAGCATTTCCCCCATTCTTCGTCAGCTTCAAAACACATTACTGTCTGACAGGGCTCTGCTCGTTTATGTCTAACCATGCCTTGTCCATACTTCTTAATACTGGCCATCTCTTAGGTATGACAATGTCATCGTGTTTTTTTATTTTTATTTTTGTCAAATTGTTCCTGTCTCCCCGGGAAGGTTAACCCGGTCAACAAATGCCCGCAGAAGTCGGATGTGTTGGCCTAACGGCGCAAGAACGCAGCTCTGCTGTAAACAGGTACTATGCAATCATGTCCGAAAAAAACTCCGGATGAATGCAGAAGAAGAAAAAGAAGTTTCTGTCTGGTCGAGTTTCTACAGATAACATTCAAGTACAGAATGAAAGATATTCTTATTATTTACTGAAATGTCTCCTTTGTTGGCTCCTTTCCTTGTGATAAAGTAGCAGGAAGTGATGATCCCTCAAAGCCGTGCAGTGTCTGGAGCAAACATTTTGCTTGTAGAGCTAGGAAGGGCCAAATGTAAGACGGGCCTGCATGTCTAATTTGTGACCCTTTGAAAATAGTTTGTTCCTTCTAGTAGCATTCAAGTAGTATTCAAGTTTGTTGTGAGCCTACATTTTGTTGATATCTGTCTACATGAAGGCATATCAAAAAGACCTTTACTTGCTTAGTTAATCTGCTTGTGCACTGAGACAGAAATATATGCACTGTAGGCTACAACAAAGGGTGTACTTGAGTGAACATTGGCTGGTAGCAACACAGTATAGAACAATTATAGGCACAAGTTGGCACATATCCTGCTTGATTTGCTAGATGGTAAACATTGATTGCCAGCTATTCTTGTCATCAGACATTCGTGCATTTTTCTTTGTAGGAAGCGTTGAACATCAACATTGGTTATCTGACACTATGTTAAATTTGTGTAATGAGTTTTGAAAATGCGCACACTTGGTTTTCATAATGTATTTGATTTTTTTTTTATGGTGACATTTATTTTAGACTGTATATTTTTTTTTCTAAAAACTTTCAATTAACATACTTTTGTTGTACTCACAATACATATTTTACAGAATCTGCTCATTGCACACGATACAGTATCCCAGCAGGCACTACAACCTGTAGAAGACTTGGATGGCCAGGGAGAGCCAATAGATTACCCTCTTGTGCAGTACGGGGAAGATACCGTGAAGATCATTCATCTTGAGAAGACAGGGGAACACTTGGTAAGAATATATGCTTTGATTTTTGGATTTTTAATTCTGATTACAGTATCAGAGTAACACTGTCTACTTGATATTAGGCCACATTCTGATTTCCCAAGGGAATTCCTTGATCATTGGGCACCATTAAGAGTAGGTTGTAATAGCTATTACTCTTACCAACATGTCCCATAAATCAATTATATTACACATTTTTAGTGGAAAGATAACATGCAGTCAATTGCATTTAGAGCTGGGCATAATTCAGCATTTTTCTCTTATATGTTTCAATGATTAGGTCACTTGACATACAGTGTGGTGTGTTAGTGTATGTTTGTTCTATCATACATTGAAAAATATGTATTTGTTCGGGTAATCTGTTCTAGGCCCCCTGTCTACAGCACTTACCACCTAACAGTTATCTAACTATGGAAATATATCATGCAAAATAAAAATATAGGCATGCAGAACATTTGAGGTTGATTTATCTAACGGTTATACCTGTACATGTAAATTTCAAAACCATTAATGACCATTCTATAGTCAAAACTAGAACAAACTTCCCTAATTAAAAATATTTTAACCAATCTAGCACACATGAAACATTAGCGATTTTTGCCCAGTGCAAATTATAACTGAACTTCATTATGAAATCATAAAAAAATTGTACACACATGAAAAGCATTAACAATCTGTCCCCCAGTGGAAAACAATATAAACCTTATAAAAATCAGTAACAAATCTTATAGAGCTGGCAGGAGGAGAATCATTGTTTCTGTTCATTTTGGGGGGAACTGTCCCGTGGCAGGTTTATCAGATGGAGGATGTTTATCCACCTTTTTGTAGTGGAGGACTTAAAAGCAAATGAAGAAAAGTGGAGACAGAGTTGAATAATATGGGGAAGACATGGGCACAGCTGCATGGGATAGCTAAAGGTAGAATGGCTTGCAATGAGTTGATTGAGGATCTATGCCCCAGTGGGGAATACAAGTCAAAAGAAAAAATGTACGTTGTCACTCCCTCATATTATAGATAAAAACTGTTTATTGAAGCACTTACTTGCTGTAGCCTACCTTATTGTACATGCATCAAGACAATGGTAGCACAATATTTCTATTGTAAGCTCAGTATGCACTAACAAAATGAAATCAATGACAGATCAGTGTACTTAATTCATGAATTATAAATCTTCATGATGTCATGGTTGTTACACAATTTTGTTTCAGGGCGCCACTGTCAAGAATGAAGGAGAATCTGTAATAATTGGTCGAATTGTGAAAGGTGGTGTTGCAGACAAGAGTGGTGAGTGAATAAGTGCCCTAGTTGTCTATGTATCTGTGTATATGTTTACCTAGGGATCGAGCCCTGCCTCTTCTTGCAGGAAGCAGGCCTTCCATCTCTGTGCTCTCCATGCCTTCCATCTCTGTGCTCTCCATACCACTGTGATGATTAACATGGCCAGAGCATTTCAGTTGTTGAGACATGATACTGTTTATGAACCAGTGTTTGTCATTGGTCCACGATATTCTCAGAACATTTCTGTAACATTTCACCTCCAAAGCCACAATTTCCTTCTTTAGTGATTGTGAAATGGTCCATGACTCGCAGCCATCTGTTGCTACAAAATAGATGCATGTTCTCAAAACTGTTACCCTCACTTGTTTGGTGGTATTCTGCCATTGGTTTTTGTTTTCTTTGTTAATAACTTTAATTGCACATCTATCATTTGAAGAATATCATTTTGGTCAGAATTTATCTGCTTGTAAATGTTTATTTTTAAAATTAATTTTAAAAAATTGTTCATGTGTGTATGTATAGATAATACAAGGGAAGATAATACAGGTCTTAGTCAGATATGACTGAGCTACCGTATAACAGTAGACGGTACTACCTGGTTTCTGTTAGCGCCGAACGTTGGGCGGCGCTTACCAAACCCGACACCCCACATTGTGCCAACGGCTTCGGGCGGAAGAGCGTAATTGGGAGGGTACAAGCCTTACCCTGGTGCGAGGAAATGCAAGCTAAAGACAAAATTGTCATGGCAGGGCAGACCAGGCCCTAAGCCTTGGTTGGCGACTGGTCTAGGATCGAAGCTCCAACAGGCGGACAGTTAGAGCATTGCTTTGCTGATCCGGCAGCTTCTGCAGCTTGTCTTGTTCCAGATGTAGGGGTGTTACCTTTCCTCTGGAGTGAACTAGGCAGGCCGAGAGAGGGATCATGCTGCATGGGCAACACATGATCTCTATATTTTAGCCCAGGCTTTGTGCTATGGAGAGGCAATAACTCCATCCCTGGTCTTAACTGGTCTCGGATGGATGGATGGATGGATGGACAAGGGAAGGCAGTAGGTCACAAAATAGTATGTAAATAAAACAGTATGAGGTGTGAACATGAAAACCATTTATTATTGTACTATCTCTCCTTATTTCTTGACATAATCTTCACAAACAGTGCATTTATCTCAATATTTTACCATTCTCTCAAGACCTGCACCATAGAAGTCTTTGGGTTGCATCGTTAACCACATTCCTATCTGATGCTCAACTTCTTTGCCTTCATCTGCATACTGGGTGAGATGTTTCAGTGAAAAGGTTATTCTGTTCATTTTGTGTTTTTCAGCCTGAACATTTGGCCCTCTGCAGAAATTTAACACACTATGCTACAAGCTAAACTATGGGAACATCTTTTACAGTTACAGCAATGTCTGTCATTACCTGCCTATTGACTCAAACAATTGCCTCAACCCGCCACACAGTTGCTTCTTTTGCAATCTGTACAGGGTAACCAGTTCGGTTTACATCAGCCATTTGTGAACATCCTTGGAAGAATTGGTTGATACACATTTGTGTACAGCTTTTTGCAATGGTGCAAATTTTGAGTATGATTGACATGTTCAACACCGCGTGAGAGTGAACATTTGTGTGCGCATCCACATACAGCAATATTGTCTACCACACACAGACACAAAGCTAGATTGAAATGAGGATAATGACACATTTCAAAAGTGTTAACAGCCATTTCTGACATGTTTTATATCAACGTATGATGTACACTCACACTGACTTACCCTCATATATTGAATGATGTGTGCATTATTGTGTTGAAGGACTCCTGCATGAGGGAGATGAAGTTCTTGAGGTCAATGGTATTGACATGAGAGGCAGGAACATCAATGATGTTTCAGAGATGCTGGTAAGATGACACTGATTAACTAGAATGATTTGCTGTCCTTATTTTTAATTTGGTTGGACCTTAATAAACAACAGGATTATTGCAGTGATATGACTCAGTATGAGGAGTATGAGACAGTGTTTGATGAAGTGGCATAGTGGTTAATTTGACTGGCATCCCAATGCATGGGCCAGAGTTTGGGCTGCATTAATGATGCATTATTTGGGTTGACCTAGTCTCATAAATGTTAATAGGTGGCAGAGGTATATCAAGCAACTGATGTGAGAAAGACCATATCAGCCTATACATGCTGTGAAAGTAACTCTGTTTAATATTACGTGTAGAAAAGGAAAAAACAATATTTCAGCCAAGCAAGATAAATGAAGGCTCTCTTCCTGGAAAAAGTAAGACACAATATTGGAAAGCCATAAGGCATCTGGGTCACCAATTTACCTCCTTTTACATAGATAAATCTCGAGAATTGGCACCTGGAATGTTAGAACTATCCATGAATTAAGAATGTCAGTACAGGTGGTAGGAGAAATAAAATATAAGATTAGCACTAGGTATGTACCCACAGTTGTAAATATCATTCACAATTTAGTTCATATTTCTGTTCCAAATTCTCCCACTATTTCTAATTCCTCTACTGTGATGTTATATGTCAAAAAAGTGTTTCCTTTCTTTCCCCTCATATGTTGGATAGTATATGTGATTTCATTATTCATTTATTTTTATTTTTTATTTTTGTCATTCACTTGCTTTGAACTCAAGCGTAGTCCATACACATGCTCTACTTCTAGTGCACTGGACTGATTTTTGCATGTGGATTAGTTTTTCCAGTTACTAGTGTGTCTTGCCATCAGGCCAACCAACTCCTACTGCAGAGGTATTTGTAATTTACATCCCCAAATCAAGGACAAGAAGTCAGTGTTTTAGTCTAACTGACCAGCATATGGGTAGAGCCAGTTACCTCAGCATCAGCACACAGGATGATTAAGAATGAGTGCTTTTATCCATTCAGCCATGCTGACCTCCATTTCTTCTTTTAATTTTGCTCTTTCTCCTTCATAACTCTCTTATGTATTGATTCCGTCTGTTTATCATAGCCTGTGCTTTCATTAATACCTTTCCTACCTTTGATTTTAAACAGCTTGCATGCATTAATATTTGTCTACCTGTCAGTATAGCAAAATTGGTGGGGATAACTGCAAGAATGCTACGACACTATGCCTAGATTATTGCCTATCTATTATTTTATTGGAGTTCAATCATCACCATGGGACCTCCACATCTGCATTCTTATTTATTATTTAAATAGTTCTTGACAGTAACAAGACACACTGAAAGTATTCAAATTAGTAATAATTTAATTGAGACCCTTGCTCAAACATTTGGGGACAAAATATCGAGAAAAATATAACAGGAAAATAGTTGGCTGAAGGAAAGTGTCCCTGGAGGATGTTATGAGCTAGCTCTATGGCTCTTTTCATCACTGAAAACTGAGGAATCAACTGTCAATAGTCCATTATAGTCTGGGAGGACAGATACTGTTCACCTGGTTTGTGTTTAGACTTCTCCCTTGATGACAATGCAAACACTTTGAAATTGCAGTCCAGTCCTCGATGATGTTCATAACAGTTTTATTAATCAATATGTAGTCAGTTTGATTGAATGTTTTCTTATCAGAGCTTTTCCTTGTATGCAGTCAACTTTTGTGTTGTTTAAACTGGGTGTTTCCAGTCAGCATATAATTTATGTTTGTCCATTCTCTCATTTTTTTCTCTCCTCATTTATTTCTTATTCCTAAACCATAGTCACAAACCAGTTCTTCCATTCTCTCCTTTCCTACTAGGATTTCCAAGTATTATTTTGATTTCTTGTCATTTGGTTTAAGACATTGTCTTTGCTATTTCATCATAAAATATATATATTTCTTCTTCACTACTGTATGTTGTTGGTGCACATTCTTATATAATGTTTATGTGTATTAGGTTGCCTTTGATTTTAACTATGTAAATGGATTTGAAATACTCCAATAACCACTCAGTTTTTTTTAGCTGTTTTCTTATTAAATCATAGTCTGTCTTTTTAGTATTTATCACTTCCTGAATATATTATTGTGTGTTTGTCCATTATTTTAATGGCTCCCTTCCACCTCGCTCAATTTTAATATATCTATAAAATAATGCAGAGTGTTCACACACATCAACAGTACCAATATTATATCATTGGAATACTTTTATCTGTCAGTTCATATAGGACTTCTGAACATGAAAAGTCAACTGTGTGAACACATGTGAATGCATGTTGGGCAGTTTAGAAAATATGGGACTAATTTTCACTGAAGTAAAAATCGGATTATATCAGTTGATCTGCTATCTTTTTACTTCAACAGGCAAACATGACTGGCACAATTACATTTATGATCATACCTTGCCACAACCCATCACCAAATAACAGGCAGAAATCAAACAAAGTGGTAAGCAACAACGCAGAGTACAGTTTGCAAGTACCTGTGGTTTTAGCAGTTTGCAGTACTTTCTTGCCTTAGCTACCATAGTTAATTGTTGAAATTAATTTCTATAATTTAAATGAACTGATGATAGCCAATACAATGTTTCAACAACATCCCAGAAGGCTATTGACTTGGACAGCACATGATGGAAATAGCAGAAACCAGATAGACTATATAATAGTATAGCAATGATGGGGAACAAGCATAACAGGTGAAACCCTGCAGGTGTTGATTGTGGTGATGATCATGAGCAATTAATGCCAGTACTAACTGTTACACTCAACTAGAGCTGGATAGGATGTTGATTGTGGTCATGATCATGAGCAATTAATGCCAGTACTAACTGTTACACTCAACTAGAGTTGGATAGGATGTTGATTGTGGTCATGATCATGAGCAATTAATGCCAGTACTAACTGTCACACTCAACTAGAGCTGGATAGGATGTTGATTGTGGTCATGATCATGAGCAATTAATGCCAGTACTAACTGTTACACTCAACTAGAGTTGGATAGGACACACATTGAGAAAACCTGTTTATAGTATAACTAGAAAGCCCTTTGTTTGAAGCTCACAGGGCAAAATAAATAGAGGCAGACATAAACATACACGAAGAAGAGAATCGGAGACAGGGATGAATAATATGGGGTGGACATGGAAGAGCACCAGCTGGTTCTTTCTGTATTTAAAATGAACTGATAGCCAATACAATGTTTCAACAACACCTCAGAAGGCTATTTACTGGGACACCACACAGATTGTCTCAATGTGTGTTCTATCCAGCTCTAGTTGAGTGTAACTGTTAGTACTGGCATTAATAGCTTATTATCATGGCTGAACCTTATGCATCTCCTATGAACCTCCTGCCATATGTCCATGGGTACACCATGGATAAAGAGTTATAACAGGCCTGAACAAAATTGGCAGAGAATCTCAGAGTTTGTGGATCAGAAACCATGAAGTCACAAGGTCTCTTGCACTTAATCAGCCCCTTAAATCGTGGATTATCGATATCCATGAAGTGTCTGTCCTACTAAAACATGAATCAGTTCAAATGTAAATCTGTTGTATGTCCTACTAAATCATGAATCTGTGCTATGAGAGAACGTCTTGCTGAACATGGAGATATATTAAAATGGAAAGAAAGACCACTATTGTCCTAGAATTGCTGCATTGAATACCCCAAGTCATCTATAAGGCAAGAAATTACTTATTAATCAAGAAACATAAAGTTGCCACTCACACAAAGTTCTGAGGGTGGAAAGTCAACTCCAGCCACACTGCTACTGTTCACAAGGGGGATGCCTAAGGCAAGTCTGTTTTCCAGATAAACAAAGCCAAGACTGGTGCTAGGCACATGTTTCCGGGGCTGTCTTCTACCTAGATTCAGAAACATTATAGGAGGAGTCATTATCCTGGTCCTGGAAACAACAGCATATTGTGTGCTGTGAGCTGCTGTTGTGCCATTATAAGGAATTAACTGCTGTGTGGAGAAGTCATCAATGTACCACAAGTCCATGTACTGCATTCTACTAGTCACTAAAAGCACATTCTGTGATGACCAGGAATCTCAATATATGGAAGTGTCTGCCTTAATTTCTCAGGCTCAAGACCCTCCTGCCATACACTGCAAGGTACTATATTGGCAGTAAATGACAGTTTTTTTTGTTTGACAGTTCATATGATGATTCATTGGGTGAGCCCAGAAACGATTGCAAACTACTGAACGTAAACTTGTCCAGGAATCACGAAAAGTCAAAAAATGTTGGGTTTGACTGCTATGTCCGTAAAGGATATGCAGCTGACGTTTGGAGGAGCCTAGTGGTAGGGTCTTAAGGCTCTGATTCTGATCTAGCTGAAAGATAGACATCAGCCAATTGTAAGTTTCACATGAGTCTGCTTTAGTCGAGGCAGATGTTGTACATCTCTTGCATGATAATGTTCATAATATCTTTAAAAAAAAATTGGGACTACTAAGCTTTGTAACATGTCAAGAAGTTCTTTACTTACTATGTAATCCATTGATGGCATTTACTGCACACTTAACGTTTATTGCCCTTTCAGATGCATTTACGAGCACTTTTCTCTTATGAGCCCGAAGACGATCCCTACATCCCATGTCGAGAGTTAGGCATCAGTTTCATAAAAGGGGATATTTTGCATGCTATTGCCCTTGATGATCCCAACTGGTGGCAGGCCTTTAGAGAAGAGGAGGAGGAGGAACATTCTTTAGCTGGACTAATACCTAGCAAGTCATTTGCTGAACAGTATGTACTTGTTGTTCTCGTTCACTGTTGTTCTAGTAATGTCTACACAAGAAGTCCAGTTATTGAACTCTGTGTTGATCTATTTGAGAGCTCCGGTATGTATTTTAGTTCAAATACATTCTTTAGTCAATTTTTACCTGGTAGTGTTTTCATGTGATTGGTCTGATCCACTCCTCTATGATTGGGAAAATCACAATTTCAGCTTGTCAATACATTGTCAGATGTCCCTCAAGTGTTCTCTAAATCTGTCTGCTAAATGTGTCTGTGCTATGTCAAACCTCTTGTGTATAATTGCATGATGTGCAGGAAAGCAAGTGTTTTAAAGAACCTTTAGAGAAAGACAAACAGTATCTGGATAACCAGTTTACAAGTGAGACACATTTACATAGTGACACTTAGATGTACCTAGAACAGAGACAACTGGAGGAAGATGGCTGTGGGCAAGAATGTCTTAGAAAATCTTGTCTTGGCAATAGATTACACTAGTATCTTCTTCTTTAGTCCTCCTCCTTTTGCAGTGAGGCATCTCAGAAAGGAGGCAGATTCTGTGTTCCGCTTGTCTTGTTGCTTATACTAACGTCATATTTGATTTCTTCAATGTATCTTTATTTAACCAATTCTTTCTGGGTTGTACTCTTGCCTTGTTTCGTGATGTTCTCAGATAGAATGCTCTAGCAACTGTTTGATCTTATCCCATACTACTTCAATGTTTGAAGCATTTAGTTTTTTGATGTTCTATAAAGTCAGTAATAAGTGTTATTCCTACACTCCTTCTTAGTTTCTCATTTGTCTCCCTATCTCTTTATTTTACGCCTGTTTGTGTCTAGGACTGTCCATGTCTGACATTGGTAACACAGCATTTGGACGAATAAAGCATCTTTCAGTTTCTTTTTTTATTTGCATGTTATTTTATGTTTTAGGAAAGTGGGGTATTTAATAGTTGATGTTGTTTGCTTTCTGTATTCTTGTTTATATTTCTCTATTTAGTCTTCCATCCTCTGTGAACACACTGCCCAGATACTTGTACTGCCTAACTAGCTTTAATGATTTTACATTTATATTTACATTGCACCAGTGATCGTGAACGGTCATAAATTCTTTTCAATGTTAATTTTAACATCAAAATTCTGACAGCATTTGTCAAGATAATTTATATGGTACTGGAGATTCGCAATGTTCTTCTACAGTAAACTCTCATTGCCTGGAAACAGCAGCTCATTTAAACTCTGGGTGTAGATTTGCTTCTTTAGTAATCTTTTTCTTAGAGGGAACGAACAAAAGTGGTGCTAAAATACATCCAGCGTTCTCCCTTGCCTAGGGGTTAACGTCTTTCTCCGTAATCCCATATATTCTCATGAGTAACGTAGCCTGCACGAAAATCGGTAGCGGTTCTCGCCGCGTTGGTAACTTACGGGGTATATGAGCCAGTCGCTCAGAAAGCAATGGCAAATTACTGAGCGTAATCTTGCCTAGTACATCAACAGCAGCTGAAAAATGCTGACTGATGTTGACTCAATGTCATGTAAGAGATATGCAAAAAAAAAATACATCCTGATGTGACTCGAACCAGTTTTTCATGCCGGCATTTGTTCGTACAGCATATTCACTGTTTTGGTACATAGGCCTGATGTTATCCAACAGTTACCAAATTAGACTGTATTTCTTGAGCACTTTCCACAGCTAATTCCTATTTACTCGGTCAAACGTTTTTCTTGATTAACTTACAATCTTCCGGGAATATCCCTTGAGTGATAGCATCAGGAATGAGAATAGGTATGTGATAAATGAAAATGAAACCATTATTACAATTTAATGATGCCAAAATGTAATAAGAATCTTTGGCTTGGAAAGAAGTATATTTCCACATATTGAATCCTCTTCGGTCACGATTTAGATATTTCAAGAAATAAGGGATTATTTGTTAATATTCCAATATATGTGCTGGTAAGCACCATTATATTGCCTGCCCTTGATATCCCAAAAGATTGCCATCATGACTTTCCCAGCGGATTCCGGCCACCCTCTATGAGGTTCATCAGTGCCGTTTGGTCTTCCATTTTGAAATCTTTCTACCAATTCATACACTCTCTCCTGACTCAAACAATTGTCTCTGTGGCGTTGAAGGGAAAAATAGAAATACAATTCAAGTTGTCCAGGGACTGGCGTATTGATAAACAAGACAAAGTTCCCTTGTGTCAGGAAGCCAGCAAATGGCTCAAGCCCCCAAGCGTGATCAGAGAATTATTATGGAATATTTCCCCACTCTAAAAAGTATGAATAAAGACACTGAGCTTCCATTTGCAAGGTAGGCGGAGTCCTGGGTTGTCACTGGGAAAACCAGAGGATTATGCTCCACTCTTTAATTAAGGTTTTACCCGTGTTATCACCCAGTCACGAGGGACTCCCATTAACTAAGTGTACACAAAATCTGAACAAATATCCACATCTATCAACTGCTAACTTCATCAACAATTAAGTAAATACAAGCACAATTTGTTGCTTCCAAGTGTATTGAATGATCGTCTGGTGGAGTATGAATGTCCTGGATCTTTATCAAATGAAATCACGAATAACAATATTCGACCTTTCCCTCCAGTGCACACTTTTCTCAAAATATTAGGGGCATTCATTTGAAACTCGTTCCAATGGCGTTATTATAAAAGCATGAATGAAACATTAACAGGTGTGGTAAAATTAAACAAAGCATTCATTTTGAATGAATTATGCACCATAGGTTGGTCAGAAAAAGTCGCCGTAGGCATTCAGGCAAGCATCCCATTGCTTAGGTAGGCGGCGAATGCCGTACACAAAAAAGGATTGTGGTTGCTCACTGAACCAAGTGTTTACTGCGTTCATTACGTCTGCATCTGTGTGAAATTGTTGCCCCTTGAGAGCTTTTTTTAGCGGTCCGAACAAATGAAAATCACATGGTGACAAATCAGGACTATAGGCTGTTGCAGAATTTCCCACTTCTTCCTTGCTAATGCTTCCTGCACTATCTTTGCGACATGCGGACGAGCATTATCGTGCAAAAAAATCACACAGCAAGAAAGCATGCCGGGTCGTTTATTCTTGATGGCTTTTTGCAGCTTGTCTAGTATTTGCAACTAGTGGGTAGAGTTGATGTTGACACCAGGTTCTTAAAAGTCAGCCAACAATAGCCCTTCATGGTCAAAAAATGCACTCAGCATAACCTTACCAACCTGTAACTTGAATTGTTTGGCTTTTGGTGATCCAGCATGCTTCCACGCTCTCTTTTGCTGCTCGGCTCAAAGTGGTGACACCATGATTCATCGTCTGCCACTATGCAGAAGAGAATGCATCACCTTCCACTCTGTAACGTAGCAAGTGGTTCAAACACCATCCCATGCGTTCCTCTTTTTGGTGGTTGGTCAAATCCGTGGTGCCCACTGTGAACACACCTTCCAATATTGCAGTTTCTTACGAACGACCTTTTGAATTGTCCCAATTGACACATCAAATTCTTTCACTAGCAGACATATGCTTCAACAACGGTTCATCTGTACTGCTGCATCAATTTTGGCGATGGTTTTTTCTGTTGCAACAATATGCGCTTGACCCGACCGTCGAAGATTTGTCGTGAACTGATGTCCTTTCCGAAACAATCGTGCCCAGCCTGTCACCGTTGTCTTCGACACACATTTGTTACCGTATGCTGCCTGCATTCTTCGATGAATGTCCACTGGTCGACATCCTTCAAATGAAAGAAACTGAATCACTGCTCTTTGAGCTTCTTTGGACGGATTTTGGATCAATCCGGCCATTTTCTCGACGGTCAGAAACAGAACCTATGCATCATGGGATAAGCACTTTCTCTTTTATTCATTGGTCAGTATTTATCACATGACTATGACATGATCATGTTTAATGTACGCAATTACGCGCAGTGCAGCACAAACAGATTTCAAATGAACATCCCTTATAGTTTGTAATCTAATTAAATATTGTTCATGTGTCACTTCTTTGAATTTTCTTTCAACTTGGTTGAACATCAAGAATACAATTCAGTCTACCGCAGAAGAATGTCTCAGTGTGTTAACCACGCATAGAAAGAACAGATGGTTCAATCAAAAATGTGAAGAAGCAGTCATTAGGAAGAAGAATGCCAGACATGTATGGTTAAATGACATCAATAACATCCAAAAGGAAGAGCATTATAGAAATGAATGTAAAGAGGCTACAAAAATAGTCAGACAGCAGAAGCGAGAATATATGAGTAATATAATCAAAGATATGGAAACTAATCACCAGAAAAATGAATCGAGAAAATTTTTTAAAGAACTGAAGTCAATGAAACGAGGGCACCAACAAAACACATATGGTTTAAAAGACAAAAATGGGAATATGATAAATACCAATGAGGAAATGTGCAACACATGGAAAGAATATTTTATTGAATTACTAAATTGTGAAGCTCCAAGTAACATTTTCTCACAGGAAGAGGTTCTAACATGCGAACCACAAATTGAAGAACCTACATTTGAAGAAATCCTATATGTAATCACACGACTTAAAAACAATAAGGCAACTGGGACTGATGGAATTGCTGCTGAATTTATAAAGGCAGGTGGCCATGCATTACATCTAAAGCTATACGAACTAATAATAAAAATCTGGAGGACAGAAGAATTACCCCATGACTGGAAAGAGTCATTATTGATACCTATCTTTAAGAAAGGAGACAAGTTCCAATGTGGAAATTATAGAGGAATATCACTAATGTCCACAAGCTATAAGATACTATCCGCAGTATTACTAAATAGACTAAAACCATATTCAGAAGACATATTAGGTGACTACCAGGCGGTGGAGAGATAATACATATACAGACCTACAAGCACTTGGAATCAACGACTGGCAAGAGAAGGTCCACCAGAGAGACGAATGGAGACGGATTGTATTTGCAGCAAAGAACCTCAATGGCTCGGAACGCTGAAGAAGAGAGAAGAGAAGTCACTTCTTTGCCTCCAGCGAGGAATCTTCACTATAGTTGTCATTACGTGGTACTGTTCTTTAATTTAATTTCACAGGATGTGTGGGTGTATGTTCATATGTATAGTTCTTAGTGAATACTTAGCTTTTTTCATCAGGCGGCACTCTAGGACATGGTTGAATATGGCGGTAGAAGAAAAATGGCAAGACTCCCACTTTAGTGGTACGAAGGCAATCTCACTTGAACGATGATGAAAATAACCTCATTCATAGGCAGTTTGAGGCATAACCTTCATTCATCCTCAACCCTTGAGCTAGACACAAATTGTTGCGTAGGATATCGCAAGAAGCCAACCTTCCTTCAGCTCTCTATTGATTGAACAAAAACACATAGTTATATCTCTGCAAAGTCTATCAAATTATTGTGGTGTTATGTTATGTGTGAATTATTATACAGCAACGATACATCATCTGAAATAAACAATAGGAGTTATTTGGATCTTCCAGGGCCTTCCTATTGATATGGGAAAAAATCATGTTACTTTAAACCCAAATCACATCATGTGATGGTAAACATCTGTGTTGAGAAAATCAATCACTGCAACAATCATCTATGGGAAATAAATGTTAGTTTATAACAAACATATATTGTGACAAATACCTGCTGAGAAAAATGATCGATTACAACAATCATTTATTATGGTAAATGTCCATTGAATTAACAGTTCGTTGAGATATTACATCATATTGGTACGATGTAAAGACAAAAACAAACAATCAAGATGTTTCAGGGACATCCAGTTGAGTCAAGACGGATCGTCACAGGGAAATATTGACGTTAAACAAGATACACGCCACCACATGAATACGATTATCAAGCTCACTCAGAACGCTAATAATAGGAAAAGTATCGTCTTGGGCAAAGCAGACGTCTTAAGTCCCATCATTTTCTGTCATGTTCATAACTCCTCAAAAGTCATCAGTAATCCAACATGCACAATGTGAAACATACAACAGAAATAACACATCAATCTTGTCATGATCATAAGAATCATCCAGAGAGGTTTTTCAGATAAATATCTCATCATGTCAACAAAAGGTTGAACACACTGAACGTGAGATTACCCTTCCAACCTATCTCCATTATATAGGGGTTAAAGACACAAATTCAAACATCTGTCCCTTCCACAGGCATATACTTGCAACATAAACCTAGTGAACCTGCCTTCTGGCATTGACTCACAATTTGGCATAGTCAGACTAGTTACAGCACAAATTTAATGCTGGCCTTTAATGTAACATCCTGCGAAACATGCACTATCTAACTAGTGTTTCCTTTTAACATGAGAAATCATCTTCAGCACGAATATATTGTTCCCTTTAATATTCTAAGAGCACAATTAAAAAAAGATGTGTGAAAATTGAATAAGTGCACATCATGTCCAGACAGCTACCTATAAGAATAGTCTACATTACGGAGAAAACTCCTTATGAAGTGCAAGAATCAAGACATGGTTTTCACAGCCAGTGATGAGCACATATTGCAAATTACTGAAGCACAAGAAGTAAAAGATAATGGTTTGCATTCAGAGCAAGATAAACTCCTGCAGCTTTCAGAATACTCCATCCTAAGAGAAGAGAGTCCAAGCATGGCAAGATACTGGTTGACTTAGTATGGTAATTCATTTAAAGTTGTTTACAGCAAGTGAAAAATCAGTGATCCTCACTGAATATACACATCTCACCAGCACAAGTTTCACAATATTACACACCTTTTTCACATTTTCAATATTATAAAAATGTTTAAAATGATACACTTACCATGAAATCCAAGAGAGTATAGGGTAAGTAAAAGAAGAATCAAAATATTAGGATTGACGAAATAGCAAAAAGAACAGACGAAAGTCTGTTGTGTCTCTCCAAGTACTGGCTCAAAAAGTTGAGGTTTCAAACAGTTCCCTCACTTTTTTTAGGCTTGCCTGCGCTGACTACGTCACCAACAATTGTCACTACATCACAACCATTTCACCACCTGCCAATAGTATTTCTCCTGTTTGTGATTGACGTGTTTCAACATTTCTCATTGTCAAAGCTTCGTTGACAATTTTGCTGTGTTTCCTAAGCAATAACATGTTCGCTTTGAGAAATGATTTCACTTCAACCTTGAACTATGCCGGGTCATTCTAAGTTAATCCAATCACAAGTTGGTTTAGGTAGTGCGATTCGTGAAATCAAAACTGGTTGCCTAGTGACGACATGTCTACTTTTACATCTTACTACATCGGTCACTTGTGTCAGCTGTTTTTCAGGACAAGACTTACTATAATTAGATCTGTTAAGCTATTCTTGGACGTGTCATACTGGTCCAGCCTTAGTTTTTGAACTGGGTTTTTGCCTAGCACAGAAGAACGGGGGATGATTGAATTCTATAATATCACAATCTCCATACTGAACTATACTTCTTTTGTAGATTTCACAAGGTCCTCTAACTATTAAAACAAATTATGCCTCATTATCCTTCCACAATCCAAGTCGATAATGTGACAGCCATTTAGTAATTGCTATTGTGCATGCACAAACTGCTTCACCCTCATCACTCCTACATGGGGTATTGCTTGAGAGCCAGTTTGTTTCCTGAAATAAAATTTTTCATTATTCATACTCTTCCATGCACTTTATAATAACATTCTTGTTACTTAATGGCTGTCCCTCGTGTGCATGTGTGCGGATGAATGTGTGTTGTCATATAGTATATGCATGTGTAGAATAAGTTTTTTATTGTGATAAACCATTGTGCTATCAGAACTCTTCAATCCTAAAGTATGCTTATTTCGTATTTTTGTAATCCAAAAAAGTATCAGTACGTCTGCATTTCATTGGCTTTAGTGTGTTTTCTGTATTGTTCTCATCTAACAGACGAGAGGCTTTGAAAATGTCTTTAGAAAACAAAGAAAACAAGAGAAAACACAGAGTTTGTGCATGTGGAAGAAAGGATCACAAGAATAAGAAAAAGAAGAAGTATGCCAATGGTGGCACTTCTGAAGGTTAGTCTAAGCTTTCTTTCATTTGGGGATCCTAGAATCCTAGGGGTTGTGTGAGAGATGGTAGTACAAAACGATATCCCATGAAGTTTGACAAACTGAACAGATTTGCGGGACACAACATATATGCTGAAAAAAGCTAATAACCATATGGTGATGAATTACTCGCAACAACATAACCAACAGTGTTTTTATTATATATATATATATATATATATATATATATATATATATATATATATATATATATATATATATATATATATAAATGATGTGTGAAATAACCCAATAACATTGTGATTTTCTGGAATGTTGTTATTTGTCCATCATTAAGGAGACAATATTGTCAACTTCTTGTCCTAGAGTGGGCTGACTCAGTGATTAGACCTGTCTAAGCTAGCTAAAGTCTGGAGTGCCAACTCTTGGCCAGATTAAGATCATTTGTGATGTTTGTAAAGCACACCTCAAGGTTCAGTAACACGTCTGGGAAATCACCAGGAACTGTCCTACATAGGGCTTAGCATGTGTGATTGTGGCCTATGCTCCACTAGGAGTCTTAAAGATAGAAGAAGAAGAGGAAGAAGACACTTGAAGGTTGGTTAATTAATTCTAACTGTTCAAAGTTCACAAAGCTTGCAAAGATCTGACTAGACACAGAAAGCTGATGAAGGTCTATTAGGATAGTGGCCCTTTCCAGACAACTTCATCAAGCCTAACTATGGAGATCACTGTTGCCTCCAGAGCATTTTCATGGGCAGCAGAACAGGCAGCCACTCATTTTCGATAACCATATCAGCTCCATGAACATGCTACAGAAATCACAACCATGAATAAAAGCATTCTGAAGTTGCCCTTCACACCACTCACTTGAATGTTTGCACTCGGACGTGCCGGAGTGATAGGTAATGAACCCACAGATCAGCCAGGCAAATAATGCACCAATACAAACAGGTAGAAGCTTGCATTGGGCTGATATAATGAGTACAGAATGGACTTGGCTGGCAGAGGCTAATACTTGTCCTATTACACAAATTTGTAGTGAAGCCTGGTCAAGCATGTCAGTGCCATCTTTGAGGTCAAGAGAGAAGGTATCATAACCAATTCCTCATGGGAACAGTGAGCAGAAATACATTTGGATGAATACTGTTTTGGAAGACTGAGCACGCTTGGGAATGCCCAGTGTGCAGTGATATTTACCATAATGTAACATATAGCACAGAGAGGGCGGCAGCCAATTCTCCACATTTTCAAAATAATACCAGTTTTTCACTGAGCCTTTCAGAGTGTCTTTATCTCTTGCCTACATGTTCACAGTGATTAAGTTAAGAAAATTTGTTAAACTGGTTGTGGTTCAATACATGAGGGATATTCTGTATTTTGAACTACCCAAAGAAAACTGTTGTGCAAGATTCAGTGTTAACCCATGTGTTCCGTGTCTTTTGGACTATCTCCGAAGCTACATTAATGGTTTACAATAAACTTCTTATTTTATCGTGGTCTCTGGTACCATCAGTTCTATCAGTAATATTCTTTTGCAATCCCAGATACTTATTTTCATTTTCAGAGCAAAAGTGTTTGAATTTGTTAGTTTTGTTTGAAGAATCTGCATACATTGACTGTTTGGACTGTTCCCTCATCTCTGCATTCATGAACTGAACCCATTTCTCATCTCCAATTACAGTTCTGTTGAGTCTTGCTCTTCTCAGCAGTGCAGGAGGAATGTGAAGATTGAGTTGAGCTTTGAGTTTTGGTACTCACAGATCTTGTGGTAACTCAATCTGCTTGGGACGGTTCATAACTAGTTAAAAACCTACATCTTTATGGATGCGAAATCAGTTGTTTCAAGACTGAAGAGCAGAAACAGTACAGAACTAGCAGACCTAAGTGCAGTACTAAATGAACTATGTCAGAAATCCAGAAGGATTGTCTTCTTCTTCTGCGTTCATCCAGAGTTTTTTTCCGGACGTGATTGCGTTGTGCCTGTTTACAGCAGAGCTGTGTTCTTGCACCGTTAGGCCGACTTCTGCGGCAGAAGGATTGTAATGCAATTGATTGCTTCTCATTGCAGCATATCTGGAAATGAAGAAATTGACTGATTAGTAAAGGAAGGTGGAAGATTACCTCAGTCGGATATGGACATAACCTACGATGAGGCCAAGGGATTTATGGGAAACAATTAGAGAACCAAGTGGAAATCAGCGCTTCCAGGTCACCAGAAAGATGATGCAGATTACCAGCTCTATAGAAAAGAACAAGTTACAGTCTTCAGACTACAGACATACCACAACGGGCTGAAATATCACATCTTTATATATAAAAGACAATGTTTGTTTGTTTGTCCTTTATGCATTCCCGAACGGTCCATCCGATTGAGATGAAATTTTGTACAGATGTTGTTCTCACTCCCGCGGAGCCAACTGACATAGTTTGTGAGTTTAAAATCAACAATTTTTCCTCAAACACGAAAGAAAAAGGCATTACGAGCTTCAGAAACAGGCCCGCCTATGGCCCACCATCTTGCTGCAAGGAAACTCACTCTCTGATTAAACCAGAAATTAGTTATGAACAGTAATGTTTAATTGTGTGTGTGTCCTTTATGCGTTCCCAAATGGTCCATCCGATTGAGATGAAATTTTGTACAGATGTTGTTTTCACTCTCGCGGATCCAACTGAAATACGAGGAACGGAAAAGGGAGCATCAGAAACAGATGAGGAACAGGAACGGGAGCAGGGGCCGAACGCGTACTCTGTGCACTTAGAGAAATGTATTTCAGTTCAGTGAGACGCTCCCCGCCTGGGGCTGGGCGAAGCCGGGCCGGATCATCTAGTGTTTAATAAACTAAGGACAGGAGATACTGAGGAATGTAAATGTGGAACGGTACGGGGGAAGTCAATAAGTAAGTCACAAATTGCTGTAGAAAAATAACTAAATATGATAACAACTTGAAACCAGTTTATTTTTGTACATACATTGTCCCTTTATTTGTCAACATACTTTCCACCAACATTGATGCACTTATCCCATCATTTTATTGGTCCTCCCAGCCCGGCTGCATAGAACTGCATGCTCTGTTTTCTAAACCACGTTTTCACTTCACATTCAACTTCGGCGTCATTCGCGAAATGTCTCCCGCCAAGGTGGGTTTTCAGTGGACCAAAAAGGTGGAAATCGCTAGGGGCTAAGTCTGGGCTGTAAGATGGATGTTCCAGAACTTCCCACCTTAGTTGGTTAATTTTCTCCTGAGTTAGATAGATTTAGACATGTCAACATGGCGCATATGCTTGCAGATCTACAAATTGATGGGAAAGACATTAGACTTATAAAAAACATATATTGGAAACAACAAGCTGCCATAAGGATTGATAATGAAGTGGGACAATATCAGCCTATTAAGAGAGGTGTTAGGCAGGGATGTGTAATGCCTCCAGATCTTTTTTCCCTATACAGTGAAAATATTTTCAGAAATGTAGAAGATATAAATGGAATCAGCATTAGAGACGAAACATCAATAACATTAGATATGCAGATGATACAGTATTGATTGCAGACAATGTGCAGGATCTGCAGCAATTAGTAGATGCGGTTGTTGTACACAGTGAGCAGCTGGAGTTAGAATTAAATTGTAATAAGACACAGGTCACTAGGAAGAACAAAGTACCACAATGTAATATACAAGTAAATGGGAATATTCTTCAACAAGTGAATTGATACAATTATCTCGGAACAGTCATAACATCTGATGGGAGATGCTTTGAAGAGATTAGAACAAGAATCGCCATGGCGAAAGTAGCCTTTAGCAAGATGAAAGACATACTGACCAATAAAAAGATGTCAATTGAAATGAGAACAAGTGTGTTGAGGGAATACATAGAGCCTGTTCTTTTGTATGGATGTGAAACTTGGACAATGAGCAGTCAAGCTGTAAAACATCTGATGGCTGCAGAAATGTGGTTTCTGAGAAAAATGCAAAGAATACCATGGACAGATAGAAAAATCAATGACCAAGTACTACAGGAGACAAATGAAACTCGTAAATTGATTAGAGAAATTAGATGTAGAAGTCAAAATTTTTTTGGACATGTTATGAGAAGAAATGGATTGGAGAACTTAGTGACAACTGGCAAGATCGAAGGGAACAGACCAAGAGGAAGACCGAGGGGAAAATACCTGGATGGCTTGGCCACATGGCATGGACGAGACAGGAACACTGAGCTGATCCACGTCTCTGGTGATCGAGTGAAATGGCGAGTCATGACCTCCCATGCTATCTGGCATGGCACATGATTGATTTATTGAATTGAACCGTATGTGGTCTGGCATTGTCATGAAGAAGCAACACTCACTCAACAGTCCTGGACGTTTTCTTCGAATTGCATCACGAAACATCGATAGAACTTCACAGTACAATTCATCATTCACATTGTCACCAAGAAAACACCAACTACATTTACCTGCCATCCCACAGAACTGTACAACTTACTTACTGACTCGCCCTCACAAATATGTATTCGGAGTGTCCAACATGTATAGAACAGAGAAAAGCATTTTGGCCTACATTTAAGTACAAGCTCTTTGGGGGTGTCAACAAGCTTAAGTTGACTGCTGCTTTCTGTGCATTTATTCATGTTTACATTTGAAGAAGACGATAAGAGAATAATCCTCAAAATCATGAAAATTACCTTGTAAACATTTTTCACAAGTTCATCATTCACAAATGGAGGCCATCTTTGTCCTTCCCAATCACACATGTGTGCAATGATTAGAATGTCTACACCAGTCCATTAAAGTACTGTCACTCATGCACACAACAGCATAAGGGTATGTTAGGCCATTCTAGGTTAGTGACATACTGAAGGATGACCTATTTTCTTATGTGTGTGGACGCAGATGCATTCTAGTATGTAGTGGGAAGATGGCAGTGCCATGTCACTGAACCACTATATTAGCCAGTCAACTGTTGTAAATTCATTTGTTTGTCACAGTTTGAAACAGTGATGTGAACAAGGCAGTGTAAAGTACATCATTATATACATGTTGTGAGTAGACATATGTGACAGATATAATTGATCATTTCAGAATATGAGGAGATCCTGTCTTATGAGGAAATAGTCAGATACTATCCTCAGCCTAACAGAAAGCGACCAATTGTTCTAATTGGGCCATCCAATGTTGGACGTAATGAGCTTCAGCAGAGGCTTCTGGACTCAGATGCTGACAGATTTGGTGCGCCTGTGCCTCGTAAGTCAACTGTTAGTAGTGTTTCTAGGGTGACATTTCTGTTCATGATGTGCATTATTCTCATGGGCTATTGTGGATGGTAGATGACATGGTGTCTCATGGCACCCTAAGGACGCTTCCCCCCCCCCCCCCCTATATATGTTGCGTGCCTCAGGGAAGAAATGGTTGTCCTCCATGAGTGTGGGAGCCATGGTGGTATAGTGTCGAGAGGCTTGCTTGCCAGCTTGATGGTCAAGGGTTCCAATCCACATTGGAGAAGGTTTTTAAGTTGACCTGGCCTACCATGGGTACCAGGAAATATCCTGGGATGTAAGGGTGGTCAGCATGATACTGACCACATCAATACTGACCGCACCAATACTGACCACACCAATACTGACCACACCAATACTGACTGCATCAATGCTGACCACATCAATACTGACCACATCAGTACTGACCACACCAATACTGACCACACCAATACTGACCACATCAATACTGACCACATCAATACTGACCACATCAATACTGACTGCACCAATACTGACCACATCAATACTGACCGCACCAATACTGACCGCACCAATACTGACCACACCAATACTGACTGCATCAATGCTGACCACATCAATACTGACCACATCAATATTGACTGCATCAATGCTGACCACATCAATGCTGACCACATCAATACTGACCACACCAATACTGACCACATCAATACTGACCACACCAATACTGACTGCATCAATGCTGACCACATCAATACTGACCACATCAATACTGACTGCATCAATGCTGACCACATCAATACTGACCACACCAATACTGACCACATCAATACTGACTGCATCAATGCTGACCACATCAATACTGACCACATCAATACTGACCACATCAATACAGACCGCACCAATCACATCAATACTGACCGCATCAATACTGACCGCATCAATACTGACCACATCAGTACTACCATCGAGTGCCTTGATCTGAAACAGATATGGGTGTAGCACCATTTATTATTTCCCATAAATGTAGTCTACACATGCCTTTTGTGCTACATCTTGCATCAACATATTTCTCCATGCATCCTTTGTTCCTGACCTCAAATCCAGAGAATACATGCTTGATATATTCTGACAATCTCTTACTAATATGACAAGTCTAATAATGTCTAAATTACCCAAAGAACATTACACTGGTTTACACACATTTTGGTGCCTTAAAATGTACAGCTGTTTTTGGGTAATTGTGTTGCTGCTGATTCCAAAAATGTAATCAGATTTTTCTCTCAGCTCTAGTATTTGAGATAACTAAGAATGACCTCCTTAGTAGGGCAATTTTTTAGGGCACCTAGAGTTAGGTGCCATCAGTGGCATTTTGACTGTAATCTGTATTCATATTATATGTAATTACTGTGCATTTATTACCTTCATATAAAACACCAAAAATGTATTAACACCTTATGAATAGCATTTTATTAATAAATAGTCAACACACACAAATCTTCTTTTCGAGGACTTCCTGGAATGTAATATGTCCAGACAGTCACACTTAAGGGTCCGACAATAATCTGCCATTATGTGGACATCCCACAGGCTCTTCCATTGTTTTTATATCTTGGTGAAATCTTCACCTTGCTCCACACTAAAGTCACCAAGATTCTCAGGAAAGAAATGTAAATTTTTGTGGAGGTAGTGCAATTTTATGTCATGTTGCATCCAAGCTTACAAAAACTTGACAATATGTTTTCAACTAATTCAAAATAATTGACTACTTTAAAGTCACCCAAAAGTTTTTTATAGCTAAAACAAATGATGACCAGGCTGTGGACTCTAAAATTTGGATCGTTGATTAATTTTCTAATTTGAGGTCCATCAAAATTTCCAGCTTTAAGTTTGTCTATGCTCAATTATGGAAACTTTCTACATAAGTAATTAAAACAGGTGCCATCTTTGTTCAGTGCCTTAACAAATTGCTTCATAAAGCCAAGCATTATATGTAATGGTGGCAGTAGAACTCTTTTTCGATTAATGAGAGACTTGTTGACAATATTGTTTTCCTCCATCTTTCAATTCATCCCTCAACAGCCGCTGTTTTTGTGTGTGTCCAGTGCGTATCTTGGCCTTGCTATCCCACAAACATATAAAGCATGGATATTTGGTAAAATCCCTTTGTTGGCCAAGCAAGAAGTTCATCATTTTAAGATCTCCACAAACCATCCAGTTATGTTCTACATACTTCATTTTTTTCCAGAACTGTGCTTAATATAGCATACTCCTTCATTGTAGTAGAATGAGCAATTGGAATTAAGCCATATTTGTTACCGTTGTGTAAGAGAACACCTCTCAAACATCATTTAGAGCTGTCAATGAAAAATCACCACCCATCTGGTGTATAACTTACACCCATTTCGTTTACAAGACCTCCTACATTAGTACTAGACGCCATCATCATCAAGTGCCCTGCCAGCTGGCATAGGCGTTCATGGCTCTCCACAGATCTCAATCGTTGGTGTTCTGGATCAACTCTGCTGATGGTATTCCTCCATGCCACCGTCTCAATCCATCCAGCATCATTTCTCTTGGTCTGCCTCTGCCTCTCTTCCCCTCAATCTTTCTAGTTGTCACGATGTTCTCCAATGCCTCTCTTATCATCACATGACCGAAGAAAGATGTTTGTCTCTTCCTTATTGTTGTATATAATGTTCTAGTTTCATTAGCCTCTTTCAGGCAATCGTTGTTAGTTACTCTGGCAGTCCAAGGAATTCACAACATTCGTCTCAGGAACCACATCTCTGTTGCTTCTAATTTCTTCCTTTACATTCCACGACTCACTGCCATACAGCAAAACTGGTTCAACGTAGCATTTCAGCACTCTCTTTCTTACACTCAGTGATAGTGACTTATTGCATAAGATACTCTTCATTTTATGAAATGCGGCTTTTGCTTGCCCTATTCTGCTCTTAATCTCTGTTGTACATCTTCCATCTGATGTTATCAATGCCCCTAGGTATTTAACATTATCCACTTGGTTAAGAATTTTCCCTTCTATTTCTATGTCACATTTTGGTGTCACCATTTTCTTTGATATCACCATTGTTACTATTTTCTTGATATTCAAGGAGAGTCCTTTCCTTGCACTCTCTGCTACTACAATGTCCAACAATTGTTGTAGGTCTGTTGAATTATCCGCCAAAAATACTGTGTCATCTGCATAGCGTATATTATTTATATTATAACCTCCAACGAGTATTCCTGGCATCTCTTTGATCTCTCTCATTATTACTTCGCTATATAGGGAGAAGAGATCTGGTGACAAGACACACCCCTGTCGTATTCCTAGCTTTATCTGTTCGCAACTACCCTCTTTATTTCCCATTTTAATTGCTGCTACTTGGTTCCAGTAAATATTCTTTATTATTCTTAAATCTTTCCCATCAATGTTGATATCTTCTAACATTTTAATCAGTTCATCATGTTTTACTTTATCAAAAGCCCTAGTAAAATCTATGAAGCACAAATATATTTCTTTCTGTTTCTCTATTGAACTTTCTATTAGTATCCGTAATGTATATTCTATTCTTGGAAAACTGAAACTGTAAGTAAACAAGCAGTTTCATTTTGTAAGGACTAGATAACAATAGTTTTTTTTTTTTTTTTCAGAGCCTTACACAGAAAATACTGTAATAATAGTAATTAAATACACTAGAGCTGCTACAGACAAATACATGTGATATTTGGATTTATCAGGCTTTTGCATATATGTAAAATCAGGTGTAGAATGTTTGGCACCCCAAAGAAGAATTTGTTTTGTATCGCTGAGTTATTAATATATGTTATTAACAAAGAACATGACCTGCAACACTTAGTAGATGCGGTTGTTGCACACAGTGAGCAACTAGGGCTAGAATTGAATAGTAAGAAGACACAGATTATGGTCATCACTAGGAAGAAGGAAATACCACAATGTGATATACGAGTAAATGGGCATATTCTTAAGCAAGTTAATCGGTACAATTATCTCGGAACAGTTGTAACATCTGATGGGAGATGCCTTGAAGAGATTAGAACAAGAATTGCCATTGCGAAGGTAGCCTTTTGCAAGATGAAAAACATACCAATAAAAAGATATCAGTTGAAACGAGAAAAAGAGTGTTGAGTTGCTGTACTTGTATTGAGGTCCTGTACTTTTGTATGGATGTGAAACTTGGACAATGAATAGTCAAGCTGAAAAACATCTGATGGCTGTGGAAATGTGGTTTCTGAGGAAAATGAAAAGAATACCATGGACAGACAGAAAAACCAATGAACAAGTCCTTCAAGAAACAAATGAAGATCGTAAACTGATTAGAGTCATTAGACGTAGACAGTCAAAATTGTTTGGGCATGTTATGAGAAGAAATGACTTGGAGAACTTGATGACAACTGACAAGATCGAAGGGAAGAGACCAAGGGGAAGACCGAGAAGTAAATACCTGGATGGCTTGGCCACATGGCATGGTCGAGACAGGAACACAGAGCTGGTCCACGACTGGTGATCGAGTGAGATGGCAAAACATGCCCGCCCACGCTTACCGTCATGGCACATGATGGATGGATGGTTATTAATAACCATTCTTCCCTACTTATCTAGAACTTTCCTGCTTATGGATTCATTTTATCAGTCTCCCAGCCTAAGGCAGTCATATACTGGATTCTAATGGCAGTCACTTCCAGCCCTGTTCATGTGTTGTCATATTGCATTGTGCGTTATTTAATGATGTTAAACTGTCCAAGCTAAGACTCTCACATAATCTCTTGGAAGTTCATGACTTTGGGTCAGCAGTAAACAATCAGTTCTATTTCCATTCATTAATATGTACTTGTTGTTTATATTTCTTGTCAAACAAGTATCCAGTATTTTGCGTCCATCAATTCCTCTTGTGTTTTGCTCTCTTTTTTTCGCCCACCATTCTACACATTGAATGGTTAGTTTTCAATACACTCACAACTCTGAACTGCCCCTATGAATAATAGATCTGAGAAGTAATGGCTGCAGCAGGATATAGCAATTTAACATTGTCGTATATCTTGGGAAATCTCAAAGAGATAGAGGAAAACTAGAATTCCTCTTTCCCAATGTAATCCTGGCCCACTATAAGTTTAGTAGCCTTCAGTGGCTCAATTACTTAAGGCTATCAATAGAGTCCAGGAGAGCAAAGGAAGTCCCCAAGGTCAACAAGGAATCGATTTCCTTGAATAATAATAAACTTGTGGAGTTTCCTTGCCACTCTGCTCTCAGATAAATAATTAATATCTAGGGTGAATTAATAGTCAACAGACAATAACATGAACACTCAAAGAATTATGGAACACTCAGAGTGAAAAATGAAATATCTATTAAACTTAATAACAAACAAACTGGGGATGGGTTTTGGCCATTCTGATCACAAAATAATCACCAATTTCAAAAGGCATGGTATGTATTCATTAATTCAATAAACATTCACCTTTTTAGAAAAAAACATAACCCATATTTCCCCAGTGGATTGAATCATATCCATATATATGTTGGGATATAATAATAATAATAATAATAAGTATCTATCTTAATCTCAATCCTCTCCACTCCATGGTGGGTTTTGGACCCTAAACATGAGGAAAATGTCATTCATGAGTTAATGTAAGTATACATAACAATTTAAACCATGATGGCTCTAGAAATCAGATTGCTATAGATTATATATTGAACATTTGCCAGCACAAGTTGAAGCCAACTGTCATCATGTCAGCAGTAGTTTATGTACAGACAGTCAGAGAATATTCTAAACATTCACTGAGGAATCCACTTTGGTCATTATTGGTTCTGCTTATGATGACATGTGGCCTGGCTGTGGATTTTAGCTCAGATCACAGTCACTCTGTCTGGCAAGTTATACAAATGGGCAGCTTTGTCTTGGGGAAGGAAAGAGCCACCAGGAAAGAAGCGTATCACTGCAGGTGATTTACTTCAACATGCTCTGTGAGAACTCAAACACTTGTACACACATGGTGCCAGCCTCATTTTCCAGGTTCAGAGAGAGCATATCAGATTCAGTAGCCATCTAATCTCCAACATGTATCCCTGTCAGATATTCTTCTCCATGGGTTACCTTCTCTTTGAGTGCACTCTGCGCTTTCAAATTCCAGGTAAAAGCTCTGTCTCCAACAGCTAGTTGCTCTTTATTCAGTCCTTGGGGCAGATACAGAGGGCCAGCATCTTCATAAGAATTGCATTGGGCTTGGAAGAGTAGACAACTCAGCATAATTTTTTGCTCACCCACCCAGTGTAGTGCTTGCTTTCATTATTACTTGTGCATTTTTCAGACACAACATGTCCACCACGAAGCAATGAGTTGCAGGACGGCACCTACAATCATATCTCTCGTGAGGAATTTAATATGATGATTCAGCAGAACCAGTTTGTAGAATTTGGTTACCACCAGAAGTACATGTATGGCACATCTTTTGATGCTGTCAGGGATATTATAGCACAAGGCAAAGTTTGCTTGCTGAAGATGCAGCCAGAGGTATGTAGAGCAACATATTTATTTACACATTACACTGTAACATGTTTTCAGGGAACTGTCTGCTTTATTTTTACCACCAGAGAAGCAAAAAGGATTTCTTCCTTATTTGTTGAACTGATTAGCTACTGTAAGCTGCTGGTTCATGCAGTCCAAGAACATTATACTTCATTCAAGCAGAGAAAGAATTAAAGTTAAGTTCTAACCCATCCTATTTGTCAAATATCACAAGAAATATTTGTAGAACATTGCCACAATCTACGACTGAAATTACAGGCATGCCTGTCATTGAAATAAGTAAATAAATCAATTTTGGCATCTGGTGGTTAATGGGTTAAACAGATTGTTGAGTTTGGAGGTCATTGAATTTTCCAACATCTGAGGAGCAGAATCAAGGCTTTTTTGCAGTTAGTGACCCATAACTGGACTGCTTGTGTCAAGTCAGGGAACCGGTGCTCACCAATGTCCTATTCCAGCTTTAAATGCTGGTCCTGGAAACAGGCTGCATCGCTGCAGTCTGGTCAAGAGGGAAGCTGATCCGACTTTCAACAAATATGGTGTAGAAAAGTATGTATTGAGCAGAAGGCACTAATATCCAAGCATCACTGCAAATCGTCACAGTGAACCCAGATTTTAAAGACGTTAAAAGAATAAAAACCAAAAAAAAAACTGCAACTACTGTCACAACAGTGGCACATTTGTGTTGGTGCTCTGAACACCCTGGTTTGAATAAATGATCATGTTACAGCTTTACAAATTCCAGCAGAGCAAGGAAATAAACTACCCGATCATTGTAAGAATAACACAAATGGCTGATGAGACACAGACAGTATCCTTCCGGTTTCAAGATGGCGACGGACGGTCGTGTTGTTTTGTGTTCGTTAACTTTTTCGCGTAGGGGATGGATTTATTCATCTCTTGCGTGTAATTGGTGTGCCAGGATGTAAAACCAGGAGTTTCTACTCAAGATCTGCGCGGGTGCTACGGAGTTCGTGCATCGAGCGAAGCCATCCTTGAGTTAATTTTCAGCAGCGTGTGTGGTGTTCTCAGTCTGTGTTTACGTTTATTTCAACATGGCGGAACAACGTGTTTTCTTCGTGCGGTCAGCAGTCAACATACCGAAGCGGCGTGGTAGCCGCGCAGGGAAAAAGAAGCAAGGTAAGCGTGGAGGTTTGAGGCGTTTTAGACTCAAGTGTCACCGACTAGGACTCAGGAATATCCGTATTCTATATTGGAACTGTGCCAGTGTAAAACAACGGGGCTCTATTTTAGAAACCCTAGTTTACAGGAACGACATTGTAGCACTCCAGGAGACGAGACTGGGCGATCAGCTACTCCAAATTGCCGGCTTCAAATGTTTCTACAACAGACGACATCTGGGAATGGCGATTCTCGTTCGCGACAGCATGGTGGCGTCAGAGCTAGACATGTCCAGTTGGGACAGTGACGATATACAAATACAGGCGTTGAGAGTTCATTCCAGTATACCATTCGTGGTGGTTAATGTTTATGCCCGCAATGCCAGTATGGACGCCCAGAAGTGGCAGTGCTTAAGTGGCATATTAGGCCACGAGAGAAATGTTATTTTCTGTGGTGACTTCAACGCTAAAGGCAGATCATAGGGAAACACTTCCTCCAATACACAGGGGGAGGAGCTCGAGACTGCACTGGAAACCATCGACCTGGTTTGTATCAACAGTGGCTGTGTCACCAGGACAGCAAGCCGTCCGGGCGATGAGGACAGTGCTATTGATCTGGCGCTAGTTTCACCTTCACTCACTACAGTGTGTAGATGGGGTGTCCTAGGACACCATGGCAGCGACCACCACCCGTGCAGCATACTGGTGGAGAAAGGCAGAACCAGGCAGCACAAGCTAAAGGTAAAGACGTTCCAGTATGACAGTACAGGGCAAGATGTGGTGAGTAAAATAAGACGTGACAAGCGCAGAACGTTTCAGGGCAGGAAAAAAAGCTGGGAGCAGCCACCGTGGTGGAGTTTCGAGGTGGAGAAGGCTTGGGTGGATAAGCGTAGTGCTGTAAGGAGATGGCAAAATGCCAAGAAGAACAGAGCTGGTCATCCTAGTCCCTGCTTGCACTTAGAAAGAGAGATGCACACAAAAGTAAGCTACTTCAAAAAACTGGTCACGGTTGTTAAAAGCGAAAAATGGGCAGAGGTGTGTCAAAGAGTAAGCACAGACAAGTCACTGAAATTGTTCTGGCGACTACATAAAAGCATGAGTGGTGTAGTCAAGAATAAGAGCATTTCTGACTTCCAAGGTGCTGACCTCATCTGGCAGAGGACTGACGAGGACAAGGGCAAAGCCCTCTTTGAACGCTACCTTGAGCAAAGCAACCAGGCAGACATGGAAGGCCGAAATCTGGCCAAGGAGGTCACCTCAGACAGATGCAAGGCCCAGAACACTTCGGATGAAGACACAGTGACAGTGAAAGAAATCAAGGCTGTGCTTCGACGATCAAAAAACAGTGCTCCAGGTCCTGATGGCATAAGATACGACGACATAAATAGGTGTACCGACAATGAGCTAGAGAAACTAGCAGACATGTACAACAACAGTATAGGGAGTGCTAGCATCAAGGAGGAATGGTTACACAGCTATCTGATTCCCTTGCCGAAGCCTGACAAAGACCACAAAAAAATTCAGGGATATCGAATTATAACCATGCAGAATACAATAGGCAAGCTGCTGGAGAAGGTAATTGCCAGGAAAATATCAAGCCAACTAGAGAGGCAAGTGTTCCCACCCACCCTGGGTGGGTACCGTCCAAAGAGAGAAACCTGGACCAATGCAGCAGTCTTTGCCCAGGATGTCTATGAAGGTTTCCACTCAGGCACTGAAACCGTTGCTGCAGCGATTGATCTTGAGGACGCATACAACAGAGTACCACTGGATTTTTTAATGTTTCAGCTTCTCGAACTAAACGTAAGTCCATTCCTCCTTAGTTGGATCGCTGAAGCCCTCTTCCAACGGAAAGTAGTTTTTAGATGTGGCAGTTGGACTTCGGAACCAACAACAATATATCCTGGCCTACCACAGGGATCACCATTATCTCCGGTACTGTTCAACGCCTACACAGTGAGAATCACCAGTGAGCAGATCACTGGACCTGGCAGGACATTGTCATATGCCGATGATGTTTTAGTGTATCGTCAGGGGAAGGATAGAGAGGAGGTTGCTGTGGAACTACAAACCGAACTCAATCGCATAAGTACTTGGTGTGATGAAGCTGGGGCAATGGTCAACCCAACAAAGGCAACAGTGACTTGGTTCTCGTTGAATAATCATATTGTCAACACTCCAACACCAACTGTAATGCTGTGTTCAGAGACGGTGGAAAGAACGCAGGCAATGAATTACCTGGGGATACGGTTTGATCGAAGCCTTGCTTATAATGTGCACATAGACCAGGTGATAACAAAGGCCAAGCGGGGTTTGGCAGCGATGCGGGTGATGGCGGCAGCAAACTGTGAGCAGCGCCATCTATGTCTTCTGTACGAGGGGTTGGTCATGTCTGTTTTGGAGTATGCAATGGCAATCCTGACTCTCAGCCATAAGCAGATAGAAAGGATGGAAAGGATACAGAATGAAGCTATGCGCATTATTCTTGGATGTACAAGAGATAAGCATGCAGGGCGATGCGCTACCTTCTTGGTTTTCCAACCATTGAAGAGAGAATACAAGGTTGCAGGGCACGAGCCTACCTCAGAATTAACGCAAACACACAACATCCACTGCATAGTGAAATTAGGAAGGTGAAGGGCAGCAGGTTAAAAAGAGGACGGTCGTGGATGGGTCAAGCCGAAGACATTCTTCAACAGGTGTGTTCACTTGAGGACTTAAAACCTGGCGAGGAGTGGGTGCAAGTGCCAACAGACTTCTGCACATCCTTTTCAGTTTGCATCCAACTAGATAGAAAATGCAGACAAGAAAATCTGGCTGCTGTTGAGGCTGAAGTACAAGCGTTGATTTTCGAGAATTCGCTAGACGGTGGCGCGGTCATCTACACAGATGGGTCGGTCGTCCGACATGTGAGAAGCTCATGGGCCTTTACAGCTCGGGCCGGAGGGAGAATTGTAAAGGAGGACTCTGGTGCTTTCACTGAAACCACAAGTAGCCTGACCATGGAAGTCATGGCAGTAAGTAAAGCAATAACATGGCTCGAGACACAGACATTCACTAGGGCTTGTTTCCTTAGCGACTCAATGAACATGATCAAGAGGATAGAGGAGGGGTCGATCCGAAGAGAATGGTTGCTGCCTTTGGAGCGGTCTCGACTGGCAAAGATTAGTTTCATCTTCGTGCCGGGGCATGCGGGAGTACAGGGAAATGAGCGGGCTGACAAACTCGCAGGTGAGGCTACTGTGGAGGGCGGACGCGCCATGGACCAGGCCGACATTCTGAATGCTCTACGAGAAGTAAGACTTTTGCGAGAACCAAGTGATGACTGTGAATCTACAACAATGGCCAGACTGCGAGAACAGCAAATTAAAAGAGGGGTGGCCAAACAAGAACACTACGCAGGAAGCCAAAGAAGATTTATAAACCAACACAGAACTGGCGTCGTTAGCCGCTACACGCTGCGGGATTTGCTGAGGAGGGGATCCGAGCACTTATGGACTGAATGGTTCGATGTGCAATGAGGATGATCTGTCGACTAACTAACTAACTAACTCTCTGACAGTTCTCTTGTAGGCCTGTGATCAAGTGGGCTCCCTCTCATAGTATAACTCCAGGAAATGACTTACCAGTGTCTTTGTCTGTATGTTGTAGAATATCTGTGATGCTTGAATCCATCAGCATCTAGGTCTTGCTCATGCTTTAAACCAGATATTTGACTGTTGTCACTGCTAGGTGTTTTACATGGAGGAGTTAATAAGTCTTATGTATAGATGTTTACTGGTTTTTTTTACCATCATCAGACTCTGAAAGTGATCCACGCCTCAGATTTGATGCCATATGTAGTGTTTGTGCGTCCACCAAACTTCGAGAAACTGTCGCGGTTGCAAGATCAGCTGAAAACACCAGTTGTAAGTATTGTTCATCATGTCATGCTTTTACTGGAGCAAAAGGAAGATCTGTGGGGAAAGTTTAAACAGCTGAAAAATTAATACTTAAGCAATGTCAACTTTGTTAATATCATACGACAGGGAGGATTGGATTCACGATGACCAGTCTGCTCCTTACCAAGTGCTTGATGTATATGATGTACTTCTATATGCTTTTATATTGACAGAAGTAGTATATTTATTCATTTATACATTTCTGTTAGCTTTATTTCACTTTTTGAAATGTATGTACCAGCACTTCTCTGTTAAATAGTATTCTGATAGTTGATGTCTTCATCCATGAACTGCTTCCTGCCTCTCTGGTACTGTTGTTACAGTTAGTACTCATAACTATGTCACCTTGTAATAAAGTATGCAATTAGTGAAAGTGGTTGTTCATTCAAAATAAAACTGTCAGCGCATAAAATTGTGTAAAGAATTCCAAAGACTGAAATAAGTAGTAATGCTGAATCTGTGCCTCTCTGATTCCAATTCATGCAAACAAAAGTTTGTAAACACACAGACAGTATGCAAGGAGACAAACACAAAACAAGTATCTGAGAATTGTTTGAAGTGAAGTGGTTAAGTCAGTTCATTGTGGGTTCCAGAAGTGTGGTAGTAGGATGTATCCAGAACAAGACCTGTTTTGACAGACTCCGGCCTAGAATGTGGGAAAGCCTAACGCTTCACATGCAGAGAGAAGTATTTGCCACGGTGCTACCTTTATGTTGATATATCACATGCAGAGAGAAGTATTTGCCACGGTGCTACCTTTATGTTGATATATCACATGCAGAGAGAAGTATTTGCCACGGTGCTACCTTTATGTTGATATATCACATGCAGAGAGAAGTATTTGCCACGGTGCTACCTTTATGTTGATATATCACATGCAGAGAGAAGTATTTGCCACGGTGCTACCTTTATGTTGATATATCACATGCAGAGAGAAGTATTTGCCACGGTGCTACCTTTATGTTGATATATCACATGCAGAGAGAAGTATTTGCCACGGTGCTACCTTTATGTTGATATATCACATGCAGAGAGAAGTATTTGCCACGGTGCTACCTTTATGTGGATATATCACATGCAGAGAGAAGTATTTGCCACGGTGCTACCTTTATGTTGATATATCACATGCAGAGAGAAGTATTTGCCACGGTGCTACCTTTATGTGGATATATCTTGAAGGTGATAGGACATTCATAGGGACCTGCCAGCATGATGAACCTGTTCCAAGTGAAGGTGGTCAGAAGTTCACCGGGACCTGCCAGCATGATGAACCTGTTCCAAGTGAAGGTGGTCGGAAGTTCATAGGGACCTGCCAGCATGATGAATCTGTTCCAAGTGAAGGTGGTCGGAAGTTCATTGGGACCTGCCAGCATGATGAACCTGTTTGAAGACATTGTGGCTGGAAAAGGTCATGTTATCTATACATATCTAATGGAGCACTCAGAGAATTGTTGTAATCACCTCTCATCATTCTGTTATATAAATCTTCAAGCAAACTGTTCAAATTCCAATATGCTTGCTTAGCAAAGCTGTGACCTGAGTTCATTCCTGTACAGTGGCATCATTCTTGTTCTCACCAACATGGCTCTGGGGTCCACCCTGCCTGTGGGAACTGAATCATTGATTTATTTGGTTGTTTCAGGATTTGAAGTTTGAAGATTGAGCACAACCTACTCCTGGTAACGCAGATCGTATTCCGATACGAACCTTGCGCCTTGACAAGGCCCAAGGTTCATACCAGAATACAATCAGCGTTGCCAGTTGTGGGTTGTGCTCAATCTTCAAACTGAATAATTGTCAGAATATTGTCTGAGTAGGAAAGGTGGTGAGGATGGGAACTTGTCACCTGCACCTCATGCTCTGGCCTAGAATATGTGAACTGTTCACACCCCAGCGGCAGTGTCTGTCTGCGGTGGGTGGACCTGTGCCTGGGGGGAAAGATAGCCATGTATGTATTGTGCTTCTGTTGTAGGTATACACATGGTCACACAGCACATCTATTTGTATGTACAGGTAAATGGTGTCAAGAAAGGCAAAGAGACTCTGTCTGTTGTAAGTAATTCTTCTTATTTGTTGGGTGACTGGACAGTATGGCTGTGATTCTCACATTTTGGTAGCAACAGATTGTAGCAGCAACTTGTTGTATTGAGCCTTTCTTTCCGATACATCTCTAGCACCGACTGGTTGCATGAATGTCAGTCATTTCAGTTGTACTAACTCACCTGGTATTAAAACAGTGAAATCCAGGCTCTCTCTCTCTCTCTCTCTCTCTCTCTCTCTCTCTCTCTCTCTCTCTCTCTCTCTCTCTCTCTCTCTCTCTCTCTCTCTCTCTCTCTCTCTCTCTCTCTCTCTCTCTCTCTCTCTCTCTGGGGTTGGGTGGGTGTTGTGTGTTTATTTTGTAGTTTATATATGTTGATGCACATGAGAGGACGAGAGAGAAACTGCTAAAGAAACCATTATTTTGTCTTGACCTATAGCAGATAAGAATTGTTGACTGCAGCAGGATATGGTAGTATACAGTTAAGACAAAAAGGCTATGTTAAGACCTGCAGAGAAGCAACAGGTCATCATTACCATCATGTGCCTTGCCATCTGGCATAGGCATTCATGTCCCCACAGATCTCAGTCCTTGGTGCTCTGAATAATTCCTCCATGTTTTTGTCTCAGTCTGTCCGGCACAATTTTTCTCAATCTGCCGCTCCTGACACTGATCTTTTCATTCGTCACAATTTCTTTCTATGCCTCACATCTCATTGTATAACCAAAAATTAATAACTCAGTTAAGCATTTTCCTTTCTGTTGTTATATTATATTTTGGTGTTATCTTTTTCTTCGATATAACCATTGTTTCTGTTTTCTTCATATTCAATGAAAGTCCTTATTTTACACTATTTCTCTATTGTTGTGCATACACTAGTGATATTTGAGTTACTGGGAGCCTTCATCTGACCTGACATCTTTGTAAGATATTGCAGAGGAGTTTCTACTAGTTGTTTCTTCACAGGTTCTTAACATATCTATTTTGTCGTAATTTTGTCTTGGAGAAAAAGTAGCCCTGATGACTACAGGCTGTGTAGGGGTAGGAAAGGTTATGGTACAAAATAATGATTTATTACTGAACATAACTAAATTGTATATTGCTTTTAATGCATTGCGATAGCAAAACTGATCTTCTAATTGTCTAACGTCTGTTAATCATTTTGTGCAGGATGAACAGTTGAGAAGCATAATTGATCATTCACGTGAGATTGAGGAGCAGTATGGACATCTGTTTGACTTCATTCTTGTAAACAGTGATCTGGACCAGGCATATACAGAGCTGTTGATGGAAATAAACAGAATTGATGTAGAGCCTCAGTGGGTGCCAGCGGCCTGGATTCACACCAAATAACATGGCTTCTTTGTGGGTCACCAAACACTGTGGCTGGTCAGATTGTATACAGATTTTAACATCACTACTGATAGACATTGTGCTTTTGTGTTCTGTAGGAAATAATTCATAAATCAAACTGCTGTACAAACATTAAAGAAATACTTAATGAGAGTTACTTTAGATATCATATTTTTCCTTCTTAATATTCATTACCAGCTTGTGAAATTATTTTGGGGTTTTCATTCATAGCAGAGAAAAAAAAAGTGTGTTTCTTCTTTGTTGTACAATCTTTGAAGGGCAGGTGTGGATACCCTAGTGGTTGGGGTACCATTCTCTGACACCAAGAGTTGTGGAATTGAGTGCCCAGTTACACAAAAAATTATCTCTTGGAGTGAAATGAAATGAACCCAACCTCTACAATTACCTGGCAGCTGACTGGGCAGTTGTTCTATTCCTGGACCATGTATAGAATCCTCCAAGAATGCACCAGCGGTGGTAGAAAACTGATGTCAAATGATACTGTTGTTGAGATGTTATGAGATGCAGCTTTATATACATTTCTCAAATATCTGGGGAGTAGTTTTCTTCCCAGTTTATTATCATAAATTAGAAAAGACAGCATGCTCTAGTGTAGCCGTAGGTTTCATGTTTTTGGATGATGTAGAAATGCAGCTAAAGGGAATCATCTAGAAAAGCTGATACAGTCAGTTACCAGTCTCTGTGAAGACTGAAGCTTTTCCATCAGGTAGAACATGTGTCAGCTTGGACTGCCTGGTTTCTGTGTGGGAAGCTCTTTCCAAGGTTGAAGTTGCACTCTGGTCACATGTATCTGTCACGGTTCTTGTACATCTATGCTGGCCACACACGTGTGTAAATTGTCATATTTATTTTATCATGCATTAATACAGTTGTATGTCATCTCTCATGTCTGCGACTGTAATTTTTCATGCATTAATACAGTTGTATGTCATCTCTCATCTCTGCGACTGAAATCAAAATGACTTTTTAAAGATTTTACTTAAAATTACCATTATTGAATAACATATTTATGATTAGATTAGATGCTTTATTTTGTCAGCATGTGCTTGCATTGATTAGACTTTTCTATAGGTGATCATTTTCCGACATATAGGTATTGTGTTGTGTGACATTTATTAGAGAACACTTGAATCATGCGTGCAAATCAAGTTGTCAGAATTTACTGAAAAAAAGTGTTCCTTCATTTGCCGTCAGCTGCCAGTGCCACAGTTGTGTCATACATGTCTATTTTAAACAATATATGTATTGACATGCAGTAAATAGATGAGCATATGCACAAGTAAAACTCACTTTCTAAATGGCATTGGTGAAAAGTCGACAAAGATACAGGACAATGAATGCCTAGATGAAGGTGGTGGGAAAACTCACAAATTATGCTAAATTCCACAATCAAACAAAATCTCCATTATTCATATTTGACTTTTTTATTTCTCCAAGTCTTCCCTTTTTAAAAACATTTGCTCACAGTTGCAGATGTTTGTCTTCAAACCTTTGTTTTCCTCTGGTAGTTGCTATATCTTCTTTAGAGCATCTTCTATGCTTAAATCTAGTCACTTCTGTGGTTCTGTATTATGACTTGTGGTTAATTGTAATATTTGTTTGGTCATTTCACCCTCTTCATCTGTGGGTTTATGATATTTGTTATTGTCGTCAGTTCTTTTGTTGGTACTTGTCCCGTTTGTTCAAAATTTTGAATATGCTTTGGTTTTGAGTTCGGCTTTTGTTGACTTCATTAAGCAGAAGATCAAATGTATATGGAAAATACTCATTTAATTTGTATAATAATAATAGATCACTTTTAGCTGAGAACATAGATCCATTAGTGTTGTTTCTCGATGTTTCTGCACAGATGTGAAATTTCCATGCAAACATTTCAGTGGTTGTTTTGAGCTGTCATCTATTAAATGTAGGGTATGCAATCAAAGGCAGGCAAAACAAAATACAGTTGAGTGCAGGTTACATTTTACATGAGTGAATTACAAGTGAAGTTGTGAGGAGAAGATGATTGTTGGCACAGTGCTCATCATCATCATCACAAGTGAAGTTGTGAGGAGAAGATGATTGTTGGCACAGTGCTCATCATCATCATCATCATCATCATGTAACAGACCCTTTACAGACATGGCTGCCACTACTGCCAGTCAGAAATACTCTCTCTCTCTTTCCTATTCCCCTGCCTTGTGTATTTTCATGCCCACAGTGTTTTTGATGCCCTGTTTCCATCTTCCTGCAGATCAACCCCTGCCATAATTTAAGATGCATGTAGTTTTCTTGATCCACGGTATTCTGCAAATATTTCTGTGATTGTAAAGTTCAAAAGCCCTGTTGTCTTCTTTAGTGATTGCGAAATGCTTCATGACTGACATGCGTATGTTGCCACAGGAAAGTTGTATGTTCTCACAAGTGTGTTGGTGGCAAGCCATAGGCTGTTCATCTCATGACTGACATCCATATGTTGCCCCAGGAAAGTTGTATGTTCTCACAAGTGTGTTGGTGGCAAGCCATAGGCTGTTCATGTTGTTGACTTTATGAATTCTGATTGCCAGTCTCCTTCTGATTTCTTGTGAACGGCTCCACTATTGTTAACTATGGAATAATTATATTCACAATTTGTGACATTTGACATTTCTTCATCGATGATTGTATTTTTTCCTTCACAACTAGTTGTATCTGTGGACATTATTTTTTTAAGTTCACAAACAGATTTTTACATTAAACATTCACTATGCCTTAACAGACAGGATTAACCCTTCTAATCCTTTTGCAGTTTGAGAGTCATCTGAGTTCTGGCATTGGATTTCCACCAATTATGAGTAGATAAAAACTCTTAACAGGTCTCATATGTATTTTGTTTCTCATTATACTTTCTGCATAGATGTTGAGCCGCAGACCAGTTCTATGCTTGACCATCTACTCTGACAGCTTCTTGTTCATCTTGTGTTTCAATTAAGTGGATCAGATGTGCTGGAAGCCCTGTATCTCTAACGACATTTCACAATTTCTAATGTTGAGCACACTTGAAGGCCTTGCTTAGTCTATATCACAAGTATCTACGTTGCACTCTGCATTTCTCAAATATGGTTCACATGTTGAAGATATGATCCCTGGTTCCTCTACCTTGCCTGAAACCATATTCTAACTTCCTTTCAATTCACCAGTTAATGTTCTTACTTTCTGAACATGTCTTGTGTTTGCAACTGGAGATCTTCTGTACTGTTAAAGTCATCAGTTCAAACTGTTTCATGCCCTCTCTGTTTTTTTCTCATGAGCTGTTGTATGTAACTATTCTTTGTATGAACTGTTTATTTTAGCCTGCTATCCACTTTAATGTTCTCCTATCTTTTGTTAACCTGTTTTTTTCCTCTGTGATATATTTCTGCTTCTTGTACCTTCATAGTTCACAATTTGTGTTTGCTGTTAAGGAAGTAATATATCAACTCATTTGTATGAAATATTCCAACTCTAAGATGTTTATTTCACACAAAGTCATGATTGGCATATTAATGGCAATGAAACCAATTTGGAACTGATAAAACTAAACATCGTTGGCAATGAGTGAAACTACACTGAATGATTGTCTAAAGCAATAAACTGCAGAGGGACTTGGAGTTCTGTTATAGATACAGGATGTTTTATGGACACAAAGAATAGCATCTTCAGTATGCAGTCTGTACAAGGACATTTGCAGGGAAGACATGTTGTTGTCCGATTTTATAGGTGAATACAAAATCACAATGTAATTTTGAAAAAAGATAATAAACAAATAAACACAGTTTGTAATTATCATTGAACATGTTTATGTAACCAGCTGATGTATGTTTTTATTTAACTCTGTTGCACAAGTTAATATATATGTATACTAGAACAATTGATGGATGTTTTGATTTATTCAAATTTTAGCAAATATTTAAGCCAGGTGTTTTTTGAAATATGTCAGTTTTTAAAAATCACCCCAAGCTTGTTAACCTGGCATATGAAATGAATTGTCAGGTCAGAGATCATAGCTTGTGTGATGGTCTTTATGAATGTATAGAATTTATAACATGCCCTCTTTATGAATGTGTAAAATGTATAACATGTCAGTAATACGTTTCTGCCTGTTAAAATAAACACTGTTATTACTCGTCATTCAACTGAGGGATCGCCACATGCTGTCTTCGTCCGCTAACACTGGAAAATACTGGCCACTCTTCCTGCATGCATCCAGGCCTACAAGACATGATGGCCCGGTCACATCACAGACCCTTGGCAGGAAACTGCTTTGGGACACATTGTATTTATTTATTTGTAATGACCATGAACATGGCTGCATTCCAAACTGAGCATCTCATGCATCTACTGGTGGTTGATGTATGTTACACTCTGTCTACGGGCAGACCTTGTACCATGTTTCACTGTTATTTTTGCTGGTGCAACAAGTGACAGATTCTATGATGTTTGTAAATGATTTGTATTGGATACCAGTGCGTTGTCACCTCACTTTTGAATTTGTCTTCCACAATGGTATTTCAACACATGAAATGATTTGATGTCCTTCAGTGTGTCTGCTCATCTACGGGTACAGTTATTTGCAGTCCAAGTGCCTCATCATGATTCTTCATGAAGAATGTTGTTGCTTAGCCTTGTTTTCTGGGTTATGTTTTCAATCTTGTTATGTTTCCAAGCTGTATATTGTTGCTGTGGTTGTGTTGCTGTTTGTGTCTATATGTTTTCTAATAGTTCATTATTTCACTTCAAATCCTGGTGTTCACATCCTCACTTGACAGGTTACAACTGGGGTCACTATTGCTGTCATGAAAAAAGGAAAGGAACAGACATCAGTTGTAAATGTTCTGTGTTATACACCACACTCTGTAGATAGTAAACATGGGACACTAGAAAGGTACATTGTTAAATCAAGTCTCTCCCCCCCCCCCCCCCCTTATATAAAGGTGACATAAGAAACAATAAATACCACATTGAGGCACATACTAATGTATGTTCTAGAATTCACATGCCCAAAAAAGGACAGATTGGAGGAAGTATAATTAGTCAGATGTGACAGGATTATGCCATAAACTGAGTCAATGTGTCAGCTAGGTTAGAAAGTTACACACTGTGAACCCAGTGCATGCTATTTCCTGTGACTTCTGCTACTTGGAGACCACTTCTGGTGAAATTCTGTAGGCCAAGTGGTCTAGCCATCCACCTCACCCTCTCAAGGTCATGAGTTCATTTTCTGACTCATTCAGACCATCAGTGCAATTTTTGTAGAGGTTGCAGCTCCTTAGGTTCTATTCTGACCTGATTGCTGCTCTAGGACCCTCAAGCATATTTTCTCCATGATATGCAGAACCATCAGTGTATACTATAATATCTCTGGCCAGATTTTCTGTGATAAATTGTTGGACCTACAGTTATGCCAACCCAATACATCACCTTCTACTCTCTCTGTCCAGTGTGATGGTGATGGAAGTTGCTTTTGTGTTGACTGTTGTCAAGCCATTCTTTTCCTGTGCATGTCTTCTTAACTGTTGTAACTTGTCCTTGTGGTATCTATTGCCTGTGCCATTCATGATCTTGCTCTCTTTAGTCACATTCAGGTTGCCTCGCACTGCTAGTTCTGCCCTGCCATGCCATGCCATGCCATTTAGTCTTTAGGCTGAAATTCCCCGCACTATGGTAAGAATTGTACCCTCCCATTGCGCTCCTCCGCCTAAAGCCATTGGCATAATGGTGCCAACATTCAACGCTAACAGAAAGCAGGTAGTACCGTCTACTGTCATACAATAGCTCAGTCATATCTGACTAAGACCTGATAATTAATCACTGCTGAAAGAACAAATGGAGAAAGAGCATACCAGGCCACATTTGCATATAATAATAGTCTGCTCTACATGATACTTGTTTGACAAGCTACGATCAAATTTAAGTCCTAGATATATTCATGAGTTATTTCTTCCAATTGTCAGCCCATAAAGAGATATATGAGGAAGTGGAAATGTCCCTTGTATATCTGATGATGTCATGCCCACTTGAACTCTAGTCTGATACAGCATGACATCATCACTGAACAACAAAGCCCATCCTGACCCAACAGTTTTGTTCTGAACATTCAGAACCTTTCTGTTGCTGCTTGAAGTTTGTGTTAATTAGCCACTTTCTGAATGTTTTCTAGAGGCATGTCTCACCTGAAACGTGCCTAAATAGTAGTGATGTTGTGTGCAAGTGATAGAACAATGACAACACTGTCAGCTCCCATACATTCCTGGACCATTGTGATTTATTTATTTCATTCATAATGTCATTTGTATTTGACATGGGATGATCACTGTATAAGTGGAATTGACTGCATGTGTGTGTGTGTGTATTGAAGAGGAAGTCAAACACTTGAGTGTTACAACAAGGCTATGATCATCTATCATTTGTTTATTACTATTTGTTATGTTGCATATGCAATTTTCTAATATATTTCCTCACTTAATATAATTAATGTAATTTTAGTATTCTGTATCATGTGAGAGCATATTATGGCTTCTTATTTGAAAATTGAAGCAGATCAGTTTGAAACATTGTACATTAGTTATAGTACACTTAGCAGAAAGATTGCAGTATAACACATGTTTTTAACCCTTTGAACCCGACGCACCTGTATACCGGCTTGACGTACAGTGTATCATAGACACTACGAGCCTGTATACCGGCTTCCAAGTGTTTCCTCTGTACATCTCACTGTTAATTGGCAACCAGCCGACCAATAAGCACCCAGCTTACATCTAGACATGGCTAATATGTTGGAGGTCACTCCTGCCGAAAATTCTAAAAGTTTTCGATAGTTGACGGGATTTTTGGCCAAAATAAGCTGTGAAAATGGAGATTGGTGAAGAACAGTATGGATTTGTGGAAGGAAAGGGTACAAACAATGCAATATATACATTACAGACACTAATAGAAAGATAAGGGGGCTGAATGGTCGCAAGATATGGTGTCCACCTCGAGGTCCTGGTGAGGACCGTGTTTTTTTTGTTTTTTTTTTGAGTGAATTTTTAGGAAAATCAGCAAGAACGAAGGCACTTTCCCCCCAAATTGCATAAATGTGATTTTTTTTTTCTCACTTAGAAACATTTATGTTTCTTGTTGTTGTTCACCAATGATGTTTTTCCAGAAATAATGTATTTTTCAGGTTGAAATATGGAAGTATTATTAGTATGCCAACAAATGGGTAATGACCCGGGAACCCCAGGGTACAGGATATTTACCCTTGGGTACTGGCAGGGTTCAAAGGGTTAATGATCTATTTGATGGAGAAACAGAATAACATACACTTATGGCGCATGAACCTTGCTCTAGACACACATCTATAATGAGACTTTCCTTAACAAGTTGTAGCCACAGTCTACACAAATCTGAGAATGACTGATATAGGTACTGAGGTTCATTTTACCGGAATATTTCTTGCGGTTACGTTCGGATATTTTGTTTTTGTGTCTCCGATATGGGGATGGTAAGCGTACTCATGATGTTAAATTCCACGATTATTTCAAGATCGAGTTAAAACAGACACTGATTACTTGATATAGTTTTCCCCACCCCGTTTTGCGTTCTGCATTTCTTCTGCATCGGGAATCCTTGTTATACCAGAGAACTAGGCTGTCTATTCTAAGTGATAAGTAAACCCAAAATACCATTTTATGAGACGTATTACATTGTTATACTATGCATTATTGGATTTGTCATCCATTTTTATGTGTATTTTATAATTTTCAACCATTTAAGTTGGCAATCAATGTCACACTGACGTTGTGAACATCGCATGCTGTAATACGGTATTTCAATGGCCAGAGATGGCAGTTTTACTCCAGCTAGGAACATTTAATATTGTTATGGAATATTCAGAGTGACTACAATGATAATGAATGCATGTTTACATTCAACACCCATTATTGTATGTATGTTTAATTTTTCATCACTCTACATGGACCAGATCATTGTTAATTTTTCATCTTTCCAACGGAATATCTGTTGTCAAAATGCATTTAGCTACGCTGGCTGACAAGACTCGCGTGCAGTTCACGCGCGGTCTGACGTCACACAGATGACGTGAAGATGTATATATCTGTGTGCGTTTGTGTATATATAAACCGGCAGAGTTATTTTTCCTTGAGTTAGACAGGCCACAGTGTTAATCTACCTTGGCGGCAATGTAAACCGATAGTTGTGTGAGTGTGTAGGTAGGGTGACAAAAAATCAAAGGTCAAAATCATTTTTCTTCTATATGTCCCTTTTAAAGGATGAACTTACACACAAACATTAATATCTCTGCTTAAAATTGACCTACAGACTTGAATAAGGTACCGTTGGATTTGTTTTGTTTTTTTCAAGAGCTATCCAACTAGGCAGGTTAAATAATTAAAAAGCAATTTAGAAACGTTACTAAAGTGGCTAGACTGATAGACAAGAAGAACCATATTATGTATGCCAAATAGCTAGAAAGGTCTCAGAATGGCTTCCAGACAAGAAGAAACAAATAGTAAACCTTCACAGCAACTTGCAGATACATCAGGTCAAAGCCAAGAACCTGTTTACGCATGGGGTATATGGCCAGCAAACAAACAAGCAAGTCCAGGACCCTTGCACACACATCCGGGCACACCGAGCACATGCAGTTAGACCCATATTGTTATAAACTTATCGACACTCGGTGGCTGATGTGGTCGGTAGCATGCCGGCCGGCTTGACTTCCACAGACATTTTCTGGTACCTACTTTTCGCTGGGTTGGCTGGTCAATGTGAAAAAAACCGCCCCTATGTGGATTTGAACCTCTGACCAGTGAGCCGGCATGTGAATGCCTAGCCACTACACTATCATGACTATGTTTGGTATATGGTGTGTATAGACCAGGTGGCACTCGGTGGCTGAGTGGTTGGTGTTACAGTAACCGCCTGTACTTGCCAGCACTCAGTGGTTGGTGTTACAGTAACTGCCTGTACTTGCCAGCACTCAGTGGCTGATGTGGTTGGTGTTACAGTAACCGCCTGTACTTGCCAGCACTCAGTGGCTGATGTGGTTGGTGTTACAGTAACCACCTGTACTTGCCAGCACTCAGTGGCTGATGTGGTTGGTGTTACAGTAACCGCCTGTACTTGCCAGCACTCAGTGGTTGGTGTTACAGTAACCACCTGTACTTGCCAGCGCTCAGTGGCTGATGTGGTTGGTGTTACAGTAACCGCCTGTACTTGCCAGCGCTCAGTGGCTGATGTGGTTGGTGTTACAGTAACCACCTGTGCTGATGTGATTGGTGTTACAGTAACCGCCTGTACTTGCCAGCGCTCAGTGGCTGATGTGATTGGTGTTACAGTAACTGCCTGTACTTGCCAGCGCTCAGTGGCTGATGTGGTTGGTATTACAGTAACCACCAGCAGGCTCCACCTGGGAGCCCCGGTCAGTCACACAGAATCGACCTCCCTGGCTGGGGATTTGAACACATGACCACTGTGCTGGCAGGCCAGTATGCTAGTCACTGCGCTAGTGCAGATGCCTCGCAGATACATGTTCATGTAAACATGGTGCAGTCAAGTCAGATCGCATGGCTGATTACCTGTAACCTTTCCACTCACATATATCTGGACTGTTTAGTCAAAATATGACAGTACAGCCATCTTTATTTGTATTGTAGTTTGATTAGGTCTGACTTTGGAATGTAATGTGCAACAGACTTAAAACAAAGAAATCTGCAGTTCAATTCAGAACAGAATATTCTCATTGTAGAATGTGTTGATAAGTAGTTGTTTGCTGAATCCTGTGGCAGCTATTCTCAGCTTGTGGTTAATTGGCAGACAAGGAAAAAACAAAATAGCTGGGTCTAATCCTGAGACTCACAATTAGTTAGTTCATTAGAGACTTAGGTGGGTCAAATATTTCAGCAGTATTGGGTCCAAGTGGCTAACAGGTTCAGACATCTGCCTCTAACTCACAAAGATCAGGCTCAGATTCACCAAGGAAATATTTGTAGAGGAATGTGATGCTCTCATACTCCTCCTCTGATCTCTGGATAATGGATGTTTTACGTTCTTGGGCCAGAGTGACAAATAATGTATGCACATTACAAGTCTCTTGTCAGGTGGAAATTGTAAACATGTAGGCCAGATGGCAAAAGTTTCAACCATTTTACATCCTATGCACAATAGAATAATTATACCAATTTTGGAAATCTGGTGCATATGCTAGCTCACATGAGCATGCACACACACACACACACTCTCTCTCTCTCTCTCTCTCTCTCTCTCTCTCTCTCTCTCTCTCTCTCTCTCTCTCTCTCTCTCTCTCTCTCTCATATATATATACACACACACACACAAGTATATATGCCAGAGATACAGGTTGTGTATTGAGTGGAGAATCTCCTGGTAACATGTGGAGGTGCAGATTATAGCAGAAATGGATGGATATACAATTGCCACGGTCCTTGAATCAGTTGAAGCAACCAATTTCAGTAAAGAAAGAACAGTGTAAGAGAGGATGATGAGTGTATCTGCTTGTCAGCGTGTAGTTACAGTGTGTCCCAGTCAGCGTGTAGTTACAGTGTGTCCCAGTCAGCGTGTAGTTACAGTGTATCCCAGTCAGCGTGTAGTTACAGTGTGTCCCAGTCAGCGTGTAGTTACAGTGTGTCCCAGTCAGCGTGTAGTTACAGTGTGCCCCAGTCAGCGTGTAGTTACAGTGTGTCCCAGTCAGCTGCTGTTACTGGAAAACATATCTTAGCCAGAAAGAGCTACAGAAGTCACATTTGATATAGAACATGTTAAAGTATCCAGGACAAACACGATACTAAATTGGTTGTAATTTCTAAGTACATATCTGCTGATGATTTTCAAGTTTGTTCAATTATATTTTTTTAAGAATACTGGCTGATATTTTTGAATGTGTTTTACGATATTGCCAATGTCATTCTGGCATTTCAGTGAAATGTCTGCAATAAACTTATAACACTAGTTTTGGCTGCACTGTCATTGATGTAGCATGGATGAGAAGTGCACATCTCAGTCACTTATTTCATGTCAAATCATTTGTAAACAAACAAATGTCCTGAGTGTAGACAATGTGACAGATTACACTTGGCAAACAGTGGCATTTTATTTCTCTAATTAACCCCAAAAAGTGCCCTTTGAAAATGTTTACAATTTCTTGAGATGTAAAACTTGCACACTTGAATGTTTACAATGTCAGTTTTTCCTGTGTTTTGTTGAAAGTGATTCTCTTGTAGAACTCAATCCATCGGTGTGTGCAGCTTGAACAGAGGGGGGCTATGTTCCATCCAGGTAGGCCAGCAACACACTCAATCCAGGCTTGCCATCAGCGCTCTAAGCTGTGAGTACAAGATCTGTCTGTCATTGTGGGGAGTTTCTCTGACTCGCTCATTGCCTGTATGTTTGTAGTCATCAGCGACAGACTTCATTGATCCTGCCTTTGTTAAGTTCAGGATGTCCCAGACGAAGGTGAAGCCAGGACTTGGGCAGTGTGAACTCTGACTCTGGCACATGTTGCAGGTGATAACAGATTGCTTATTACCTAGATTCATACTCCCAGCAAAGGAACTTTAAGTGCAGTTAAGTCTACAATGCTGAATCTATAAATTTGACTTTTCATTTCAGCAGTACAATTTTTATATCAGTTGTATACATTTGTAATAATTATTGTGTTTCAGATTGTTTTGTTACAAATCTTCCTTTCATTGCTGTTAGATTTGACAAATTTTACAGAAAACTATTACTTGTACAAATGTGTATTTTATACAGACTTTGTAAAATACGATAATATCTGTGAAACTATGTATAAAGTATATCACAAGTATGTATACAATAAAATATGAAGATGTACCTGAAGAAGTCTGTAATTGTATAGTGTTGTGATTGATGGTGGTGGCTGGGACATCTTGTGAGAATGAAACACAATCAGTTACTGCTATGTGCCTGTATCTAATGACCCTCCGACTGCAGAGCTAGAGGCGAGCCTGCAATCAGGTGGATAGATTCTATCAAAGGTATACTACACAAACAATACAGTCCAGCTCACACATCTGGCTCAAGATTAAGACCCCCTACGTGTAATGACAAATGTGCACCAAACTTCATTGTCCTTCACTGTTCTGTGAATATATAATAGAAAGATGTTCTCATGAGGCTCAAGCATTGTGCACTGTTAACACGTTAACTATCAGATTAAACACCATGCCGTGGTAGAATTTATGTGTTTACATGTTCAGCCAGAGGTGTTTCTATCATTTTAGCTTTCAATTTCCAACATATTTGTTTCTTATGATATTTGACAAATGTGGATAAGTTGTGTGCCATACTTTATCCAGCTGCGTGTAGTTTGAAACTGTCAGTGACTTTTGGTAGTTAATGAATGAAATAGTGGTGATTACTGTTCAAATTGTTTTCTATGATAAAGTTCCTGTTGATGCAGTTCCACATCATTGTTGTATTGCGACACATTCTTTGCGTTGCTGCACAGAAAGAGTGGAACTGCACTGAGCTATGAAGTCAGCTACTACAGAAGGTTCAAGTGAAAAATTTTAGCAAATATACTTACTAAGTCTCTTTCAGAAATAAGTAGACAAGGGGAGAAGAGAGGAAACCATGGCATGTCTTTTTTAATGTGTTTAATTGTAAATATAGTGTTTGCAGATACTGGTTATAGTGGGAAGGTAACATTAAGAGATGGACAAACATCAGTTCAGAGGGGACAACTGTTGTTTGTCCATCAAGAATGATGATGACCATTCATTTCATCCAGTGGGGTTGAAGGTATGGAACCGTGGGTTCTAAGATGGCTGATAAGGCCTATTTTGGCTCGAAATGTTCTTTGACAATGTGGGCAAAGAATGCTTGACGTTTCTGGAGGAGGATTTCCTGCAGTGATTTTTCTGTCCTGCCTTTTCTTCACAGCTCTTGCAGTCCTGATTGCCTCACATATGACTGCACCCTTGCGTAATGATGCACACCACGAATTTCGGTCTCTGGCTGCAGCCTCCCAGGTGTCATGATGAATTCCAAAAGCATACAGTGAGATTTTCAGTGTGTCTTTAAAGCGTTTCCTCTGGCCACCTTGGGAGCATTTACCACAACACAGTTCGCTGTAAAAAATTCGTTTAGGGAGCCTGTGATCTGGCATGCGAGTCAAGTGACCAGCCCAGCGAATCTGATTCTTCATCAGTAGAGTGTGGATACTGGGCATGGACGCTCTTTCTAGGACTTCAGTGTCTGGAATCTTGTCTTGCCATTTAATCTTCAGTAGCTTCCTTAGGCAGACTGTGTGGAAATGGTTTAATTTCCTAGCGTAATGCTGATAAACAGTCCAGGTTTCACAAGCATATAGCAGTGTGGATAATACAACTGCTTTGTAGACTTTCAGCTTTGTTTGCAGGCTTATTCCATTTCTGTCCCATACATTCTTGTAGTCTGCCAAAGGCCACACTGGCCTTGGAGATTCTTGCATTCACTTCGTCATCAATTGTGGCAGCTTGTGACACAGTGCTGCCAAGATAGGTGAATTTGTCCACAACACTTAGTCTATGATCATTCACTTTGATATTCGACACAGTGTGATTATTCCCTGGAGCTGGCTGGTACATAACTACAGTCTTCTCCAAGTTGATATTGAGCCCAAAGTTGGCACAGGCATGTGAGAAAGCTGAAACATTATGTTGCATGTCCGCCTCTGAGTTGGCGTATAGAGCGCAATCATCAGCAAACAGGAGCTCTCTGACGGTGTCGCTGTTAATTTTGGTTTTAGCTTTCAGCCTTCTGAGATTGAATAACTTTCCATCTATACGGTAGTTGATGTCTATTCCAATGTCGTCATTCTCGAAGGCATTCATCAACATGGCTGAAAAATGAGGCTGAACAGTGTTGGTGCCAGGACACATCCTTGCTTCACTCCATTGGTGACAGGAAAGGGTTCAGACAGTTCACCATTTTCCTGTACTCTTGCCTGCATGCCATCATGAAATAGCCGCACTATTTGGACAAACTTTCGTGGACAGCCATATTTTGCCATAATCTTCCACAGTCCTTCTCTGCTGACTGTATCAAAAGCCTTGGTAAGGTCAATGAAAGTGGAGAACATTTCGCAGTTCTGTTCCTGACATTTCTCTTGCAGCGAAAATCATGTCAACAGTTCCACGTTCTTTTCTGAAGCCACATTGACTCTCAGGAAGAAGACCTTGATCGAGATGGGCTGTGAGGCGATTGAGAAGAATTCTGGCGAGTATCTTCCCTGCAATTGAAAGCAAGGAGATGCCTCGGTGGTTGTCACAGGATTGGCGGTTTCCTTTACGTTTGTAAAGGTGGACTATTGATGCCTCCTTGAAATCTTGTGGCATCGTCTCGTTCACCCATATGTTTGTAAAGACTTGGTGAAGCTGCTCTGTTAGGACCGGCCCACCTGCCTTGTATATCTCTGCTGGGATGGAGTCAGGACCAGGTGCCTTGCCACTGGAGAGTTGCTGGATGGCTTTGTTTACTTCCACTATGGTTGGCAGGTCATCAAGTGTCTCATTGGTGGGAACTTGAGGAAGGCAGTTGATGGTTTCATCATCGAAGAAGGAAGTTGCATTTAAGATGTTGCTGAAATGCTCTGCCCAGCGTTGAAGGATTTCTTTCTTATCGGTGACCAATGTTCCCCCATCTGCACTGAGGAGGGGAACTATACCTGGTGATGTAGGACCGTAGACCACTTTCAGTGAGTCGTAGAAGTTTTTCATATCATGTCTGTCAGCAAAGCCCTGAATTTCATCAGCTTTGCTGCTCAGCCAGGAGTCCCGCATGTGCCGAAGTTTCTGCTGCACTAATCTCTGAATGTTCTTGAAGGCATCTTTTTTTTTATGTTGACTTTGGGTCATTCAAATGTGCCTTGAGGAGATGTTTCTCAGCCAGCAATTGGTTGATGTCTTCGGAATTTTCATCAAACCAGTCTTTATGCTTTCGGGGGGCTGGACCCAGGATTTCCATAGCAGTGTTGTAAATTATGTCCTTTAGCGCTCTCCATTCTGTTTCTGTATCCTGTTTAGTTGCAACATTGGGCTTGAGGCGGTCTTCCAGCATATTTTCAAACGACTGCTGCATTTTCTTGCTGGTTAGGCGGGTGACATTTAGTTGTTTTTTTTTGCATTTTCACCCCTTGAGGACGCCGTGGTGGCCTGATGTGAATGTTTATTTTCGAGACAATAAGACGATGGTCTGTCCAACATTCGGCACCACACATGGATTTTGTCACTCGAACGTCTTGTCTGTCACTCCTCCTGACGATGACATAGTCAATGAGGTGCCAGTGTTTCGAGCGAGGGGACAACTAGATTCTGAGACATAATATGTCCTGAGACATCAGTTGGAGCCATCCTTCATTGTGGAAGCACTTGATTTATGGATTGAGTAATGACAAGTTGTAGTGTGTGCAAAAGCAACCCACTTTGTGTCAGTCATGACTGTGACTCGTGTCCGAGAAGTGTATTTCTGTATCCCAGCTGTGACTTTAAGTCATGTCCTAGACAGTTATTACCTTAACTTATACACCAACCATGACCAATGAAGATGTCGTCAAGAACAAGTTCCATTAGGACCTGCACAATGTATTAACATATGTTCCCAAAGGAGACAACTTATACCCCTTGGGGACTTAAATGTCAGTGTAGGCATGGACACCGCCACTTGGAGTGGCATCATTGGAAAGCACAGAGTCGGAAATTGTAACAGCAATGGACTCCTCCTCCTTCAGACCTGTGCCGAACACGATTTCCTGATTACCAACACAATTTTCCATCTTCCCATGAGAAATAGGACATCGTGGATGCAGCCTTGCTCGAAACACTGGCACCTCATTGACTGTGTCATCATTAGGAGGAGTGACAGACAAAATGTTTGGGTGACAAAATCCATGTGTGGTGCCGAATGTTGGACAGTCTGATTGTCTCAAAAATAAACATGCACATCAAACCACCACAGCGTCCTCAAGGGGTAAAAGACTGCCCCAAGCCCAGTGCTGCAGCTAAACAAGATGCGGAAATAGAGTGGAGAGCCCTAAAGGACAAAATTTACAGCACTGCTATGAATAGCAGCTTGGGAGGGGGATACAGGGCATTGATGATGATGCTACTGTGTGTCTGCAGAAGGTGTCCTGCTGGGGGATACAGGGCATTGATGATGATGCTACTATGTGTCTGCAGAAGATGTCCTGCTAGGGAATACGGGGCATTGATGATGATGCTACTGTGTGTCTGCAGAAGGTGTCCTGCTAGGGAATACGGGGCATTGATGATGATGCTACTGTGTGTCTGCAGAAGGTGTCCTGTGTCATGCTAGTGGACCCCTGCCCCATCTCCCAGCAACCATACCATCTGTCACTGTACTCTCCAAGCCACTGTGATATTTAACATCATCATCATCATCAAGTACCCTGCCAGCTGGCGTAGGCATTCATGGCTCTCCACAGATCTCGGTCTTTGGTTTTCTGGATCAACTCTGCTGCTGATATTCCTCCGTGCCACCGTCTCAATCCATCCAGCATAATTTCTCTTGGTCTGCCTCTACCTCTCTTCCCCTCGATCTTTCAAGTTGTCATGATGTTCTCCAATGCCTCTCTTCTCATTACATGACCAAAGAAAGCTGTTTGTCTCTTTCTTATTGTTGTATATAGTGTTCTAGTTTCATTAGCCTGTTTCAGGCAGTCGTTGTTAGTTACTCTGGCAGTCCAAGGAATTCGCAACATTCGTCTCAGGAACCACATCTCTGTTGCTTCTAATTTCTTCTTAATTTGTTCATTTACATTCCAAGATTCACTGCCATACAGCAAAACTGGTTCTACATAGCATTTCAGCACTCTCTTTCTTACATTCGGTGATAGTGACCTATTGCACAAGATACTCTTCATTTTCTGAAATGTGGCCTTTGCCTGCCCTATTCTGCTCATAATCTCTGTTGTACATCTTCCATCTGATGTTATAAGTGTCATTAGGTATCTAAATTTATCCACTTGGTTAAGAATTGTCCCTTCTGTTTCTATGTCACATTTTGGTGTCACCATGATATTTAACATGGCCAAAGTATTCCAGTTTCTGAGACATCTACTGTTTGTGACTAAGTTGTCTTCCATGTTCAGATCTGGCAAGTTTCTGAGACATCTGCAGTTTGTGACCCAGTTGTTTTCCATGTTCACATCTGGCAGAATGTCAGTATTTTTCCTTCTTCTTGGTCCACAATATTCTGAAAATGTTTCTGTAACATTGAAGTCACAAGTTTCTTCTGGAATGATTGTGAAATGGTTCATAACTGACATGCACATCTTGCCACAGGAAATATGCATGTTCTCAACCATGTGACCCTAACTTGTTTGCTGGTCTTGTGCCACAGGTTCTGAATACTGTTCACACTTTGCATTGCCAGGGCCAGCCTGCATTGACTTCTTGTCATAGTTGTTGATGATGGAGCCAGGATATTCCCAGTGTGACATATTCCTACATACATGATCATATCATAGGGCTTCAGTTGTACACAATTCCACAACTGCTACATTTGTACAATGTAAGTTATGCATGATCATATAATAGGGCTTCAGTTGTACACAATTCCACAACTGCTACTGCTACATTTGTAGCCTGAACGTTATATCATAAATATATGTCAACAATTTATAATAGGTGTCAGGCAGAAATACACAAGGGAAAAGGAATGGCCAAAGCAACATTCAATAATCTGAAACTTCTCACATCCAATCAGCTAAGTTACAAATTTAAATATTGAGCACAACCCACTACTGGCAACGCCGATCGCATTCTGGTATGAACCTAAGGCCTATCCACATCAATATGGAAGCACTATACTCGAGTTTCGCCCTCATTTGAGCTTGTCAGTAGTGCATATCTCTGACCGGATCCGGAAACAGTCCCGGATCACGCGTGTGAAGCGGGTGTGTAACCACGCGGCACACACTGGACACACCAAATTATCACAACAGAACATCACAACGCTACCCATCGTAGGCCATGCTCAAGATTGCCCAATCGCCGCGACCGACGTCCGTCAATCGATGGGACCCGAACGATCAGGACTTCTCACTGGCAAGGAACACCAGGCCTCCTAAATCCAGTGAGCAATAATCAATTGATTATGTGGTTGTTTCGGGATTTGAAATTTAAATATTGAGCACAACCCACTACTGGCAACGCCGATCGCATTCTGGTATGAACCTAAGGCCTATCCACATCAATATGGAAGCACTATACTCGAGTTTCGCCCTCATTTGAGCTCGTCAGTAGTGCATATCCCTGACCGGATCCGGAAACAGTCCCGGATCACGCGTGTGAAGCGGGTGTGTAACCACGCGGCACACACTGGACACACCAAATTATCACAACAGAACATCACAACGCTACCCATCGTAGGCCATGCTCAAGATTGCCCAATTGCCGCCCGTCAATCGATGGGACCCGAACGATCAGGACTTCTCACTGGCAAGGAACACCAGGCCTCCTAAATCCAGTGAGCAATAATCAATTGATTATGTGGTTGTTTCGGGATTTAAAATTTAAATATTGAGCACAACCCACTACTGGCAACGCCGATCGCATTCTGGTATGAACCTAAGGCCTATCCACATCAATATGGAAGCACTATACTCGAGTTTCGCCCTCATTTGGTGCATATCCCTGACCACTACTGACGAGCTCAAATGAGGGCGAAACTCGAGTATAGTGCTTCCATATTGATGTGGATAGGCCTTAGGTTCATACCAGAATGCGATCGGCGTTGCCAGTAGTGGGTTGTGCTCAATATTTAAATTTCAAATCCCGAAACAACCACATAATCAATTGATTATTGCTCACTGGATTTAGGAGGCCTGTTGTTCCTTGCCAGTGAGAAGTCCTGATCGTTCGGGTCCCATCGATTGATGGACGTCGGTCGCGGCGATTGGGCAATCTTGAGCATGGCCTACGATGGGTAGCGTTGTGATGTTCTGTTGTGATAATTTGGTGTGTCCAGTGTGTGCCGCGTGGTTACACACCCGCTTCACACGCGTGATCCAGGACTGTTTCCGGATCCGGTCAGGGATATGCACTACTGACGAGCTCAAATGAGGGCGAAACTCGAGTATAGTGCTTCCATATTGATGTGGATAGGCCTTAGGTTCATACCAGAATGCGATCGGCGTTGCCAGTAGTGGGTTGTGCTCAATATTTAAATTTTAAATCCCGAAACAACCACATAATCAATTGATTATTGCTCACTGGATTTAGGAGGCCTGGTGTTCCTTGCCAGTGAGAAGTCCTGATCGTTCGGGTCCCATCGATTGACGGGCGGCAATTGGGCAATCTTGAGCATGGCCTACGATGGGTAGCGTTGTGATGTTCTGTTGTGATAATTTGGTGTGTCCAGTGTGTGCCGCGTGGTTACACACCCGCTTCACACGCGTGATCCGGGACTGTTTCCGGATCCGGTCAGGGATATGCACTACTGACGAGCTCAAATGAGGGCGAAACTCGAGTATAGTGCTTCCATATTGATGTGGATAGGCCTTAGGTTCATACCAGAATGCGATCGGCGTTGCCAGTAGTGGGTTGTGCTCAATATTTAAATTTCAAATCCCGAAACAACCACATAATCAATTGATTATTGCTCACTGGATTTAGGAGGCCTGGTGTTCCTTGCCAGTGAGACGTCCTGATCGTTCGGGTCCCATCGATTGACGGACGTCGGTCGCGGCGATTGGGCAATCTTGAGCATGGCCTACGATGGGTAGCATTGTGATGTTCTGTTGTGATAATTTGGTGTGTCCAGTGTGTGCCGCGTGATTACACACCCGCTTCACACGCGTGATCCGGGACTGTTTCCGGATCCGGTCAGGGATATGCACTACTGACGAGCTCAAATGAGGGCGAAACTCGAGTATAGTGCTTCCATATTGATGTGGATAGGCCTTAGGTTCATACCAGAATGCGATCGGCATTGCCAGTAGTGGGTTGTGCTCAATATTTAAATTTCAAATCCCGAAACAACCACATAATCAATTGATTATTGCTCACTGGATTTAGGAGGCCTGGTGTTCCTTGCCAGTGAGAAGTCCTGATCGTTCGGGTCCCATCGATTGATGGACGTCGGTCGCGGCGATTGGGCAATCTTGAGCATGGCCTACGATGGGTAGCGTTGTGATGTTCTGTTGTGATAATTTGGTGTGTCCAGTGTGTGCCGTGTGGTTACACACCCGCTTCACACGCGTGATCCGGGACTGTTTCCGGATCCAGTCAGGGATATGCACTACTGACGAGCTCAAATGAGGGCGAAACTCGAGTATAGTGCTTCCATATTGATGTGGATAGGCCTTAGGTTCATACCAGAATGCGATCGGCGTTGCCAGTAGTGGGTTGTGCTCAATATTTAAATTTCAAATCCCGAAACAACCACATAAGTTACAAATGACAACTTCAGAGTGATAAAATGTGACATTTACTCTACATGGTGCAGAGACATGGACAATGAATAAACAATGCCAGGGACAAGTTGCAGCTTTGCAAATGTGGTTATGTAGATGATTAGCACACATATCCTGGCAGGAGAAGTCAACAAGAATAGAGGTATTACAAAAACTGGGGTTGAGACAACATTATTGAATGAGATCTAGGTCAGACAACTGAGTTTGACCATAAAAGCTAATTGGTCAAGAATGTGCTGGAGGGCAAGGGTGCAAGAGGAAGACAATATGACGTAACGTGATGTGTGGATGGACAACATCAAGAGATGCACTGGAAGAATTCACCCTGAAGACTCAGAACAGAGGATGTTGGAGACTCATTACAAGCAACCTTCAATGTTGAGAGTGTACTTGATGATGATGTGGGGGAAAATCAACATCTGAATAAGTAGCTATGTTGTACACATACATTTTTGAATGAGCCAGCTATGTTGTACACATACATTTTTGAATGAGCCAGCTATGTTGTACACAGAATTCTTTGAATGAGCCAGCTATGTTGTACACATAAATCTCTGAATGAACCAGCTATGTTGTATACAGAAATCTCCAACAATCTTTTAGTCAAAAATAGCCAGGTATCAGTGATTTAAGCAATGCCACAAACTTGCTCTCTTCAGCACAAACACATGCAAGAGTGTATCACATGTAGATTTATCACAGAAAACAATACATTTTATTCTCATATTACATAATTCATTGTTCTATTCTGTTATTAAAAAGATATTGTTACAGTGTGTCATAAACATGCTTAGGTAATGTAAGTTTCTATTTACTGATAATATGTAACAAACAACTGACTGAGGACATTAAACACACATGTACAGACATAACTAGAGATCATACAAACAAATTATTTTTGGATAGGAGTTAATCTTTGCTACCAAACTTTTTGAAGAAATAAAGGACCAAACATGTCATCAGGTATAAATTGCTGGATGGCACTTTCAGTTCTAGTACAATGAGAGCCACTGTAGCTGAGTGGCTAGCATGCTAGCCTGGTGGTCATGTGTTTAAATCTCCTTCAAGGTGAGAGTTGTCAATAAATTCCCAGTCTCCCAGGTTAACCCAGCCTAACATAGGTACCAGGACATGTCTGGGGAAGCCAAAGTGGCTGGTGTGACACTGACCACATGGGTACCAGGACATGTCTGGGGAAGCCAAGGTGGCTGGTGTGACACTGATCACATGGGTACTTAGGTACCAGGACATGTCTGGGGAAGCCAAGGTGGCTGGTGTGACACTGATCACATGGGTACTTAGGTACCAGGACATGTCTGGGGAAGCCAAAGTGGCTGCCGTGACACTGATCACATGGGTACCAGGACATGTCTGGGGAAGCCAAGGTGGCTGGTGTGACACTGATCACATGGGTACTTAGGTACCAGGACATGTCTGGGGAAGCCAAGGTGGCTGCCGTGACACTGATCACATGGGTACCAGGACATGTCTGGGGAAGCCAAGGTGGCTGCCGTGACACTGATCACATGGGTACCAGGACATGTCTGGGGAAGCCAAGGTGGCTGCCGTGACACTGATCACATGGGTACCAGGACATGTCTGGGGAAGCCAAGGTGGCTGCCGTGACACTGATCACATGGGTACCAGGACATGTCTGGGGAAGCCAAGGTGGCTGGTGTGACACTGACCACATGGGTACCAGGACATGTCTGGGGAAGCCAAGGTGGCTGCCGTGACACTGATCACATGGGTACTTAGGTACCAGGACATGTCTGGGGAAGCCAAGGTGGCTGGTGTGACACTGACCACATGGGTACCAGGACATGTCTGGGGAAGCCAAGGTGGCTGCCGTGACACTGATCACATGGGTACATAGGTACCAGGACATGTCTGGGGAAGCCAAGGTGGCTGCCGTGACACTGATCACATGGGTACCAGGACATGTCTGGGGAAGCCAAGGTGGCTGGTGTGACACTGACCACATGGCCCGCCATGTGACGATTAGGCTATACAAATATGGGTCTAGCACCATCTGTCCTATGTTAATATGAGTGACAGGGTCCTTTACTTGACTGACCCACCCTAGACCTGATATGTCTTCAGGTGCAGACAAGGGTCATTCACTTGACCCACCCTAGACCTAACATGTCACCAGATTTAGACAAGGACCCTTTACTTGACTGACCCACCCTAGACCTAAATTATCTCCAGGTGTAGACAAGGGCCCTTTACGTGTTTGTTACAATAAAAAACAATGAATGATCACATTCAGTACAAACAGAACGTATAGCACAAACCAAACATGCTGTCATCACTAGCCTGGCCGCAGTCTTGATTTTTTAAATTAATTTTGTTGCGTATCCCTTACGGGACGTTGCAGTCAACACCAGCATTTTCAGCTGCTGTTGATGTACTAGGCAAGTGTTACATTCAGTAGTTTGCCATTGCTTTCTGAACGACCGGTCTCTATACCTTTTTTGAAAATACGAGCACCGCCGTGTTTCGAACCCGGGTATACGGGCTCACAAACCGCGTTTGCAAACCTTCAGCCACAGAGACCGACTTGTTGGTCTTGTTGGTCTTGATTATCTCTGAGTTAATACCAGCTACCAGTTTAGTTGGGAAGTTCTCTACTGGGTTGCCTGATGATGGCTATTATTATCATCTTTCAGGTTCCTAAAGCTGGGCTGGGTCGTCACTGCTGCATGCGTCCTTACTAAATACTCTTGGTGATGTTACAATTGTCTTTTAATTGTTATGATGATCATAGTTTCCTCTACGAACAAATACATCTTCTATATTCTCTATATACATATTTGACAAGAGTTTTTACCAATTCATTTGCATTTTAGTGATGGATACTGAAGGGCAAGCCGCTTGTAATTGTGACTGTCCATCAATTTTCCAAGAAAAAAAATTCCATTTTTCACCAAATTCATATTGATGCTTGATCTGCATTGAGTGGATGTTGGTGGTGCATCTTCCACACACACACACTGGTCCTTGCTGTTCTTGACTCTCCTAAGCTACCTGTTTGGTAAGTCATTGCATATCATTGTTTCTTTCCTTTAATTGTAGATGATATCTTTGAGGTTCTTTCTTGCATCAGGATCTTATTTCAGTTTCAGGGATTTTTTGGTGTTGGTTAGGAGGTTGATTTTTAGATATAAAGATAATGTTGAGGAAAGGAGAACCAGGATGACATATTTTAAACATTTAATAGTCAACTACATTGTCATTGTGTTATCCTGGTGGGACATCCTGATATGTCCTGTACTAATTAGCAAACAACTGGAAATCAATAGCCGTCTCTACATTGTAGGTTGAATGCAGTGTACTTTCAACATTTTCTGTGTCTTACTTTGGTTGAATGCTCTGACATCTATTGATGTCTTCCCACTTGTACCATCACCCATCTCTTTCTTGCTGGCCTTTGACTTTTCCCTCCAACATTTTAATAAACAAAATAGTGGCATGTCTTTTAATGTCGCCAACTCAACATACGAGGGCAGTCCAAAAAGAAACTGAACTTTTAAAACAGGATCTCAAGTAAGTGGGTCAGCGAGCTAGCTACTACATTTATCTGTTGAGTTGAGTTGAGTCAAGAACCAACATCACTGCACTCAGGACATTCCCATACGTGCTCAGTCCCCTCGTTCAACAGCCAGCGAAGAGTCATACTACTAATCGTTCCCACCGCTATCTGATTAAATGTTCTCCTGGTCTTCCCTCTCTACATTTATCTATAGTCTATAGTCACGGCTCAATGGTTAGTTGTTGATATACTTCCAGGAAAGTGTAGCCACATTTAGTGCACTTGGCAATTTTTAAAACATTCAGCAATGAATGATGTTGAAAAATAATAAATCTGTATTAAGTTCTGTTTCAACTGAAGTAAAATGGTCACTGAAACTGTTCAAATGCTGCATGAGAACAACTGTTTGAGTGGTGATCAATGTCGTGAATGGTACCAGCATTTCAAATCAGAAAGATCTTCCACAGCAGTCCATGGATGTCGAGCACATTGAGAAAGTGAGTTCAGATTCATGCAAACTGGTGCCTGACAGTCCATGAAGTGTCCAAAGAAGAAGAAATGTGTAAGAGATTTTGCCAAATGATTTTAAATGAAAAGCGTAACATGCATCGTGTTGCCACAAAATTTGTGCTCCATCTGCTGACAGATGAACAAAAAAAAGATTTAATTCACAGTCACAGACCGTTAGATCATTCTACTGCTGATGAACATTTTCTGGAAAATGTCATAACAAGTGTCAAAGTCTGGATTTATGGCCATGATGGTGAAACAAAAATCTTCACAGTGGGTAGGAGCGTCAAAAGAGCACATTCAAATCACTTAAATCGGAAGCTTTTGTTGATCGTCAATTTTGTATTATCAGTTTTTTCCTTTGTGGTCAAATGATCAATAAAGAGTTGTACCCTTGCAGATTGTTCTTGTTCCCAAAGGTGAAATCTACCATTAAGGGCTGCTGATTTCAGACCACAGAAGAGGTCAAGGAGAATTTGCTACTAGACTGGAAAACATGCTTGGAGATGTATCAACAGTGAAGAGAACTATTTCTTGGCAAACAAGATTGACAGAATTGTTAGGAAAAAACAAAAAATAAGTTGTTTTTTGCAAGTTCAGTTTCTTTTTTTGACTGCTCTCATAGTTTATTTGTCTTATCTTTATTTCTTCCATTGCATTCTTTTAGCTGCCAGCTCTACCAGTAGTTACTTGAAATCTCTTAGCATTTTAAGTTCAATCATGTCTACACAGAACTTTCAAAGCACAAATGTTAAGGTCACCTGTTTCTCATGGGTGATATCTATGGTTCTATTTTCAGTTGGGGCATACCGTCTATAGCATGAATGGCAAATCCAGATTTTTCTCTCCGGTTCCAAAATAAATAGATCCGTATTCTCTAGTGGCAGGAACATGGTAAAACACATATCCTGGCCACATAAAGCTACGGAGTGTGAGCAAGCCACTGCCTCTCTCAAACTGGACACTCCAAGAGCCTGAAATGTACAGTAACATACATGTAAATGGTTCAATACAGAAGACTATGATATTTCTGTTTTGCTTAACAAGAGACAGTTTTAGAGACTTCATAATATTTAAAAAAGTTGTTGCATATCCTTTCCAGGATGTACCAGTCAACCCCATCATTTTTTGGTTGTTCTTGATTCCTGGGCAAGTTTACGTTCAGTAGTTTGCCATTCATAATATAAACAGAAGAAAATGCAGCGGCTGCAGCAGGATAGGCCTATATCAATATGAATTGCAAACAATTAGGTATATATAGATCTTGCGAAAAGAAGAGACATAATTTTAAGTCTAATGGAGTTGTTAGAGATGTATGGGTCACTGCATCGAAACCTTGCTTCTCTCCATTAGACTTAAAATTGAAAGCCAATTAATAAACTCTCTGGGTTGCATTCATCCAGTAGGAATCAATACCGTTGTTGATGCCACGGTATAACTATGCTATCTCCCCTGTATTTTTTTCATATCGGACTGTTTACGCACCATTTAAAAACACAAACTTTTGTAGCCCAAGAGCACCTTTCTAAACCGGTCTAAAACACCATTTTCGTTTTTCTCCTGTCAACAAGAAGCTGTATTTAATTTTCTTTTGTCTTTTATTTAGCTTTTTTATCTATTTGTGCTGTCCTGTCCTTGAAAAAGGTTCGTAGAACTGAAACGTCGGTCGTACTTTGTTGTCCTATAATACTTATTGTTTTAATTTAATACTTCAGTGTTATATATTTATTGATTGTTTATGTTTTTGGATAAGTCACACTTTGTTTTCACCTGTGTAAGATGGAGTTCTTTGTAAGGTATGTACATTGTGTCTGAGTCTACTAGTATGTCTCTTCTTTTCGCAGGAGCTAAATATACCTAATTGTTTGCAAATCATATAATATAAACCGATAGCAATAGTGTTGTCAAACAGAAAATATGACAATCATTTGCTCAACATGGAGCCAAGTAGCACAATTTTCCTCTTCACTCACCAGCAACTTACATATGCAACAGTACAACAAGTCAAAAACCCTTTTGTACTCCTGGAGGTGTACTGGGTGTGTGGTACATGCCCCGTCACTGTGTACATCAACTGACACTTGATGGGTCATGTGGTCAATATACTGCAGGCCGCCTTTACTTCCCACAACATTTTCTGCTAGCCATGTTAGGCTGAAACGGCCTGGAGGCCCAATAACACTTTCAAAATGCCTAGGTATCGAATGTCTTCTCACATGCCCATAATATTTCCTTGTCCTCAGTTTGCCTTAATGACCTGCTTCAACACTGAGCTATTGTTGGACAGATCTGTTTGTTCTCTGTCTGCGTCCAGTTCATTTTCAGCACTCTTCTGTAACACTAACATTCAAGGGCACGTTTTTCAGCTGATTTGTCAAATGTCCAAGTTTCACACCCGCATGTTGCCACATAAAATATGCCTGCACTCTTTAATCTAACTTGTCGGTCTATCTGTGCCAAAACAGGGGCTTTCATTGTTTTAGTTTTTGCAGAGCAATGTTTATTGTTCTTTTAATTTGGCATCATGCCCATTGCCTTGCATTCCTAATAGTTATGCAAAACTGCTCACTTTCTGTAATTTCTCTCCATTGATAAATATATCTGTTGACATATTTATTTTAAAGTTTGTCATTATTTGATTTTTGTTGCATTGAGATATAAGGTACAAAAGGAACATGATGAAATGAGATGAGATATAAGTTTTATTTTTCACTTTGCTCTTGCACCAATTTTCCTAGTTTCTCTGTTTTCATTTGTGTTGATGATAGTCATTTTGTGCTGTCAGTATATCGATGTTGACATACTACTATTCCTCCAATTGTAAATGGATCATATTGTTCCTTGTCAGCAATATTTCTGTTCTTCCTCATGACCGTAATTGCCCCTGGCCATGTGTTTTTATTTATAACAAGATAAGGGAAGAAAATGCAACCCTGTTCTATAGCAAACTATATCAGTCTGTTGTATCATCACATATTCTCACAGCTGCCATTTCTTCATTGTAGAGTGCTTCTTTGATCTGTATTTTTCTTTCATTATATTCCATTATTCTTCATGTTCTGCAGTGTTTGAATAGTCTGGTACACGAACCAGATGGGAAAAAACCAGGTGCAATGAAGCCAATACTCTCACCTGTGAAGCAAGAGGATAGATATAAAAACTCTCTGCTTGTATCTGTCATTCCACTCATGTTAAGTATGTGGTCACATGTACCTTTGTATGTCACTTATCAAGGAAACTGTTCTGTACACAGTTTCATGTTGCCCTTTGTATATATAATGGATATACAATGTTCCCATCCATTTCTTTGGCCATATGTCTGTTTCTCACATATGTTCATATAACGTGTGATATTTGATCACACTTTGTTCTCCACCAGCTTCAATAAACTCTACTCTATTTCACTTTACATGACCCAGTATCATAACTTATAGAGTAATAAATGCATGTCTTTTTGTCAACTATAGCCACTGTTATCAGTAGTGCACACTACACTGTACCAGAAACATCATTTACCCATAGGAATATCATCCTGGATGCTGTCCATGAAATCAATGGCCCTGTCAAGATTTGCCCGTTGAAGCAAAGATTTCATGTTCAGACATTGGGCTTCCCGAAAATGCATGTAGTTGCACAGTTTGGCAGCTTCTTGAACTGATAAACCTGTCAACAATCAGAGCAGGACAGTCAAGTCAGTTATGTACATCAGTGTTGATTAATGTTGCTGCGATAATATCTGCTAACAAGCAATGTACATGTTTATATATATATATATATATATATATATATATATATATATATAGAGAGAGAGAGAGAGAGAGAGAGAGAGAGAGTGTGTGTCTGCATTGCATGCTGCTGGACACATGAAGGTCATGAGATACGCCAGAAGTGTTGTAATGTAAAACTGTAACTATATTAGATCACAGTGATGAAAACAATAGATGTCTCATAACAACCTATCTATATGAACATAGAAAACTCAGTACAGTACACATATCTGCCTCATATAGTAAACAAAATGCATATGTCGACAAATGACTTGACCTTATGTGTTTAATGTGTGACAAACCATGTTAATTGTAAGAACAAAACAGGTAACTGAAAGACATCACTGCTACATTGTTGTTGTCATATGCAAGCAAATGAATATCAACAAATAGTTCCTTGGTAGGTAGACTGCCAAGTGTTAGGCCATCGCATATTCTAGGTTCAAGATTCAACTTTGGGAGTCCACCATGAGGGATACATACAAGTGAGTCTGCTCAGTCTTCTGTCGGATGTGTCCAGTGTTATTATTTATAACATGTTAATTGCTTATGATCCAGTGTTATTATTTATAACATGATAATTGCAAGCTGGGAAATAAAGCGCTATTTATATCATACAGTCAGTGTGTTATCGTATCTCACTCCATCTGCTGTTTCCAAGCTGTCATCTAGCTCTTCCTACAACTAAGATAATACTAAATTAACATAATCATACCCTCAAAACTTCTATTTTTCACAACTTCAGCTGTTGGGACTTTAACAAAAGCTCCGCGGGGGACAATCCTCACATCATTGTCAATCTCAGCAATGACTGCAGTCAGCCTATCTTCCTCTTTGATAGTTGTCTGAAGCAGTTAATGGGAGAAAAGTTACAAATGGCTTTACAGTAAACAATTTATTTGACAAGAAAAGACAGACAGCCGTTTTAAAGTTACCATTGCTGCAAATAAATATGTCAAATCAATGTCTATCTTTTTCTCTGTGAATCTCCTATATATTGTATCCACCTTTCTCCCATATATCTGCAAGACTTGTCATGTCGACTATGTGCAAAAACTTGCTATTGATTAAGCAGTATTCTGATGAAGTGCAAACAAAATCAATTTTGCATGGCTTGCAGTTTAGTTGTTCCTGTAAGTATTGGGGACAATCCCGGTCTGTTTGCTCACAATGAATAAACTAAATGTTAGCTATGTTTTGAAGAAATGAAGTGAATAGACCTGAATTTTTCCTGTACTTGCATAATGGGACAGTCATAAAGTCATATGGGACAGTCGTAAAGTCATACTGGGACAATCATAGTCATAATGGGACAGTCATAAAGTCATAATGGGACAGTGATAAAGTCATAATGGGATAGTCATAAAGTCATAATGGGACAGTCATAAAGTCATAATGAGACAGTCATAAAGTCATATAGTATGTGCAGTCAAGTCCAGCTGTTTCTCTCTGTTTTATCATTTTAGATGATATATTTCTTACAAGGACAAGCATAGACATAGGTCAACCTTTAATAGGTGTTATAAAAGTGTAGATTAGATACAAGGTAACAGTTTTATGTGGTTAGAGGACCATCTCCTACTTCTTCTTCTTCTTCTTCAGCGTTCCGAGCCATTGAGGTTCTTTGCTGCAAATACAATCTGTCTCCATTCGTCTCTCTGGTGGACCATCTCCTACACTGATTATAATGTAAAAACTCTGCCAGGGAGCAAGCATGACAGCAGGCTTCTCATCATCAGAAGTGGTCCCCACTCGCTGAATGTTTTGGGCCCGTTCAGGAGGCGAGCCTGTCTGGGTCATGACTCCTAGATGTCTTTCTCCTGTCATGCATATTTATTAAGACTTTCCCTTATTGACTTCGCAAAGTGTGCCTGCCTAGAGGTCATCCCACCCTCGGGGGCTAACATTGAGCACCCAGTACATATCAACATTGACACTGCGCCATAACTGACCATGGGAAAGCCAGCTTCTTCCCCCGGCAGTTGGCCACAGTCCTTGCCTCTGTAATGGTGGCTAGCTAAGCCCCTGACAGTAGACATTATTGCTGCTGCGTTGCCTTCTTCGTGCCCCGTTCGCAGCCTGCAGATCCAGTATCCTGCACGCTCCCAACGGAAGCCAGCTCTTCCTCTGGGCTCATTTTATTAAGGCTTGGGTCTCCCCCCTGATCCTCACTATCACTGTGAGGCATGGTGGTCCTTGCAAGATGTACTTCTCCACCACAAGTGGTCGTTGCCGCCACTTGGCTACAGAGGTTCAACATTGGCTGATATTTCTGATATTAGTGATTGATTCATCCAGCTTGGGTGCCCTGTTCTTCCCTGGTGGGATGGCTCCTGGGTCAGCACGAGCCCATGGCTGTTGTTTCAGTCTCATTGTGAGGTCATAATTTGTGGAGAGATTTATCACTAAGGTTGCTCTTCTTGAGAGACGGTGACTAACATTGCAGGCAAAGTTGAACCATTTACTGCGTCCCACCCTGCATTACCCTTGCTCCATAGCCAGCTCGAGGCCTTCTCCACTGCCTTCCACAACAGAAAAACCCCCACCATCAGGACCATGACAGCAAATTAAGAAATGGAGGGCACCAGGAATGTGCGATATCTCCTCATCTTGTTGCCTATATAGTGAAAATATAGGAAATTTAAAAGACAGAGGAATTGCCATCACAGCACATAATATAATATATGAAAATATACAGTACTGATTGCAAACAATGAACACAATCATCAAAATATAGTTTATGCTGTTATTGTACAATGGTACACAATGTGTAACAGGTTTAGAATTAAATAATATAAAAATAGAGATTGTGATCATCTCCAAGAGGAGAGAAATACCATAATGTAACATCCAAGTAAATGAACAAAATCTTAAACAAGTTAATGAGTACAACTATCTTGGACCAGTGAAAACATTTGATAAAATATGCCTTTTACAGGTTAGAATAAGAATAACCTTGACAAAAGTAGCTTTCTGCAAGATGGAAAACAAACTCGCCAATAAAAGGTGTTAAAGTGCTATATTATTATGTGCATGTGAGGCCTTGACAATAAACAGACATGCCGAGAAATATCTGATGGCAGCAGAAATATGGTTTCTAAGGACAATGCAAAGAATATCATGAACGGACAGAAAAACACATATAGTCATCCTTCAAGAAGGAGATTAAAATCACAAATTGAATAGTCTATTTTTATGAGGAGAAAACAATTTGAACACTGAGTTACACCAGGAAAACTTGATGAAAATAACAGCAAGAGGAAGACAAAGAGATAAATACCTAGATGGCTTGGCTGAACGGCATAATCTGGACAAGAACATGGATCTGACCCACACAAGAGGCAAACAAATGATCACCAGATCAGGACAGCACTTGGTGATGATGATGATGATGATGATACAAATCATACAGTCATGAAGGTTTAGCCTGTTACTGCCTCAGCTAACTTGACACTGAGAATGACAGGACATTAGATGTGTCATCTGGACATCATATCATCTCTTCATCATGGCATACTGACATCGTGTAATCTTGACACCACTTCATTCTTTCCTTCTCTGCTTTTTGTTTCATAATTTTTAAAAAGGAAAAGAGTGGCTGTGTTTGTCGATGGCATCAGAGATTTTGTGTCAGACGCGAGCATGTGTGAATGCACACACACTCAGAGAAGTTAGAGAGTAGGACCTCTACATTCAGAATTAATTGGTTCCTGCAAGTGTTCGGAATATTGAATTTTCTCTTTATTGCATCAATTTTCCCCATAAAAAATAATGTAAATTAGATTCATGTCTTATCCAAGCTTTATATTTCCATTTAATTTTCCAAGGACCTATATATGCGATCCATTCCAAATGCTTGTCACCTGCTGCCAGCTGTTCTCCATGCTCACCTTGTCTACTGACTTTTGCAAGATCTGGTACTTATTACAGACTGGCTGTAAACTGTTTATTAGTTTCTTGATTCCTGAAATATCTTACATTGTTTTGTTTTCCAGCACCTTGGGGAATGTGTGAAAATATGCAGAGTTGACTGCATAAGATAAATAAGAATTACCATGACAAAAGTAGCCTTCTGCAAGATGGAAAACATACTCACACATGTTAAGATAATCTACAAGAAGCAGACCCGTATATATCCCAGAACAAAAGCACTAATGTTTTCTTTACTGATTTTCTGAGATGATGTGTGTTCCCATTTCATAGGTGCTTGCTTTGAGCCAGATGCACCCAAGTTTTGTCACCTATAGTAATCAAGCAGTTAATAATAATAATGATCATTGTATGCACGCAGTAGGCCTTGTTACCTGATTTTTGTGATGGAAACACCCTTACACATAGTTCACTGATAAGTGGTTGTTTCTTCTGTATATGTAGAGTTCAAATCCCTCATATTGTTCACATATTCCAATAAACACGTTCACATGACTGATGAAAAAGAGACATTTTAACCAATTCTGATAAGGAAAAGCTCTGCACAGGGCAAGCCACCAGATGATGATGCTGACAATATTAAACTTATAAGCTATTTTCATAAAACATTTGTGTAATATTAAATGTATCAGTCAGTTTCTGATTTATTTGTGTAATATTACATGTATCAATAAGTTTCTGATTGTACACTTAACAAAACTACACCGCTATTGTCTCTATTGATGAAGTATACTCACCAGCTCTTCTTCTTCTGTGGCATCATCTCCTTCGCCGATTTTTTTTACCTCTACATGTTCTATCTCATAGGAAGGGTCACCTGTGAAACGACCTTTTGCCAGTTTGGCATTTGCTTTCATTTGTGCAGTTACTGGTGGTAGTAGTCCCCATTGCATGCAGTCAGTACTGACAGACAGAAGATTTGAAATGTACACATTTCACACTGCATCTGTGTAAAGCTTAGGTAAGATACCTAGGCTGTATATGATTAAAATAATAAATATTCTACAGCAAAACTTTCAAACTCAAATTAACCACTTGTAACTGATAGGAAGATTAACACAACTACATCAGTTACACATTTAAAGCTGTTTAATATCCATCCATCCATTAATGTTTTTTTTTAAAATTCTTTGATGGTATGTATATGAAATCTCTACAAACAGACTGATGTAAAGGAAAATCCAGGCAGAAGTTTAATAAAACTGCTACTGGACCTATCAGCATGGTAGCTTCAGGGGCTTTTAAGGAGGATATGCTAGACTCTTTTCTGTTGACCACTGTCAATCTGTCTATGTAAACATATCAAATTATACAGGTTAACATTATAGGGTTTGGCTTATGGTGCAAGGACTCCAAAATACAATTGATTTTGAAGCTAATCTGAGCTCAATGTTCTGATGTTAAACCAATAATACTTATTGTTGTTGTTATACAATACTGGGTACTTCAATTTTAATTCACCGCAAACAAAGGGAATTCCAGGGCACACGTCATATCCTGGAGTCCCCTTATTTGCGCTGTATCTCGGTGTGCATGACCTTGACCGGAATAACGTTGTCGGTGTGCAGCAAATGGTTTAGTTATGAGTGTGAGTTGACCTGAATATTTCAGTGGTTGAATACTCTTGTTAGGGTTAGTAAAATTCATGACTGCAGAAAGCCAATGTAAAAATGTACTACACACACTGTGTTACCGTTCGTCGCTACTTTTTCGCGCCATGTCGCGCCATGACACGCACTGAAAAAAAACTTTAATTGAACGGAGATCCCCCGCCAGTGCTATATATAGCTGCTAACTACGCTATATTTAACATAACTGCTAAAGCTAAATATAGCCTCATGACGTCTGTTGCGGTGAATTAAAATTGAAGTACCCAATACTGTTAGTAATGATTGGATTGTGGAAGTCTGTCATCGTTTAGTTTATGGGTTAAAACTTAAACTTACGTTATATCTTAGGGGGTTTAAATGCTTTTTTGCATCCAGTATGGCTCAGTCTCTTTCTACAGAGCGGCTTGTGAAAAGTATCACACATGATACGAGTTCCGTAACTCCAGCGACGACTGTCAGAGGACCAGAGAAAACTGCACTTGTGAATCAAATAACCGAGTCAGGAACATGAACCCGCCATCTGCACAGCGCTAGGCACATGACTTGACAGCTTCCCCACCGAGGCCTATAATTAGGTATTCTGGTCATGATTTTCAAATTGGTTATTTACTCATAAATAATGAGATCACCACAGATAGATAGGCATTATAGCATATAGTATGAAAGTCAGAGTATTTGCTGTTTAGATCACGTCACACTAAGAGTAAGATGTGTCCATTGGCGTTTATATTTGCTGTGGTGTAGCCTATTGTTTACTAATGAACATTTCATAATATTAATAAACGAAGAACTACTAACCTGTAAAATGTTTTGCATGCAAGCTCATCTCTGTAGACACCCTGAGATACGAAATAGTCATTCCTCACACCAACTATTTTCCCCCAGAAGTAAACCCTGTTAAACTTATTCTCATTCTGTAAAATTGTGAGTGATGTCTGGACAGCTGCTTTCTGCTCAGGACTCAGAATAATCCCACTACTGCCGACGTAGTCAATACTAAGCTGGAGAGTGCGAGACTCCATGACTGGCTGTCTTAATAATGATATTGATAGTGAAAGCTAAGCGCCAGGTCATGTTCTTGTTATGTTGCTGTTTATAGTCATCACCATGGTAATCAAAGGGAAGTCACCATAGTATGTCAAGGCTGCCTGGAGTCGGGTCTTTGTTGTCTGGCAAGACTTAAATATTTACTGGTACAGTAAGCTCCGGGGGGGGGGGGGGGATTAATTAATAGGAATTAATAGGCAATGATAACAGGAAAGAAGGAAGAAAGCATGTGTGCATGCGAAAGATTCCTACTGCTGCTGCGGCGGCGACGACTACGACGACGCCGCCGCCGACGACGACTACTACTACTACTACTACTACTACCACCACTACTTCTGCTGCAACAACAATACATTAACATGGAAGCGAAGTCAAATGTTTTATGACTGTGTCCTGATGATTATGCGACCTGGTCTTTAATCATTTTAAACGAAGGAACTAACAGCAGTTTACCACAGCAGCAATTTATTTGTTTAACCCCCCTTAGTTATTTTTTTTTTTTTTTTCGCATAGTGGAAAAGAAGAAGTAACAAAGACATTTATGATCTGTTTAAGTCCCCGCTAATCACTGGTATCATGAAGGCTAATAGTAATAGACTACAATGGCTGGGGCATATAGAAAAGAATGGAAGATAATAGGGAAACAAAACTCGCTTACACTCAGGAAATAAATGACCGTAGACCCGAGGTAGACCAAGAAGACGGTGGAGAGATAATATATATACAGACCTACAAGCACTTGGAATCAACGACTGGCAAGAGAAGGTCAACCAGAGAGACGAATGGAGACGGATTGTATCTGCAGCAAAGAACCCCAATGGCTCGGAACGCTGAAGAAGAGGCAGAAGAGAAGAAGAATATCCTATTTATAGGACATCGCTATCAACACTAGCATTATACCGCTGTTGCTGATTTCTTGGCAAGATTGCGCTCAGTAGTTTGCCATTGCTTTCTGAGCGACCGAATCTCGCGCAGCTGCGTTACTCTACGTCAGTGGTTCTCAACCGGTGGTGAATTTCCAGGGGGAATTTTAGGGTTTCCAGGGGGGGGGGGGGGATGAAGATCATTTCAAGATCGCGTTAATACAAGAACCGATTACTTGATATTGTTTTTCCCTTCATACTTTACAGTTAAGTACGTCTCATCCTTCTAAAATTCATTTTATAAAGTCAGTAGACCCACAAATTTTATGTGGATGTCTAGACTTGTTTTAGTATGTGCTATTAAATTTACCTTACATTTTTACGTATACTGTATAGGGGTGGAGGGATTTTTAGATAGGAAATATGAAAGGGGGGAATGACGTTATGAAAATACGGTGAAAGGGAGGGAATGACGTTCTGAAAATATGGTGAAGGGGGGCACGGGCCAAAAAAGGTTGAGAACCACTGCTCTGCGTGGATATACGGGATTACGGAGAAAGACGTTAACACCTTAGCCAGGGAGACCGGCCTTAGTTATGTTAGGGATATGTAATATATGTTCCGTGGCGAAGTGGTCAAGCCTTTTGCCTCGGGTTGTGGGTACGAATTTGAGCGGTGTCCTTCGGTTCACGAGTGCATTTATTTCGGAGACTCCTCGTCGCTGGAGCTACGGAGTTCGTGCTTTGTGCGACGCTTTCCACACTGCAGAAAGAGGCTGAGCCATATGGGATAACAATCCGGTGCAATGAAGTCGACCTTGTAGACTTTTAAGCGACCCTTTTAAGTGATATTTTAGCACTGTTTGTGTGCATAATTGTTCATAGATTTTGTTTTCCATCTCATGTTATATTGATCTGTAATGTGTGTATAATGAGACTGTGAGTCACATGGTTGAGAAACTTTATACTGAGCATCATATATATAATTAAGCATTAATTTTTTTTATAAATTACAAGTTAACATAGATATCATTTTTCAACATGTTATATTAATTTATAAAGTTTGTTGAATGAAGCCGGCTGCCTTTTTAGGTGCGTAACAATACACACGGGCGTCCGATCTCACTACCCAGAGACCCGGGGAAATGTTGTTACTAGAAGTCCACGTGAAAAAATCCCGGCCCTCACCGGGGCTTGAACCCGGAACCTCCAGCACTCGAGGCGGACACCATACCTCGACACCACTCAGCCCTCCCCCTCTCCCCAACGACGGGAAAATATATATTACTAAACAGGCATCACAGAAAACAATTTGGAACTAGTGGGGAAGATGTAAAATACCGGCGAAGAACAGAGGCAATCTGAGATAGTACAGGAATAACAGACGCAGACTCTGGATAGGGCATACATTGAGACAAGAATAGATTACGCTCATCAGCACGCCACGACTTTCTGAGCGACCGGCTCCATACTCTCATAAGTCACTGGTCTGTGGCATGTTTATGCATTGTGGCTACGGTTTGCAATTGCATTTTCCTCATGTTGGACTGGTAGTACATTGTTCCGTCGCCATGCTACTGAGTGAGTGCGTGGGTGACAATGTGAGCTGTGAAATTCGCGTGGAATGCTTTTACATCTGTCCTTACAGTGACCTTCATGTTCGGAACAATGGTCACCGGCGGTTGCTGAATTGACTTATTTGCCCTTTCGGTTCACGAGTGCATTTTTCGGGAGACTTCTGGGAGTCGGCGCTGAAGCTGCGGAGTTCGTGCTTTGTGCGACACTTTCGGCGGGTCGCCCTGCGGTAAAAAACCGAGCCATGTGTGAAAACCCGGGTCAATGAGGTCTTTCTGGTGACTGCCGAGTCCATCGACGATGAACTGTGGTATTCGTGGATGAAATTTGTATTGGCATTCTGACGGCGGCATTATGCACAGTGTACCTGTGCGGGCTGTTGGATTGCCGAGACTCCTGCCTATTCCACTTTTCACATTGGACAGTTGGGAGCATTTTGTGTGATATTCGCTGGCACGGGAATGGAGCATAATGGGGACGACTCGTTGCCGTGAAGTTGGAATCTCAACTAACTAACTAGCTACCTCATAAATCACTGGCGCGACTCTAACCGCTTCCAATTCTCGTGCGCTCACGTCAACCACGAGAGTATTCGGGGTTACGGAGAAAGCTGCTAACACCTCAACCAGGGAGACCGGCATAGTAATACTAATAATATACAATGGAACACCGCCGCACGTCTCCACACCTACACGTATACTTTCAACTACATGACTGCGGAGACCGCAGTGTTAGGGGAGACTGGGGAGAAATGGACCAGCAATTTTGTAGTTTTCAATTTTTGCTCATCACCGGAACAGATTTTATCGAAACATAACAAAACCATGTTGTACATTCATTTATTTTAAAAGGGGAAAACATTTAGCAATCTATTTCTATATGTTTCTTTACAAAATGCATTTCAAAAATGTATATGAACATGGGGAGAAATTGACCACCATTGGGGTGAAATGGACCAGCACGTGGGGAGCAATGGACCATAGTGGGGAGAAATGGACCTTTTTTAAAAAGAAGCAGCAACAACTCATCCATATTGCTATAAGAAATAAATAATCATTAAAAGGATATTTGCAGTTTTTTTTTATTATTTTAAGCGACAGTAAAAAAGTTTAATATGATATATTAATCTAATATAAAGTTTTATCGAACATTTATGCCTGCAAGACTTTCTTTGAAGACATAGCCATCTTTGGTCCTAGAAGTGGTTCCAGTGATTGTAGATCTAGTAAGCTGTGCTTTAATACATGTAATTGAAACACTGGCGACATCTTCTACCTTAGGTTTAACAAATTTACCAGAAACCTTCTCACTCTTGCGCAAGAACTCTACCTCAACATCACCATCATCATCAATGTCTCCCCTTACAATTCCTACATAGTAAACACAAGTCTTCTTTGTTCCATATTCACATAGCACACACTGGCCTTCAAAAACCTCACGCACACCAGTCAAGCTAACCGTACACTCCTCATTTTCACCAAATGAAACATCATAATCTGTGTCATCACAAAACGAAATGTCAGTTTCTGGATCTGAATCAACATCAAGTTCTTTCAGCAGCTGTCTCTTTGCCTTTTTGGGTGGAACTTTTGCTGCCTTTTCTTTCATCACCGCTCTTTCCCTAATTCGATCCATTTCTGGCGTAGAAGTAGCCAGCATAGTTTTTCCTCTTTTCCTCATATTATTTGAATCTTTTCGCGGACCAGCTTTTGGTAGTCCTCTGAAAACATGAGGCGAAGTAAAGGAAGAAGTAGCTTTATGTTGAAGACTCCCTGATATTTCCTGCAAGTCATCTACAAGGTTCTCAACATTACACTCTTTCTGATTTTCATGAAATTCTTGTGCAGTTTGATCTGTGCTGGTACCACAATGTGGAGATGCTGATCCTGTCTGTTCATTGCTTTCTAAAGTGGCATTTTCACTGTCCTTGCTGATGGGCCTGTTCGTTATTTCTGAAGGCATAAAATCATCTTCTGTAAAAAACATCTTCGTTAAAGGGCCAAATACCTGACACTGCAAAGCCTGATTGAATGTTAATGGGAGTTGCCGCTTTAAGAAAAGCGTGGCCTCCTAGATTTGCAACTTGATAGATTGTCAGTGGTGTCCCAACATTTTTCATCATCCATGAATCACACGCATTGTTGTAGACCGACTTCATGGGTCCAAAAACTGAACGGTCCAAGGGCTGAGTTTTAGATGAGGTGTGTGGTGGCAACGTGATCACATGAATGTTGTTTTTCTTGCACAGTTCAAGTGATTCAAATGAAATGTGGGAATCGTGATTGTCCAAGATCAAAATCAAAGGGAAGTCTTTGGAAGGTCTTGAATGCTGAATGAAGTGATTTATAACTTTGACGAAATTATCACGGGTCATCCAACCTGATTCATTCACAAGGCCAAGGGAACCAACCTTCAGGTGCTCCAGCAAGCATAAAATTCTTAAAAATTTTTCTGGGAAACACAAAAACTGGAGGGATAATGTGACCCGCAGCTGACACAATGCAACAGATTGTGACCAGTTCTCCTCTTTCTCTGGATGTCACCTGGCCTATTTGCTTCACTCCTCGTGGGACAATTACTTTTGGCACTTTATGTACAGTGGTCAGACCTGACTCATCCAAATTGTAGATTTGAGCTCCACTCACATTTAGTTTTGTAATGGTTTCCTTCACAATGTTGAAGAAGGTGCAAATATTATGTTTGTTGAAAGCTGTAGCTCTAGCCAGAGATGTTGCCTCAGGTTGCCTTATGGTCAGCTCGGGATTCCGTCGCAAAAATCCACAAAGCCAGTCATTCCCTGCCATCATTTGCTCATCCCAGGTTAAAGGATGTGCAATGTTATTGACTTTCGCCATCTCGTACGCCAAAATACGAACGTTTTTAGTTGTGAGTCCATGGAACATTCTTGCACAATCTTTCAAGTAACTAGCAAAATCAGCTTCTTGCTTAGCTGTGAAAACAAGGCTATGCCTATAATTTGGTACGCGTCTAGTAGGCAGACCATTTCCTTCTCTGTCTTTTGTAAGATTGTTATTGAGGGTAGCAATGCCGTACTCCCTTGCAGCTTTCCTCACTTTCATTCCATTTTTCACAGCATTAACAGCTTCTCTCATACGTTCCTCCGTAACGAGACCCTTGTTGGTGTTTCTGATGTACAATCTTGGCATCTGAAACAAAAGAGTGACAGAATTATATAACATTTAGAATGGTAGGCCTATCATTTGCAAAGAAATACTGATCATAGCACGAATGGCGTGCATCTTTAATAAATCACTGAAATCAAATTTGTTAACAGTTTTATAGGTCTAAATTTAGACCCCAGTATTAAAAAGAATCAATAATGCTGATATTCGAATGCAATCTTCAACACTTTTAATAACAACAGACTGTCTTGTCAATTTCTTCTATGGGGAGAAATGAACCATGGGGAGAAATGAACCGGTCCATTTCTCCCCCATCAATGTATTAAACTATTCAGCCATAAAGTCTCTTAAATCTAATATTATATGCTATATTTTTTATATGAACTCTTAAATAACAAGTAAATAAAGATATTAACGTAATTACCTTGTCCTGATTCCTGACTATGCGTCTGCTTTACGATGGTGTCTGGAACTGGAAAAAGAAACTTTAGTGCAGAAAATTTTTCAAACTTTGCGTGGGAACGACCTGTGCGGGAAGTCGATGGCAAATGAAAAATTCGGACTATGTTTGATGTGGAAAACAAACTTATTATGGTTTCACTTTCATTGCATCACAGCCAGGGGCCAGAGAGGGGGTGGTCCATTTCTCCCCTATGTCCATTTCTCCCCAATCTCCCCTACACCGTGCCTGCTTCTTGGCTCCAAATATGAATTGTAAGATTAGGCGTCACTGGATATCATATTTCTTTAATTTGTTTCAAATTGGGAGACTCCATGGCGGAGTAGTCAAACCGTCTGGCTCGGGCTCCGAAGGTTGTGGGTTCATTTCCGGACCGCGTCTTTCGGTTCACGAGTGCATTTTTTCGGAGACTCATGGGGTCGTCGCTGGAGCTACGGAGTTCGTGCTTTGTGCGATGCTTTGTGCGCTGCGGAAAGAGACTCAGCCATGTGGGATATAAACCCGATGCAATGAAGTCGACCCTGTCAACTTTTAAGCGACTTTTGTTGTTGTTGCGACAATCTGATAATAGTGTAAATAGGAAGACTTTGTTTGGAATCCACAGGGCGAAGGAAATAGAAGAATGCCTGATGACACACGGAGAAGAAAGGTAGCTACAGAACAGAATCATGTGCAGAGATCATGGATGGACCCAGACTTTAAACACACAGATGACACACGGAGAAGAAAGGTAGCTACAGAACAGAATCATGTGCAGAAAGGTAGCTACAGAACAGTATCATGTGCAGATATCATGGATGGACCCAGACTTTAAACACACGGAGAAGAAAGGTAGCTACAGAACAGAATCATGTGCAGAAAGGTAGCTACAGAACAGAATCATGCGCAGAAAGGTAGCTACAGAACAGAATCATGCGCAGAAAGGTAGCTACAGAACAGAATCATGTGCAGAAAGGTAGCTACAGAACAGAATCATGCGCAGAAAGGTAGCTACAGAACAGAATCATGCGCAGAAAGGTAGCTACAGAACAGAATCATGTGCAGAAAGGTAGCTACAGAACAGAATCATGTGCAGAGATCATGGATGGACCCAGACTTTAAACACACGGAGAAGAAAGGTAGCTACAGAACAGAATCATGTGCAGAAAGGTAGCTACAGAACAGAATCATGTGCAGAGATCATGAATGGGCCCAGATGGACCCACACTTTAAAAAATGTTAAGTTGCATATCGGATATTATCCTTTACAGGATGCTGCAGTCAACTCCAGCATTTTTGACTGTTCGTGATTTTTTGACAAGTTTACGTTCAGTAGCTCGACGTTGCTTTATGAACAGCCGGCACTCATACCATTTTATAAAAAAAAACCAACGCAAAGCGGTCTACTGCCAAATCGCCCACAGCTGTGTTTCGTATGTAGTGTGCGGGATTACGAACTGCGTACGTAACCTCTTCGCCACGGAGCTGGTACATGTGATAGCTCAGGAGAGGATAACTCTGAGTGAGTGCACTGAGTATGCTGAAGGTCTACGTTCCAATGAGATATCCCAGGAGAGGATAACTCTGAGTGAGTGCACTGAGTATGCTGAAGGTCTACGTTCCAATGAGATATCCCAGGAGAGGATAACTCTGAGTGAGTGCACTGAGTATGCTGAAGGTCTACGTTCCAATGAGATTTTTAGGGCGAAAGAATAAAAAGGCCAGCAATGCGTTCATTCACCGTGTTTGTGTAAATCCTTTCCACACGTACCATCAATAACATAGTGCAATAACGGACATGTTACTGATCATGCAGACTATATGTGTCCTTGGTGGCTGTTTTCTTTTCTATTTGCACTAGCGTAATCTTCCACCTGTACATTCGGAACCACACACACACACCCTCCCCCACCCCCATAAGCACGGCATGTACCTGTTTAATTGTTATTTGTTTGTTTTTGTCCTTTTTTCATGGCTTTTACTAGTTTTCATCGTTTACTCTCATCCTTCTTTAAGTTAGGATTTTCTGGTCTGTCTGTCTGTATGTCTGTCTGTCTGTCTGTCTGTCTGTCTGTCTGTCTGTCTGTCTGTCTGTCTGTCTGTCTGTCTGTCTCTCTCTCTCTCTCTCTCTCTCTCTCTCTCTCTCTCTCTCTCTCTCTCTCTCTCTCTCTCTTATTCTTAGATGTATTGTTATTTTGTAGTTTATTGAGATGGCTTTGAGAGATGTGTTAGTTTCAGTTTTGTCTTAGCTGTATTTCTGGCATCTGCGTCTCATTTGGTTTTATGTCCGTCCATGGAACACCGCTGCACTTTTCCACACCTACACGAACACTTTCAAATACATGACTGCGAAGACCACAGAGTTACACCGTGCCTGCTTCTTGACTCCTAATGTGAATTGTAAGATTAGGCATTAGGCGTCACTGCATATCATATATATAGTAGCGATATTCTCTTCAGGAACATACCAGTGGCATTTGGCAGTGTGATAATTCGGTAGCCGCCTGTCTAAGAATGATCTTTGTTTGATTTTGGCAGCGCCATTAGGTAGCCTCTTCTCTCTAAGCCCACACTATAGATGCTTGCATTGAAGTCATTGTAATTGTTTTTATCTCTTAAACGCCAAGAAAACAGTATATGAGGAATGTAATCTTCACAAAACATATTTGTTTTGTCCTGGTTTTGTGTTTCAAACATCCCACCTAGTAACGTCTCTTCTACCTACACCTGCTAAATGAGTAACACGTATATTATACAAAAGCACGGGTAGATAGAACCCGTTACGCTTGATGTCATCTGTCCGGAGGGAGCACACCTGGCACAAATGCATGCTGACGGCTGACCTTTGAGGTGCACAACTAGGCGTGACCGCACTTTCTGGAAAGAGGAACCAAGAAGAAGTAATGATGAAAACTCTGCCTTTGACCTCTGCCTTTGCCGGCTGTCAGGACAAGTGAGTGCCCTGCTCTGCTCAGCTGCAGAGTTGTCCATTTATCCCAATGGATACTCGGTCCCCAGGGCTACGTTGCCACAACGGTGTATTTCCAATCCTCTACCACTGGGAGGTGCAGTTGGGATTTGACTTGGAGACGTAAATTACAAGTTCCTCTGAAGTCGGAGTGGGTTTGCCTGATGGCGAGGGACAATAGTAATAGGGAAAGCTAATCCACATGCAAAATTCAGTCCAGTGCTACTAGAAGTGGCGTATATGAACAACGCTCGAGTTCAAAACGAGCGAGCGCTAAAACAAAAGATGACGAATACTCTCAGCAGTATAGCTGTTCCATTCGAGGTGCGACAAGCATTCTGACGAGCTATGTCAAGTCAGTTCTGATGTCAGGAAGCTAAAGGGAAGGAGAGGCCGGCAGGAGAGGGCAGTGAACTGAAAGAGAAGCTGCCGGACAGTCTGACACCATGGCATCGAGGAACATCATTACTATAAAAAAAAAAAGTGTGTTTTTTTTTGGTTGCCTCAATATAAAATTCAATATCTCAGTAACGGGCTGAGATAAAATGATGAGATTTAGTATATAACGTTATCATTATGTCCACCCAACAAAACAATTTTTGTTCTGGAGATTTTACAGCAGATTTTAAAGTTAGCTTATATACGGTATATTAATTATGACTTAAAGATTACGACCATGATTTTAACAGTTTTACAGCTTCCCCAAGATTCGACCCAAATTATTCAAAATTTTCACGTGACTTTCGTTTTCAAACAAACAGCGCGAAGATTCAGAGGCGTCTCCAAATGTGGGTTCTTTCATGAAACGTGATTATATAAATAAACTAGCTGACAAGGCCCGGTTTCTGGTGGAAATCAATCAATCAATCAATCAATCTATCTATCTATCTATCTGTCTGTCTGTCTGTCTGTCTGTCTGTCTGTCTGTCTGTCTGTCTGTCTGTCTGTCTGTCTGTCTGTCTGTCTGTCTGTCTGAATGTCTGTCTGAATGTCTGTCTGTCTGAATGTCTGCCGGTCGGCTGACCCATCCACCTACCCACCGACCCACCGACCTACCGATATCTATCTATCTATCTATCTATCTATCTATCTATCTATCTATCTATCTATCTATCTATCTATCTATCTATCTATCTATCTATCTATCTAATATATCTATCTATCTATCTGTCTGTCTGTCTGTCTGCCTGCCTGCCTGCCGGCCCACCCACCCACCGACCAACCGACCGACGTACCGATATCTATCTATCTATCTCTATCTATCTATCTATCTATCTATCTATCTATCTATCTATCTATCTATCTATCTAATCTATCTAATCTATCTGTCTGTCTGTCTGCCTGCCTGCCTGCCGGCCCACCCACCCACATACCGACCGACCGACCGACAGATATCTATCTATCTATCTATCTATCTATCTATCTATCTATCTATCTATCTATCTATCTATCTATCTATCTATCTATCTATCTGTCTATCTGTCTATCTATCTATCTATCTATCTATCTATCTATCTATCTATCTATCTATCTATCTATCTATCTATCTAATCTATCTAATCTATATGTCTGTCTGTCTGCCTGCCTGCCGGCGCACCCACCCACATACCGACCGACCGACCGACCGACAGATATCTATCTATCTATCTATCTATCTATCTATCTATCTATCTATCTATCTATCTATCTATCTATCTATCTATCTATCTATCTAATATATCTATCTATCTGTCTGTCTGTCTGTCTGTCTGTCTGTCTGTCTGTCTGTCTGTCTGCCTGCCTGCCGGCCCACCCACCCACCGACCAACCGACCGACGTACCGATATCTATCTATCTATCTATCTATCTATCTATCTATCTATCTATCTATCTATCTATCTATCTATCTATCTATCTATCAATCAATCTATCTATATATCTATCTGTCTGTCTGTCTGTCTGTATGTATGTCTGTATGTCTGTCTGTCTCTCTGCCTGCCTGCCGGCCCACCCACCCACATACCGACCGACCGACCGACAGATATCTATCTATCTATCTATCCATCTATTTATCTATCTATCTAATCTATCTGTCTGTCTGTCTGCCTGACTGCCTGCCTGCCGGCCCACCCACCCACCAACCGACCGACCGACCGACCTACCGATATCTATCTATCTATCTATCTATCTATCTATCTATCTATCTATCTATCTATCTATCTATCTATCTATCTATCTATCTATCTATCTAATCTAATCTAATCTATCTGTCTGTCCTATCTATCTAATCTATCTGTCTGTCCTATCTATCTAATCTATCTGTCTGTCTGTCTGCCTGCCTGCCGGCCCACCCACCCATTAACCGACCGACCTACCGATATCTATCTATCTATCTATCTATATATCTATCTATCTATCTATCTATCTATCTATCTATCTATCTATCTATTTATCTATCTATCTGCCTGCCTGCCGGCCCGACCACCCACCCACCGACAGACCGACCGACCTACCGATATCAATCTATCTAATCTATCTGTCTGTCCTATCTATCTAATCTATCTGTCTGTCTGTCTGCCTGCCTGCCCACCCACCCACTAACCGACCGACCTACCGATATCTATCTATCTATCTATCTATCTATCTATCTATCTATCTATCTATCTATCTATCTATCTATCTATCTATCTATCTATCTATCTATCTATCTATCTATCTATCTATCTATCTA